>JASKMD010000015.1:6027066-6355586 GCA_030144725.1 Haematococcus lacustris
TGAGCTAAGACCGGGGGAAGGCAGGTATTTGAATGCAGATAACTGATTGTGCTTCGCAAGAACTATGTAGGTGTACGGATGGGTATTGGAGCCCAAAGGTAGAACAAATGGGCTCTCTCCACTGCAGCGGACGCACGCATGTACCACGCCTTTAAACCAGGACGCGGCTGTCAGCCATCGGTGGCTGGAAAGCGCCCTAATGTCCAAGCAGATGTCCAAGCAAATGACACCCGTCCTACGAGCCTTGCAAAGTTCAGTGAAGCGAGCTGTAAGGGGAGATAAGCTACGGCACGTATTCACGATGCCCCTGGCTGTTTCAAACTCCCGGCTACGGGGTGCTTGCCTGCATCAATGTCAGCGTCCGCGCACGTCTCCTGGCGAGGCTGCGGGCTTCACCACAGCTTGACTCAGTGCGACGCTAAAAGAAGCCACGAGCTACCCACACTGTCTTGCGACGCGCAATGCTGCTGTTAGGCGGTTTGAACTCGTCATCTAAGCTCATGGTCCAAGGCTCTCTTCAACTCGTTACACGATTTTCTTATTCTTTATTTTCAGACATTTTCAAACATTCAGACAGCCCATGTAATTACATTGTTACAAAGTTGCAAAGTAACGCGTCTGGTTACAGCTAGGGTACGCCCATAGAATTCTAGGTGGCTCGGAAACCTAGAAATTTTTCCTGAGCCTAGAAACCTAGAAATAGAATTCTAGGTTGGCCGGCCGGATTCCTAGAAATTTTTCCTGAGCCTAGAAACCTAGAAATAGAATTCTAGGTTGGCCGGTCGCTCCTTAGTTACAGCTAGTAACGTAAACTCCTTTCTCCTCCCGCTTACGTTGCCTATCCACACTTTGTCCCACTTGTGCATCTCCTTCGACTGGCGAGTAGGGTGCGGTTCCTCCGCTTAATATTAACTTAATAGCTTAATTAAATTAAGGCCGGTCGTATTAAGTCCCTTAAGTGTATTAAGTGGCTTCTTTTTGACCCACACTGCTATGAGTGCAGCTGTGCGACCCCAGCGCACGGGTCGCAACTGTAATCGCCTCACATTGGCACTTTCAGCCGGCAGGCACGCGGGCAGGCGGCAACATATGCCAACAAGCCGTAGTGGCTCCGGAACAGCTGTATTACAGCAAAACGGCTGTGACTGGGTCGCTGGGGCCCGGACCCGCAGTGGACCGCGACCAAGTTGCACAAAGACGCGATTTGGTTGGTGTTGCATCTGCGTACCCAGCAAAGGCCAATGGTGTGGTTCTTAAGCACAAACAATGCGAGTTGAGCAAAATTGCTCTCTAGTAGTGCACAAATGGTAATACCGAGAGCAAACACTAAACGGTTGTGTGCTTGTGCGTGTAGTAAGGAAAAGCTATCGCGTACCCAGTAAAGGGGTCGATGCACTTTTTAGGCAGGACCACGCCGCGGGCCCGCAGTGGGGTTACATCAAGCAAGGGGTAGAGCCACGAAGGGTAGAGCGAGAGGGTTAGAAAAAGAGAGTTACCAGCGCTTAGTTCCGTTTTCATGCGTTATAATAGTTAATAGCCTGCTTTTTAAGAGACTTAGTTCCCTATTATGCTCTTAAAAACGCGGGACGCGGACCATTTTTAGAAAAGTGCATAGCTGGTTCAAACTGGCTACCGTTGCAAGTCGCGTATGGTGCTACCACGCCCCGCCCTTCGCTCCAAAACAAAGTGTTGCTCCAGAAGTGCGGCTTCGCCGCACAGAATGTAGCCACAACGCACCAAAAACGGAACTAAATTAGATAGTGGAAGCGCCCGGGGCGTTTTAGGCCCCCAAAAACACTCGGCCTCGGCGCTGGAGCGTAACAGCTCTCGACCTCAGCCAGCAGCCGCGTCGCTACGCTCCGCGGCTGCTGGCTTCGGTCTCGAGCTGTTACGCTCCAGCGCCTCGGCCTCGCGTTTTTAGGGCGCCTAAAACTTCCGGCGCTTCCACTATCTACTACTTAGTTCCCTATTATGCTCTTAAAAACGCGGGACGCGGACCATTTTTAGAAAAGTGCATAGCTGGTTCAAACTGGCTACCGTTGCAAGTCGCGTATGGTGCTACCACGCCCCGCCCTTCGCTCCAAAACAAAGTGTTGCTCCAGAAGTGCGGCTTCGCCGCACAGAATGTAGCCACAACGCACCAAAAACGGAACTAAACTAGATAGTGGAAGCGCCCGGGGCGTTTTAGGCCCCCCAAAACACTCGGCCTCGGCGCTGGAGCGTAACAGCTCTCGACCTCAGCCAGCAGCCGCGTCGCTACGCTCCGCGGCTGCTGGCTTCGGTCTCGAGCTGTTACGCTCCAGCGCCTCGGCCTCGCATTTTTAGGGCGCCTAAAACTACCGGCGCTTCCACTATCTACTACTTAATATTAAGTGGTAGTAAGCGACTTAATACTTAATATGACGCTTAATTAGACTTAATTAAGAAACCGCTCCCTACTGGCGAGGCAATGGGACCATGCCATGCGGGGTTAAGGGAGCTTCCAGCCCACCATGCATGGGACAGGCTGGCGCAAGACACATGTTCGCAGGCCTGCAGGCTCAACTAACTACAGGCCTGACTACAACTTGACTCAGTCCCTAAAAGTTAGTGAATGCAGATGTGCCCGTCTTGCTGCCCTTCTTGACATCCCTCTGCAAGAACCCTTTCATCTGTCAAACACGAACCTTATGCTCCTGGTCGATGCATGGCTGGCACAACCTTGAAGGCTGGGACCAGGTGCCGCACCTCATCAGCCCAGCTGGCAACCACGCCAATCCCAACATAGCCAGGCGGCAGTCTCCTGGCAGCCTCAGAGCCCAGACCTTGCACTCCCTGCCAGCCGTCAGTCAACGCCAAGGGCAAAGGCAAGGGTAGGGCCAAGGGCATGAACCCTGTGGCTGCTGGCAGGGGTGTAGAGAGCTGCATGGCATCATCCTCTGCATGGCCTCTGCTGTGACCACCATCGTTTTCTTCGGCCCCTTGGCCCCTCAAGCTGCCTCTGTCATGCTGCTGGTACACTGAGCTGAGGTTGGGCATCACCGCATGTAGGTCATGCCCATTCTAGGCTACAACTTTGTCACAAGTGTCAATGCAGGTGGGAGGCGCCCATGCAATGAGCACAGAATGTTTACTACATACAGACAAAACACCACCCTAGTGTGTGGGTCCCATGATGTTTTGTTGCAGAGGCATGTGCTGCCTGTGGGCCAATGCCTATGGTGCTGATAATGCAGGTACAGGCACATACCAGTCGTAGGGTATGGAGATGCTAGTGTATGAGCACCGCACCAACCGTGCCGGCTCAATATGGAACAGTCAACAGCGGAGCTTCCATTTAGAACGCGGCCTGCTTCCATCAACTACCCTAGATTGAAAGGTGAAGTCAAATCCACCACCCAACGATAGAATGGTTTCTCCACCACACCCCCCCGCTGCCACACTTCCAACCCCACTCTGCCCCCTGGACCCACTGGCTGAGTGACAAGACAGAGGTGGAAGAGGCTGCAGAGGTTGGTGAGGGAGGGATGGCTGACAGCCCTTAAAAGCATGAAGTCGCCCACTCTGCCGCCCACTGTAAGGCTTGAGCCCCAACCTGCTGGGCATCCTCCATAGCCAGCAATGGGTAGCCCCGCACCAGGGTATGGGATATGAGAGCACGCCGGCGAGAGGTATGCTGGGCAGCCCAACCCGCGGAGCGCTGACACAATGCGCCGTGGGGGGCCGGGCAGGCCAGCCTCTGGGGAGGTTGCCGCTCACACCTGGTTTGTCCCGGGCAAGGGCCAGAAGGTGAAAGGCAGGGTGGAGGTGGGGGGCTGGCGGGGAGAAGGATAAAGACATCCACGCCGCTCGTTGGGGCTGCTGCTGCAAATGTGGCAGCTGCTTATGTAGGTGGCGTTGCCTGCAGAGAGTGGTTGCTTGCATGGCTGCTTGCAGCTCGCGTCGCAGGCAGGCCTGCATGGGCTGGCCCGGCAACCCAGCAGCTACATGCCCACACCGCTTGGCGGACCAACATGTGTTGCTTTCACGGCAGGAGACCACCTCCCCCCTTTGCTGGGTGCCCAGACTGGAGCAGACTCGGAACCCATAGCATGGGGCTGCGGGTGCAAAGCGACCCTCCTGACTACCAGCATGGAGGCTGAATCGATGCATTGAGGCAGGTTAGGCGGGGAAAGGCCTATGAACTCCCCACAAAAGTGAGCCAGCAACCGCTGTGATTAGGGAGCAGATGATAGGCAAGGCCAAACAGCTGTACCAGGCTGACGAGTACGAGGCTGAAACCATTACCACACCCGGCAAACACGTGCATGTGTCTTATGCTTGCCTGTGCCATGCCTGGTCGGCTGCGGCTCATCATCACCCGTTGCAGGACAGTGTAGGTAGCTCATGGCGTCTTTTGACCGTCGCACTGAGTCAAGCTGTGGTGAAGCCCGCAGCCATATCAGGCATTGGAGAGGGCATGCTTTGGTGTGCACGTCTTACTGACTGCATAAATATCCTGGATTGGTGAAAGGTAGCTGGCTGAGTTGCAAACATTGTATTAGTTGGGGGCGCCCGAGTAGACCTGGGTTTACAAAATATGACGCGACAGCGCCCAAAATCGTGTAACGAGTTGAAGAGGGCCTTGGACCATGAGCTTAGATGACGAGTTCAAACCGCCTAACAGCAGCATTGCGCGTCGCAAGACAGTGTGGGTAGCTCGTGGCTTCTTTTAGCGTCGCACTGAGTCAAGCTGTGGTGAAGCCCGCAGCCTCGCCAGGAGACGTGCGCGGACGCTGACATTGATGCAGGCAAGCACCCCGTAGCCGGGAGTTTGAAACAGCCAGGGGCATCGTGAATACGTGCCGTAGCTTATCTCCCCTTACAGCTCGCTTCACTGAACTTTGCAAGGCTCGTAGGACGGGTGTCATTTGCTTGGACATCTGCTTGGACATTAGGGCGCTTTCCAGCCACCGATGGCTGACAGCCGCGTCCTGGTTTAAAGGCGTGGTACATGCGTGCGTCCGCTGCAGTGGAGAGAGCCCATTTGTTCTACCTTTGGGCTCCAATACCCATCCGTACACCTACATAGTTCTTGCGAAGCACAATCAGTTATCTGCATTCAAATACTTGCCTTCCCCCGATATTAGCTCAGTTGGTAGAGCACGTGACTGTAGAGGTTGCATTCATCATGGGGTCGCTGGTTCGATTCCGGCAGACCGGAAGGTCCACTTTGGGGGTTGACCCTTCCATCTCAAAGCTCAGCAGTCTAGTGGCAGCCGTGCGCCGTGATAGCAGCCGTGCGCTGAGGTGAACCCCGCGGGAGGCAAGTCGGAAACTTTATTTCCCGCACCTTCGCCAAGCTTAGTGGCATGTAACCGCGTCGTCTTATCCGTACTAACGCGTGGGAGATTGCGTGTGGAGCCCTTTTTCCCGGAGGCGAGGACCTCCTCCCTTGCAGTCAGCGATAGGGAGCAAGGACACGCTCCCTAGGCGCTTGACGTCGCTTTGGTGACCGCACCAAGACCACACCGGGGTGGTCGAAGTGCGGTCGCCAGTTGGCTGCGGTGAGCTCCCCACAAGCTCACAGCCGCTTTAGCAAGCCTTTAGCGCAGCAGCAGCAGCTGTAGTACATTCTACAGCAGCAGCAGCAGCCCCTAGCAGCCCCCTACCAGCCCTCACCCCCTTTGCGTGCCCCTCCTTGTGCCCTCTTATTGAGGTACATGGCTACCATGGACGCTGAGGGATTCACGACAGTGCCAGCCCGCAAGGCCAAGGCAGCTGTCAGCTACAGCACGGCAGCCCGTGCAGGTGCTGGAACCTCGGGCGGGCAGGGCGCTGCCCCTCGCCCGGTGCCCGGTACAGCCCAGCGCGGCGCCCGCCGCCCCCTGGAGGTGGCCCAGCCAATTGTGCTGGCAGCACCCAGCGCGGCAATCAAGGAGCTGGCAGCCCTGGTGGTGACCCCCAAGGACAGCCTGGTCCTCCGAGCCCACCACAGCCCATCCGACATGGCAGTGCTGCGGCGTTACGGCTTCACAGCCGACGCATGCGCAGTCAGCGCAGTCAGTGCAGCAAACCAGCTGCTGCCAGCAGGTGCCCGCCTGCTAGAACGGGGCCACGCGCCCTCACCCTTCGTGGTGCGGGCTGCAGATGGTACGCCAGTGCGGGGCTCGGTGCAGGTAACTCTGGAAGGCCCAGCGGCCAGCATTGCCGCCATCAAGAGCGCCATGCTCCTAGACACAGGCAGCCTGCAGTGCCTGACAGGTTCTGTCCCTGCCTGGCACCGCTTGCAGCTGTGTCAAGGGGTGGGCCGACAAGCTGTTGAGTTCCACCTGACCAGCATCAGGTCCAGCAGCAGCCTGGCAGCCACAGAGCAGGCCACATCTATGGCTATGGAGCTGATGAAGCAGTTTGGGCAGGAGTCTCTGCACGGCCTGCAGGTAGTGTGGGTTGGTTGGTATGACGCAGCCACCTGCACCATCCAACACCGCGTAGCCTCAGCAGGCAACCCCCTTCCACCCCTCGTCCAGCTCTCCCTCCCCACTCGGGCCACGGGCCTAGTGGCCTTGACCTGTGGGGGCCGTGAGGCCTTCAGCCTCCCAGGGCGCCGCACGGTGCCTATCTCTGTGCCTGAACTGCAGCTGCAACTGCAGTTGGAGCGGGTGACAGACCGCCTTACGCTTGAGCAGAGGGTTGGGATGGTGGAACAGTGGAACATGCAGCACCTGGCTGAGGAGGGGGGGCCTGCCCCCGAGCAGGACCTACAGCCCCCTGCCCCTGCCCCAGCCACTACCACTGCCCCAGCCCCAGACCCTGCCCCTGCCCTTGCCCCTGCCCTTGCCCCAGACCCAGCCCCAGCCCTAGCCCCTGCCCTGGCCACCCCGATGACCCACCCCCTGGTCCCACCCCCAGCACCCAGCCCCAGCGCCCACCACCAGGACCCCACCCCTGCGGCAGCCCACCCACCCCCTGATCCCCCCTTGGTCGCCGTGGTGGGGGCAACCTCCTGCGGTGTAGCTGCAGCAGACGCAGCGACCCACCCCACCGACAACCCACTGAGCGGTGCGGCCAATGGAGGGGCACCGTTTGTAGCCGACACCACTGCCTCGGCCGTCGCCAGCCCCACCCTAACCCCTACGGCCTTTGGCAGCCCAGTCTCCCAGGAGCCTCACCGCGGCGCCGATGCTACACTGCCCTTGAGGAGAAGGGAGGGGCTGGCAGCTGGGGAGGCACACGCCGCAGCCTACAAGCCCTCCAACTCCTACGCCTTTGTGGGGCAGGACTGTGACCGCTGTGGCCAGCCGGAAAGCGAGCACTCGCCTCCCCTTGGCCTGTGCCCTGTGCCAGCCCGCACCTCCGGGAGCAGCTCCTATGGGGGCAGCTGTGAGGGTAGCGACAGCGATGAGGGCATGGGAGTGGGAGAGCGCACCAAGCGAGAGCGTGAGGTTGCGGGATCCCCCCTCAGCAGCGATGCAGAAGGGGCCACCACCGCAGCGACCACAACTGCAGCAAGGCAGGGGATCAAGCAAGGGAACAAGGGGGGCAAGGGCAAGGGCAAGCGCCGCACTCCCGCCGGGGCGAAGATACCCCTTGCTGCGCGGGCCGCGCATAAGCTAGACCCCAACCAGGTGCTGAAAGCTGATCGGGACCCCAACTGCCACATGTTCTATGTGCCAGACAGCCAAGTGCGTGAGCCCCGCCACGTGGCCTTGGATGGGGTCCATGGCCCTCGCCGGGGCGAGCAGCCCCACCCCCCAACCACACCAGCAGCAGCAGCCACAGCACACCAGCAGCAGCACCAGCCAGCCGCCCAGCCGCCCCTCCCCCCCTCTTTTGCTCCCTCTGCCCCCCCCACTGAAACCGGCCTCACGGCTACTGTCAGTGAGGAGATAGAGGGAGCGCCCCGCCTCAGCCACCCGTTGGAAGGGGTGGGCACGGTGGCGGAGGTCATGGTGGTGTGTGATTCAGCAGGTGGGCATGAGCAGTTAGACCCCCCCCCATCTACCCTATGTCACAACCTCGAGTAGCCAGCTTTGCCCCTGGTAGCCACACCCCCGGCCTGCGCCTGGCCACCCATAACATTCAGGGCTTTGCCAACCGAGCCTCCACTGCCCAGGGTGTGTGGTCTCAGGGGTGCACCATCACCCACCGTACCAAAGTGCATGACCTAGTGTACCTGTGGGGCAAGGTCTTGAGGCTGCATGTAGTGTGCGTGCAAGAGACTAAGCTTAGCGGGGCTAGCAGGGCAGACAACCACACAGGCTCAGCGGGAGTGGAAGCTAGGATCCAGGCGGCAGCGCACGACCTAGGCATTCCAGGGTACACGTGCTTCTGGGCCAGCTACCCTTCTGGGGCCAGCAAGGGTGTGGGAGTGCTAGTGCGCTCAGACCTCCTTCGTGCCGGCCACATCACCATTCGCCCTGACAATGTCCACCCCGAGTGTGATGGTCGCAGGCTGGCTGTGCGCTTGAACTGCTTTGGGCATGATCTCACTCTGCTTTGCCTGTACATGCCGTGTGAGGGCACGGGTCAGACTAGGTACCTTAAAGAGGAGGTTTGCCCTTGGATTCAGCGCCACACCCGGCCCGGTAGCCACCTAGTGTTGTTGGGGGACATGAACATGGTCTTTCAAGGTGCTAGAGACTGCCTTCCGGGCTGGAATAGGGACTCCCGCGAGCATCACATCCTAGATCCAGCCCAAGGCACTCATACTCACCGTCAGTCCACCATCGCCGACTACACCACCTCAGCGCCACACGCCATGAACACCATCCTCAACACCCATGGCCTGATAGACTGCTACCGTCACAAGCACCCCACCTCCCACACCTTCTCTTGCTTCCACCACGCCCGCTGTCGGTTGCTTGACAGGATCTTTGCCCCCGATGCTCTGTTACAGTATGTAGAGCAATGCCATGTGGACTGTCGCGCAGTGTCAGATCACAGACCTGTAGTCATGCACATCAGGCCGGGAGTAGCCCAGACACACAAGGGCCACCCTTTCCCTCGCCACCGCATCCACTTTGACAAGCATGACGTTCTGCTGCAAGAGTTTCAAGGGTGGGCAACCTCTCAGCTTGTTGCTGCCCCTATGGGTGATGACATCATTGAGTGGTGGCCTAGCTTCAAGGTTGCCCTTGCCGGTATGATCAGGGTGTTGAACACCAAGGCTAGGACTCTGCAGGAGGTTCCAGGGGCTGAGGAGGTTCACGTAGCTGACAGAGAGTTGGTTGCTGCTATCCAGGCCTTAGAGCTCACAGCAGGCAGCACCGCTCACAGCCTGCAGCGAGTAGTGGAGGCCAAAGCCCGGTATGTCAAGGCCTTAGCAGCCCATTCCTCTCCTGCCGACTTGAGAGCTAGGTGGCAGTGGCTGCATGAGGGGGAACGGGCGGCTGCCCACTTTAAGGGTGTGCTTGCTCATGCTAACACTGCAGTGGTTGCTGTGCGCACACCAGGGGGAGGATTAGCCAGCACCCCAACCTCCATCACTTCAGTCCTAGTAGCCCACTATGCCCGCATCTCCGCTGACCCTGTGTGTGAGGATGAGGCAGTGCAGCACGTGCTTGCCGCTGTCAGGGCCCACGCCACCCCAGTAGACCAGGGAGTAGCTAGTAGGGCGGGTGCTCCACAAGTGTCCTGTGAGGAGGTCAGGGCGGCTTGCAAGCACATGGCCCCAGGCACTGCCCCCGGTCCTGATGGTATGCCAGTTAATGTGTGGCGGGTAGGGAGGGGTTGCTTGCAGCCTCTGCTTGCTCGCTTGTTCACAGCCATAGGCAACACGCACTCCATGCCGCACATGTTCACGTGGGGGGCGGTGTGCCCCATCAGCAAATCAGGCAATGCCACCTCCCCAGCCAACTACCGCCCCATCACTCTGTTAAACACTGACTACCGTGTCCTTGCCCGTGTGTTGAATGCTCGCTTAGTAGGTGTGCTTGCTGATAGTATAGGCCCAGAGCAGTCGGCCTTCCTTCCCAAGAGGCTCATAGGGGACAACATCAATTTCCTCCAATTGCTCCCAGCGGCTTTGCGTGCGCAACAGGGCATGCCAGGGTTGCCTTCTTCTGCAGCAGTGGCCTTCATTGACTTTGCCAAAGCGTATGACACCATCAGTCGCCCCTTCTTGTATGCTGTGATTGAGGCTGTAGGAGCAGGTGCCTTTCTGCCATGGGTGAAGGCGTTGCTGTCAGACTGCCGTGCCTGCGTGGTAGTCAATGGGTGCAAGTCCCCGTGGGCCCAATGGGAGGCTGGAGTGCGTCAGGGCTGCCCTCTGTCACCTTCCCTCTACCTCTTTGTGGCTTGGGCCCTGTCGTGTTGGCTGCAAGCGCAACCTAGACTGGGTGTTGTAGTGGCAGGCCAGCGCCGCGTGTGCATGCAGTTTGCTGATGACACAGAAGTTTTCATTCGCTCCTTGGCTGAGGCTGATGTGCAACCCTTGTGCTTGTGCATGGCGGTTTTCAAGCAGGCCTCAGGTCAAGACATGAACACAGACAAGAGCACCCTCTTACACATAGGCACCCCCACCACGCCTCCCTCACCTAGTGTTGTATGCGGTATGCCTGTGGTCACCATGCAAAAGGCCCTAGGGGTTCACATCCACAATGACACTGATGATGTTCCGCACACCACATCCATTTGGACAAGACTGATTGAGGGGGTAGAGCACTCCTTCACTAAGCTGGCCCGCCTGCACATGTCAGCCATGGGAAGGGGTCTAGCGGCCTCCACGTTTGCCGTCAGTCGTTTCCTGTTTCATGGGGAGTTCATGGGCCTCCCCCCCCCTCCCCTGCTGCAACGCATCACCTCAGCCTCCCAGAAGCTGGTAGATAGGGGGGTCCCACCTGATAGCAGCACCCGCAGCCCCATGCCCGGGGTCCCCGGCCTGCTCCTGTCCGGGGCGCCCAGCCAAGGGGGTTTTGGCCTCCTGCCATGGAAGCAACACATGCTGGCCCGCCATGCGGTGTGGGCGTGCAAGCTGCTGGGGTTCCTGGCCTGTGATGGCCTCCCCCTGCAGCCCATGCAGGTCCGCCGGCGCCGGGAGTTGCAAGCAGCCATGCAAGCAGCCACTCCCAGCAGGCAACGCCACCTACGCAGCCAGCTGGAACGCTTGCAGCACCCGCCTCATCGGGCGGCGTGGATGTCCCTCACTCCCCTCATCCTCCTCACCGCCAGCCCCCACCTCCACCCTGCCTTCCACCTCCTGGCCCTAGCCCGGGCCAAGCCAGGCGTGAGCGGCAACCTCCCAGAGGCTGGCCTGCCTGGCCTCCTACGGCGCATTGTGGCAGCCCTCCGCGGGTTGGGCTGCCCAACAGACCTCACACCGGAGCTGCCGCTACCAGTTGGGCCAGCATGCAGCCATATCCCAGTGTGGGGCAACCCGTTGCTGGCCATGGAGGACGCTCAGCAGCCCCCTGCCCCCTTCCCACAGCAGGCGGGGGCTCAAGCTCTGCAGTGGGTGGCAGAGTGGGCTACCACAGGCTTTCAAGAGCTGGCAGCCATCCCCTCCCTCACCAACCTTAGCAGTCTCCTCCACCTCTGCCGGGTCACTCAGCCAGCGGGCCGGGGGGGCAGGGTGGGGTCCAGGGAGTGGCAGCGGGCGGTGTGGGGGGAGGAACAGGTTGCCAGGAGCATAGCAGTGGCCGTTAGAGCCAATCCAGCCCGCTGCGCTACAGGCCTCTTCGCCATGTGGGCCCGCTTGCCCACCGGTTGGCAGCAAGAGGTGGCACGGCAAGCTCCCTTGCCAGCCCCGGCGGACCCCCAAGCTCTGCAAAGGGTGGCAGTAGCCATGGTGATGGACCGGCTAGGTTGGCTGCCTAAGGGCCCCCCCACGGGCAGGGCGCCAGCCCCCTCCCCCATCCCCATCCTTGAGGGTGCCACGGTCAAGTGCCTCACCCGGGTCCTTATGGAGCCGGTCACCATGCTGCGGGCGGAAGCCAACGCTCGTTTTGTCAAGGACGCCCTGGCTGGGATGTGGTCCCCTCCCCCTCCACTTACCTCCGCCCCCCATCTACCCCTCCCCTCCTCACCCCCCGCCACCCAAGCTCATGGGGAAGCTTGGCTTGCCTCACGGCTCCCCTCCCTGTGGAAGCTACCCTGGCTCAACTCTTCAAAGGAGGTCATGTGGCGCCTAGTAGTCAACGGGGTCCCTTGTGCAGGGGGTCTCAACATCGGCATGGCCTGCCCGTGCGGCTGGGTTCCTGTGCGGGATCCTTCACTCCAAGGGCAGGCCAGGGCTGATGCTCAAGGCAGTGCCATGAGGCGCCACACTTTCTGGGACTGCCCCCTAGCTTGTGCCGTTGTGCGCGAACTGCGCCGGGCCCTGCCCCCTGTTGTTCACCTCCACACCGCGCATGTCTGGCTGGCCATGTCACCTTGCACCACCCTTGTCCACCAGGGTGTGTGGGATGTGGTCTGCTTGGCTGCCTTGGGAGCCATGTGGCGTGGTCGGCGGGTCTGGTGGGCCCGGCAGCTAGCTGCTAGGGATCATGATGAAGCCCATGCCCTACGTCAAACCTCCTTGGATGAGCTTTGGCACTTGGCTGACGCCCTACCTGATACCACCCCTGCCTTGTCCCTATGTGATAGAGTGTGCCGCTATGTTGTAGGCGACTTCTGGTCTCAAGTGCAGGACTTTGTTGCTTTGCACACCATCCCCCACAACTGGCCTGCTGGGAACTCCATTCCTCACAATCACCCTTTCATTTGCACCCATGGTGACGGCCAAGCCAGGCAGCTACGCACCCACCTGCCTGACATTGGAGCCATAGAGGACATGCTACCTGTTGATTTGGACTGATTTGGACTGACCTTCCCCTAGCCTAACTTAGCCTTGGGGGTAGTCTTCTTGTCTTGCTTCCCTTGTCTAGCTGGGCCTCCTAGTAGGCAGTGGTGGGGACGCTAAGGACGCCATTTAGAGCTTTGTGCCTTGTCCTTGCTGTTTGTCACCTAGTGTAGTCTGGGTAGCGTGTGGCAGCTTGACAATCGCTAGGCCTCCCCCTGTACTCCCTTTGTGCCCATGAGGGCTGCTTGCTCGGTGTGAGCGTTTTTGCCCCAAACAGTGTGACGGTGGCCCTGCCACTGGTGCTGTAAGGCCTCTCTCTCTCTCAGTTGGTAGAGCACGTGACTGTAGAGGTTGCATTCATCATGGGGTCGCTGGTTCGATTCCGGCAGACCGGAAGGTCCAGTTTTGGCGATGCCGAGGTGTGCGCGAGGAAACCTGCGGCGTCACCCCAACGCTCATGTAACCGTCGTCGGCCTGATACGAGGCCTTCCATCGCATACCTCCGACACTCAACTGACCGCCGGGATCGCACGGCGAACACATGGTCGGATGCTGTGCTCCTTACTGACATGCAAAGCTGCTGTTTCTTGACAGCCACTACCACCTATCATTTGACATTGGCCAAGCACTGATATGGCTGCTTGGCCTTGCCCATGAGGAACATGGTCGAGAAATCCCCAGTGCTCCATGACGGCATGCACATGCACACAGCTCAAGCCTGCTCCGCTTTAGAGCAGGGTACGACTTCCGGCTGGGTTGGGGCATCATGAGCACACACACCAGCCATCGCATGAGCCACAAGCTCCAGGGGTGAATGGGATGCGTGTTCATGTGAGCCCCCATCATATGCTTGTGCCTTGCAAAAACATTGCCAGTACTGCTATGGCTGCAGCGCTGCACACTAGGACGCTAAGTGCGCGGAAGGCTGCGATGTGGGAGAGGGTGGGTCAGGGTGGGAGAGGGTGGGTGGGACACGGTCCACAGAAAACATACACGTGTGTAGCAGCACGCAGGGAAAGAGATGACACTGTTGTGACTGCTGCTGCTGCTGCTGCTGTTGACGATGATGGTGTGTCATGGTGTGCCATGTGGGCTGCTCACGATGCATGCCCAGGGACACATGTTGCGGTACCATCCAAACAGTGCATGGGCGCAGCTGTATTGGGCGTTCAAGTGGGTTGGGGGGAGGCTCAGGGGGGCAGATAACCGCCAGCCGCCCCCATGCTGCTGGCCCCTCACCTACCTGCTTGTCCGCTGCCCCCGCCACATCCACTGCTGCTGCCTGGCCCTCTCTCCTCTGCTGATGCTGCCGGTCCTCAAACGCCACCTACGACCTTGGTACCGGCGTGGAGGTTCTGCATGCACCACTGAGTTGCCCCACCCCCCCCCCCCAGCTGCCGGGACAGCAACACAATAGGTGAGGTCCCGCCAGAAGGGCCAGGGAATGTAGGAGCAGGAGGCGAACACGCCCAACTCCAACTGTGTTGCTGCCAGGCTTCTCACGACTGCATGCAGATGCCTGGACACCAAGGACCGGCCAAAACCAGACAGGCTCAGCGGGGGGTTTTGGCCTCCTGCCATGGAAGCAACACATGCTGGCCCGCCATGCGGTGTGGGCGTGCAAGCTGCTGGGGTTCCTGGCCTGTGATGGCCTCCCCCTGCAGCCCATGCAGGTCCGCCGGCGCCGGGAGTTGCAAGCAGCCATGCAAGCAGCCACTCCCAGCAGGCAACGCCACCTACGCAGCCAGCTGCAGCGTTTGCAGCACCCGCCTCATCGGGCGGCGTGGATGTCCCTCACTCCCCTCATCCTCCTCACCGCCAGCCCCCATCTCCACCCTGCCTTCCACCTCCTGGCCCTAGCCCGGGCCAAGCCAGGTGTGAGCGGCAACCTCCCAGAGGCTGGCCTGCCTGGCCTCCTACGGCGCATTGTGGCAGCCCTCCGCGGGTTGGGCTGCCCAACAGACCTCACGCCGGAGCTGCCGCTGCCAGTTGGGCCAGCATGCAGCCATATCCCAGTGTGGGGCAACCCGTTGCTGGCCATGGAGGACGCCCAGCAGACCCCTGCCCCCTTCCCACAGCAGGCGGGGGCTCAAGCTTTGCAGTGGGTGGCAGAGTGGGCTACCACAGGCTTTCAAGAGCTGGCAGCCATCCCCTCCCTCACCAACCTCAGCAGCCTCCTCCACCTCTGCCGGGTCACTCAGCCAGCGGGCCGGGGGGGCAGGGTGGGGTCCAGGGAGTGGCAGCGGGCGGTGTGGGGGGAGGAACAGGTTGCTAGGAGCATAGCTGTGGCCGTTCGAGCCAATCCAGCCCGCTGCGCTACAGGCCTCTTCGCCATGTGGGCCCGCCTGCCCATTGGTTGGCAGCAAGAGGTGGCACAGCAAGCTCCCTTGCCAACCCCAGCGGACCCCCAAGCTCTGCAAAGGGTGGCAGCAGCCATGGTGATGGACCGGCTAGGTTGGCTGCCTAAGGCCCCCCCCACGGGCAGGGCCCCAGCCCCCTCCCCTATCCCCATCCTTGAGGGTGCCACGGTCAAGTGCTTCACCCGGGTGCTCATGGAGCCGGTCACCATGCTGCGGGCGGAAGCCAACACTCGTTTTGTCAAGGATGCTCTGGCCGGGATGTGGTCCCCTCCCCCCACACCTACCTCCGCCCCCCATCTACCACTCCCCTCCTCACCCCCCGCCACTCAAGCTCAAGGGGAGGCCTGGCTTGCCTCACGCGTCCCCACCCTATGGAAGCTACCCTGGCTGAACTCTTCAAAGGAGGTCATGTGGCGACTAGCAGTCAACGGGGTCCCTTGTGCGGGGGGTCTCAACATCGGCATGGCTTGCCCATGCGGCTGGGAGCCTACGCGAGATCCCTCTCTCCAAGGGCAGGCCAGGGCTGATGCTCAAGGCAGTGCCATGAGGCGCCACACTTTCTGGGACTGCCCCTAGCCTGTGCCGTAGTGCGCGAACTGCGCCGAGCCTTGCCCCCTGCTGTTCACCTCCACACTGCGCATGTCTGGCTGGCCATGTCACCTTGCACCACCCATGTCCACCAGGGGGTGTGGGATGTGGTCTGCTTGGCTGCTTTGGGAGCCATGTGGCGCGGTCGGCGGGTGTGGTGGGCACGGCAACTAGCTGCTAGGGACCATGCTGAAGCCCATGCCTTAAGACAAACCTCCTTGGATGAGCTTTGGCATTTGGCTGACGCCCTACCTGATGCCACCCCTGCCTTGTCCCTCCGTGACAGAGTGTGCCGCTATGTTGTAGGCGACTTCTGGTCTCAAGTGCAGGACTTTGTTGCATTACACACCATCCCCCACAACTGGCCTGCTGGGAACTCCATTCCTCACAATCACCCTTTCATTTGCACCCATGGTGACGGCCAAGCCAGGCAGCTACGCACCCACCTGCCTGACATTCCAGCCATAGAGGACATGCTACCTGTTGATTTGGACTGAGTTTGATCTAGCCTAGCCTGGCCGTTGGGGGTAGTTGCCTTGTCTTGCCTCCCTTGTCTAGTTGTCCCCCGCCCACAATGTCTCCGAGCACTTCAACCACTTGCTGCTAGAGCTCCAGGAGGCTACATCACACACACCACATGTCCTCCTGATGGGTGACCTGAACTCTCACTTAGGCAAGCTTAGCGAGTTAGGTGACCTCCATGGCTGGTCCATGCAGCATCCGGAGCTTTGCGTGCCTAGGATTGGCCCGGCCAAGTCTAACCAAGCGGGCAGGGAGTTGATTGACGTGCTATCAGCTACAGGCCTTGTTGCCACCACCGGTAGGGGACATGGGGACATGGGACAGCGCACCTGCAGAGCTAGCACCCGCACGGAGCACATCATCATGAGTGAGTCTGTGTACTCTTTGAGCCACACTTCTTCCTTCCCGGACGCTTGCCATGAGTTTGACCACTCCCCCATTACCCTGTCTTTCAAGGCACCAGCACAAGCCACTACACCCATCCACACCTGCAATGATGACTGCCACACTGGCCCACAGTTCCAATGGAAGCCAGATCATACTGCTCGGTATGTGGGTGCCCTTATCGACTTGGAAGAGGAGGTCATGGCTGTCAAGCAGGCTGTTGAGCAGGGCACACACCCTGACTCCATCAACCGCTTTGTGCATGACATCATATCACGGGCTGCGGGCAGTGCGGGGATGCTTAAGCCAAGGCTCTGCCCACTAGCACGTGTTGACAAGCACACCACAGTTAAGCCTGCCTGGTTTGACCGGTCATGCAAGGAGGCTAAAGCCGCACTCTGGCAGGCTCTGCGTAGCGGGGAGGCCTTGCACCTTTACAGGGCTAGAAAGCAGGCCTATAGGAGGCTGGTTGCTAGAGCTAAGTCTGCGTGGTCCAAGCATAGAGCTGCCAAGCTTCTAGACATGCTCAAGCACAACCCTGGGGATGCACTCAAGATGCTCCGAGTCAAGCACGCACGCCAGCAGTCCATGGTTCCCATCGACAAGTGGCATCAGCATCTGCAGGCCTATTTCACAACCACTAATACGACACATGACGCACCCAATGTGATCCCTGAGCCAGCTAGGACCAGGCAAGCTGTGCCTGCCCATTTGCAAGCCGTCCCTCTTGGGAGAGGCAGACTTCACTCTGTCCCTGCCCCTGCCCCTGTCACAACACATCCACCTGCCTATGAGCTGCCCCATCTTGACAACATCACATCTATTGTTCAAGCACAACTACGTGATCTCAACAATGACACAGCACCTGGTCTGGATGGGCTCCCAGCCCCCTTTATCAAGCACGCCCGCACAGTTGAGGAGGGTGTTACCACATACTTGTTGCTCCCTCTGCTTGCCACATGGTTTCACAGCATGATGCGCACTGGGTTTATCCCAGCGGCTTGGAAGGTAGCTAGAATCAGCCCCCTCTTCAAGGACACAGACCCCACAGACCCCAACAAGTACAGAATGCTTGCTGTGAGTAGTGTGTTGTACCGCCTGTATGCTAACGTCTTACGGCACGTGCTGACTGCCTGGTGCATGACACACAAAGTGCTGCCAGCTGAGCAGTTTGGGTTCATCCCGGGACGCAGCACCATGCAACCCATGTTCATTCTGCGCCATCTTGTCCACGCTCAAAAGGCCAGCGCAGATGCCAAGCACCGCAAGCTTTTCACTGCCTTCATTGACTTCAAACAGGCCTATGACCACATACCTCGACAACAATTGTGGGAGCACTTGCGGGTTGGGATCAAGCTGCCACAGCCCTTGCTTGCCTGCCTGGAGGGTCTGTATAGGGATGATAGCTATGTGCTGTTAGATGGCCCCCACCGCACCCCCCCTGTGACTCCTGACCAAGGTGTCAAGCAAGGCTGCCCCATCAGCCCACTCCTGTTTGCTCTCTATGTTCACGACATTAGTAAGGAGTTCCTAGGCCCTGTTGATGCTGTGAGGGTGCAAGGCACACCTGTCACCCACTTCATGTATGCTGATGACCTGACCCTGGTGAGCACCTCGCCCCACGGGCTGCAGCGGTTGGTCTGCCAGCTACAAGGCTTTGCAGATAGGAAACACCTTACAGTCAATGTGGGCAAGTCAAAGGTGATGGTTTTCAATGGCAACTCACAAACTGCAGCACCTTGCATTGGGTACAAGCATGAGATCCTGCCTGTGGTGAGAGAGTTCAAGTACTTAGGCATGCATTTTAATCCCAGCGCCACCCCTGCTTTTGCTGCCACTCATATGAGGGCTGGCATGTTCCTCGCCATGCGCCAAGCATGCAACCGTGCTAGAGAGTATGGGGTGCTGCATGATCCTTTTGCCCTGTGTCACCTCATCAGAGCGTTCGTGCTCCCCTTAGGGCTGTATGGCAGCCAGGTTTGGGGCACTGCTTTCCTTGGGCATGGTGTGCAACTCTCTAACCCAGTGCAAACACGCATGCTCAGCTTTCTCAGGTTTGCTGCCAGGGTTCGTAGCTCAGTGTCAGGGCTGATGGTGCTGCATGAGTTGGGGCAGCTGCCCCTCCAGCTTTACTGGTTTAGGGCTGCATGCAAGTTCTGGAACACTGCCAAACTATCCCACAGTGACCTGTTAATGAGGGTCATTAAGGCAGATGTGGAATTAGGGAGGAGTTGCCAGGCCAGCTGGAGTGCTCAGTTCCAGCTGGCCGCCAGAGAGCTGATGGGGGATGAGTTTACCCTGAGCCCGGACATGGTCCTAGGCACCAAGGCTATGGAAGTCAAGTGGCTCGAGAGGTGGGGGAGGCGTTGGGTTGGGTTTGAGGGAGACCCTAGACTGCCTGAGACGGTGCATTGGGAGAGATGCTCGTATGCTGCATGGTTCAAGCATGGGGACGGCATTGGCATCAATCACATGGCCCCACACCTACTGAACAGACAGCTCTCTACAGAAGTTCGCACGAGCTTGACTAGGTTCAGGTTAGGCAACAGCGGTCTGGGGGTGGAGAAGGCTCGGTTTGAGGGGGTAACTTTCATTGATCGCACATGCACCAGATGCACAGAGGGGGTAGTGGATGACGCCATGCATTTCATCTTTGAGTGCACTGCCACGAGTTCCATCAGGGAGCAGCCGGAGTTTGCCATGACTTTACAGAACAATAATGAGAACTTGCATGACTTCATGTTGAGCCCATGTGCACCTTTGTTTGTGCACCTTGCTATGAAATGCGTTACAGAAAGTCCCGAACCCCTAGAGGGGGAGGGCGGCCTAGCAGCCTAACGGCTGACGGCTTAAGCGGTGTAAGCCACATCACATCTAGTTGGGCCTCCTAGTAGGCAGGTTGTGGGGACGCTAAGGACGCCTTTAGAGCTTCGTGCCTTGTCCTTGCTGTCTGTCGCCTAGTGCAGTCCGGGTAGAGTGTGGCAGGCCTGACAAGCGCTAGACCTCCCCCTGTACCCCCTTGGTGCCCATGAGGGCTGTTTGCTCTTTGTGAGCGTGTGTTGCCCCAGACAGTGTGACGGTGGCTCTGCCACTGGTGCTGTAATGCCCCTCTCTCTCTCTTAGCTCAGTTGGTAGAGCACGTGACTGTAGAGGTTGCATTCATCATGGGGTTGCTGGTTCGATTCCGGCAGACCGGAAGGTCCAGTTTTGGCGATGCCGAGGTGTGCGCGAGGAAACCTGCGGCGTCACCCTAACGCTCATGTAACCGTCGTCGGCCTGATACGAGGCCTTCCATCGCATACCTCCGACACTCAACTGACCGCCGGGATCGCACGGCGAACACATGGTCGGATGCTGTGCTCCTTACTGACATGCAAAGCTGCTGTTTCTTGACAGCCACTACCACCTATCATTTGACATTGGCCAAGCACTGATATGGCTGCTTGGCCTTGCCCATGAGGAACATGGTCGAGAAATCCCCAGTGCTCCATGACGGCATGCACATGCACACAGTTCAAGCCTGCTCCGCTTTAGAGCAGGGTACGACTTCCGGCTGGGTTGGGGCATCATGAGCACACACACCAGCCATCGCATGAGCCACAAGCTCCAGGGGTGAATGGGATGCGTGTTCATGTGAGCCCCCATCATATGCTTGTGCCTTGCAAAAACATTGCCAGTACTGCTATGGCTGCAGCGCTGCACACTAGGACGCTAAGTGCGCGGAAGGCTGCGATGTGGGAGAGGGTGGGTCAGGGTGGGAGAGGGTGGGTGGGACACAGTCCACAGAAAACATACACGTGTGTAGCAGCACGCAGGGAAAGAGATGACACTGTTGTGACTGCTGCTGCTGCTGCTGCTGTTGACGATGATGGTGTGTCATGGTGTGCCATGTGGGCTGCTCACGATGCATGCCCAGGGACACATGTTGCGGTACCATCCAAACAGTGCATGGGCGCAGCTGTATTGGGCGTTCAAGTGGGTTGGGGGGAGGCTCAGGGGGGCAGATAACCGCCAGCCGCCCCCCTGCTGCTGGCCCCTCACCTACCTGCTTGTCCGCTGCCCCCGCCACATCCACTGCTGCTGCCTGGCCCTCTCTCCTCTGCTGATGCTGCCGGTCCTCAAACGCCACCTACGACCTTGGTACCGGCGTGGAGGTTCTGCATGCACCACTGAGTTGCCCCACCCCCCCCCCCCAGCTGCCGGGACAGCAACACAATAGGTGAGGTCCCGCCAGAAGGGCCAGGGAATGTAGGAGCAGGAGGCGAACACGCCCAACTCCAACTGTGTTGCTGCCAGGCTTCTCACGACTGCATGCAGATGCCTGGACACCAAGGACCGGCCACAACCAGACAGGCTCAGCGCCAGGTGACGAACTCCGCCAGCGCCTGCCACATGAGCCAGTCAAAGCGGCCCCGCACCGCCTTGCAGAGTAGGGCCAGCCGCGACCGCTCTGCCCACGCCGTCTGTCTCTGGCCTAGGCGCCAGGGCCCTAGACACCTCCTGACAGTGGCCAGGCTAGCGGTGCATCTCATGCGGGGTAGCAGGCCCCCCAGTGCACCCCACGCTGCCCACCCAGCCTGCAGCGAGCAGCGGGCAAGAGGGAGGGACTGAACCCACAAGCCACCCACTCCGCAAGACGGAGGGGTTGCGGCAAGGTAGGGTTGCTCTAGGCGCTCGCCAGTGGGGCTAGCCATTCTAGCTGTTCCTGCTCCTCCTCCCCACCATGCAATGCTGTGCACTTGCCCTGACCCTGACCCTGACCCTGACCCTGACCCTGACCCTGACCCTGACCCTGACCCTGACCCTGACCCTGACCCTGACCCTGACCCTGACCCTGACCCTGACCCTGACCCTGACCCTGACCCTGACCCTGACCCTGACCCTGACCCTGACCCTGACCCGACCCCGACCCCGACCCCGACCCCGACCCCGACCCCGACCCTGACCCTGACCCTGACCCTGACCCTGACCCTGACCCTGACCCTGACCCTGACCCTGACCCTGACCCTGACCCTGACCCTGACCCTGACCCTGACCCTGACCCTGACCCTGACCCTGACCCTGACCCTGACCCTGACCCTGACCCTGACCCTGACCCTGACCCTGACCCTGACCCTGACCCTGACCCTGACCCTGACCCTGACCCTGACCCTGACCTGACCCTGACCCTGACCCTGACCCTGACGCAGCAAAGCTCTAGCCAGGCCTACTCCCCCTACCCTCCCTATATGTATCTATGCCGAACTCGTGTGCAATGGTGAGATGGTGGACCATGTGCATGAAGCTGTTCATGTGCATGGCCCTTAGTAGGCCATGCACTGATTAAAGAAACCTTCACTTGTCACTTATCCTGCAGCAGCAGCAGCGGCGGCCGCAGCGGCGGCAGTGACGGCGGCAGCGGCGGCAGCAGCAGCAGCGAAGTAGGAGCAGCGGCAGCAGCAGTGCCTTTGTGTGAAAGCTGATGGTCACTGCATGCCATGCCTGGAACCTTGAGTGTACTAGTGGCGTGCAGGGTACTCCCGGGGTGCCTGCCTGCAAGCTGCTGGGTTTCATGGCCTGTGAAGGTCTCCCCATGCAGCCCATGCTGGCTAGCTGGTGCAGCAAGCTGCAACAAGCCATGGCTGCACATCGTAAAGCACCCGCTGCCTCAAGCTTCCCTCAGCAGGTGGAGGCTCAGGCCTTGCAGTGGCTCATTGTCGCTTTGCTGCCTGGGCTTGCCCTACCAGCCCCATCGTTTCCCTCATCACTTGGTCTGTCTTTTTCACGCTGCCATCACACCTTGTAGGCCCGGAAGCCTTGGTGAGGTCCTGGCAGTGGCGGCGGGTGCACTGAGGAGCATGTGGCCAGCTGCAACGCTGCTGCAGTGCATGGCAACTGAGCGCAGTGAGGCACTTGCCTCTTGCATGCCCTGCCAGCTAGCTGGCGCAGTACATGGCCCGGCAAGCGCACTTCCCAGCCGTTGCTGACCCTTCGCATCTTCAATGGCGGCGGTGGTGTTGGTGCCAGATGAGCTAGGCTGCCTTCCCAAGGCATCCCCCATAAGCAGCCCACTACAGCCCCCCTTTCATTGCCATTGTGTGACGGGTCTCAGTCAAGCTGTCCACACTGCCACTATCAAAGCCGGTAGCCAGGCTCCATGCCCTAGCCAACTCTTGTTTGTCAGCTCTCATCCCTGTCCCTCTATCAACCCCACCAGCCCATCGCCTCCCTCTCACCTTCCCACTCTCCCTCATCCTCCTTCCTCGAGGTCAGGAGGAGGCATGGGATGTCGTATGTGGGGGCCCTCGCCCTCAGCACGACTTTCGTGTTCGATGTCCATTTCTCAGGGCCGACCTGGGGCCACATGCAAGGCAATCCCACAAGGTGTATGCGCTTGATGCAACACGTTGTGGGAGCACCCATGCTTTGCCCCTTGCTGTTCACCTTCATCGTGCACGTCTGGCTGGTCACCCTGCACCAGTCATTTCCACCAGGGCGTGTCAGTGCGGTATTGGTAGGTGTGTGGCTTCCTTCTTAGCCATGTGGCGTGGCAGGCGGGTGTGGTGGGCATGGTACCTGGCTGCGATGACAACCCATGCGCTGCATCAGACCTACACTGGATGAGCTGTGTCACCCTTGCCTTGACCATAGGCAAGAGGTTGTGCCTTTTGGCAAAGGGGGAGTTGATGTCTCGGGTGTTGGACTGTGTCTTGCTTTGTATGAGCCTATGAGCGTTTGAGGCCTCGAAGCCTTTAATACATGGCCTGAAGCCCAGGTGGGTCATATCACTGAGCCGTGGGCCCGGTGCATTGCTTTGGCACCTACAAGGCAATCAAATGTTGCCATGCACACACAGTCGATGATGTAAATGCAGCTACTCAGTTGTGACGGCGCATTGCGCTCAAACTTGACAGGGTCATGCAGGCCCACCTCCCGTTCCTCCTGCTCTTCCTACCAGCCTCCCTCTTGCTTCCTGCCCACTTCTTGCCCACCTCCTGCTCCTGTTTCCCAATTCCTGCTCCTGCTGCCCGTCTCCTGCCTCATGCTCAGTTCCTGCCTCCTGCCGTCCTTTCGCTCTTCCTGCCCACCTGTCGTGCACGTCGCCAGACCAGGTCGAGACGCCTCTCCGAGCAGTTTATCGGTTACTACCGCGCCACATGGTTACGTTATCGCAGACAGCTGCATCCGTGATGTGGAGGCGTGGGAGCTGCATGCGTTCTCAGTTGCGGACCCAGTCATTGGGTTTCGGCACTGGCACTGGGCCTTGTCCCTTGGTGTATCTCAATGCATATAGCTACATATAACAGTCTGAAATAAGGCTTGCATCAGAATTCAAATACTTGCCTTCCCCCGGTCTTAGCTCAGTTGGTAGAGCACGTGACTGTAGAGGTTGCACTCATCATGGGGTCGCTGGTTCGATTCCGGCAGACCGGAAGGTACTGTTTTGTAGGTTCCACACCACGGTCATGTTCCCATGCCACATCAGCTTTGCGATGCGCAGGGCGGAGACCCGCGGCGTAACTGAAAAAATCCACCTAGCCGCCGGGATGGCCATGCGTGCTCATCGCCGGTCAATGGGCGCATCCAGCAGAATCGAAAAGCTTGAACAACGGTCGCGCTTTGCGGCTTTAGACACAACTTCGTCTCCCTACTGATGCATTAGTGTGCGCCCCAACTTTTCTTTCCACACTGAGGACTCCGCCCCTCGCGGCCATCGATAGTGTGCAACACTTGCACATCAGGCGACAACATTGCATTGGCAACCGTGCTGAGAACACACCGGGAAACTCGAGGTGCGGTCACTGCTGTGCTTCGGTGAGAATTTGCAAGCGTTCGTAGTTTCTTGGAAGCTACCAACCCGCTAGCAGCTCACCCGCTTGGCGTGCCCCATGCCCATGTCTGAGGTATACATGCCCGCCAAGATTGAGGAAGGCTTCACCACAATGGGCCGCAAGGCCCCATCAGCGACAGTGCAGCAGCCCGTGCAAGGACAGCAAGCACAACGCCACAACAACACAACGCAACACAACGCAATGCACGCCGCCCAGCGGAGGGATTGAATGCCATAGTCGTGCAACAGCCCAGCGACACCCTCAAGGCAATAGCTGCTTCAGTGATAGTGCGCAAGGCAACCCTTGTCCTGCGTGCTCGTCGCAACCCATTAGACATGGTGGTGCCTAGGGAGCAAGACTTCTTAGCTGGCGAGTGCATTTAGAGTGCGTTGACGAGTGCAAATAATTTGATCCCTGCTGCCCTAAAACCATTGCAGTAGGCACGTTGCCCACCCCCCTTTATCCAAAGGGCTACAGGTGGCACCTGAACATGGGGCATCGGGAATGCTGGATGCCACAGGTGGCAGCCAAGTATTCCTTGCAGCTATGCCGCGGCAGTGGCAAGGACATGTTGGAGTATCATCTTACAAGCATAAGGTCAGATTAGTGCATGGCGTGCACAACCCCAGCCATGATGCTCCATCTGCTGAAGCAGTAAGAGCCACAGTTGCATGGGCTGCAGGTGGTGTGAGTGGAATTTTCTAGGAAATTTTCTAGTGAAAAATTTCTAGGAAACTTTCTAGTGAAAAATTTCTAGGAAAATTTTCTAGGAAATTTTCTAGTGAATCTAGTGAATTTTCTAGTAAATCTAAAAATCTAAATCTAAATCTAAATTTTCTAGTAAATCTAGTGAATTTTCTAGTGAAAATTTTCTAGGAAATTTTCTAGTGAAAAATTTCTAGGAATCCGGCCGGCCAACCTAGAATTCTATTTCTAGGTTTCTAGGCTCAGGAAAAATTTCTAGGTTTCCGAGCCACCTAGAATTCTATGGGCGTACCCTAGCTGTAACCAGACGCGTTACTTTGCAACTTTGTAACAATGTAATTACATGGGCTGTCTGAATGTTTGAAAATGTCTGAAAATAAAGAATAAGAAAATCGTGTAACGAGTTGAAGAGAGCCTTGGACCATGAGCTTAGATGACGAGTTCAAACCGCCTAACAGCAGCATTGCGCGTCGCAAGACAGTGTGGGTAGCTCGTGGCTTCTTTTAGCGTCGCACTGAGTCAAGCTGTGGTGAAGCCCGCAGCCTCGCCAGGAGACGTGCGCGGACGCTGACATTGATGCAGGCAAGCACCCCGTAGCCGGGAGTTTGAAACAGCCAGGGGCATCGTGAATACGTGCCGTAGCTTATCTCCCCTTACAGCTCGCTTCACTGAACTTTGCAAGGCTCGTAGGACGGGTGTCATTTGCTTGGACATCTGCTTGGACATTAGGGCGCTTTCCAGCCACCGATGGCTGACAGCCGCGTCCTGGTTTAAAGGCGTGGTACATGCGTGCGTCCGCTGCAGTGGAGAGAGCCCATTTGTTCTACCTTTGGGCTCCAATACCCATCCGTACACCTACATAGTTCTTGCGAAGCACAATCAGTTATCTGCATTCAAATACCTGCCTTCCCCCGGTCTTAGCTCAGTTGGTAGAGCACGTGACTGTAGAGGTTGCATTCATCATGGGGTCGCTGGTTCGATTCCGGCAGACCGGAAGGTCCACTTTTGGCGATGCCGAGGTGTGCGCGAGGAAACCTGCGGCGTCACCCCAACGCTCATGTAACCGTCGTCGGCCTGATACGAGGCCTTCCATCTCAAAGCTCAGCAGTCTAGTGGCAGCCGTGCGCCGTGATAGCAGCCGTGCGCTGAGGTGAACCCCGCGGGAGGCAAGTCGGAAACTTTATTTCCCGCACCTTCGCCAAGCTTAGTGGCATGTAACCGCGTCGTCTTATCCGTACTAACGCGTGGGAGATTGCGTGTGGAGCCCTTTTTCCCGGAGGCGAGGACCTCCTCCCTTGCAGTCAGCGATAGGGAGCAAGGACACGCTCCCTAGGCGCTTGACGTCGCTTTGGTGACCGCACCAAGACCACACCGGGGTGGTCGAAGTGCGGTCGCCAGTTGGCTGCGGTGAGCTCCCCACAAGCTCACAGCCGCTTTAGCAAGCCTTTAGCGCAGCAGCAGCAGCTGTAGTACATTCTACAGCAGCAGCAGCAGCCCCTAGCAGCCCCCTACCAGCCCTCACCCCCTTTGCGTGCCCCTCCTTGTGCCCTCTTATTGAGGTACATGGCTACCATGGACGCTGAGGGATTCACGACAGTGCCAGCCCGCAAGGCCAAGGCAGCTGTCAGCTACAGCACGGCAGCCCGTGCAGGTGCTGGAACCTCGGGCGGGCAGGGCGCTGCCCCTCGCCCGGTGCCCGGTACAGCCCAGCGCGGCGCCCGCCGCCCCCTGGAGGTGGCCCAGCCAATTGTGCTGGCAGCACCCAGCGCGGCAATCAAGGAGCTGGCAGCCCTGGTGGTGACCCCCAAGGACAGCCTGGTCCTCCGAGCCCACCACAGCCCATCCGACATGGCAGTGCTGCGGCGTTACGGCTTCACAGCCGACGCATGCGCAGTCAGCGCAGTCAGTGCAGCAAACCAGCTGCTGCCAGCAGGTGCCCGCCTGCTAGAACGGGGCCACGCGCCCTCACCCTTCGTGGTGCGGGCTGCAGATGGTACGCCAGTGCGGGGCTCGGTGCAGGTAACTCTGGAAGGCCCAGCGGCCAGCATTGCCGCCATCAAGAGCGCCATGCTCCTAGACACAGGCAGCCTGCAGTGCCTGACAGGTTCTGTCCCTGCCTGGCACCGCTTGCAGCTGTGTCAAGGGGTGGGCCGACAAGCTGTTGAGTTCCACCTGACCAGCATCAGGTCCAGCAGCAGCCTGGCAGCCACAGAGCAGGCCACATCTATGGCTATGGAGCTGATGAAGCAGTTTGGGCAGGAGTCTCTGCACGGCCTGCAGGTAGTGTGGGTTGGTTGGTATGACGCAGCCACCTGCACCATCCAACACCGCGTAGCCTCAGCAGGCAACCCCCTTCCACCCCTCGTCCAGCTCTCCCTCCCCACTCGGGCCACGGGCCTAGTGGCCTTGACCTGTGGGGGCCGTGAGGCCTTCAGCCTCCCAGGGCGCCGCACGGTGCCTATCTCTGTGCCTGAACTGCAGCTGCAACTGCAGTTGGAGCGGGTGACAGACCGCCTTACGCTTGAGCAGAGGGTTGGGATGGTGGAACAGTGGAACATGCAGCACCTGGCTGAGGAGGGGGGGCCTGCCCCCGAGCAGGACCTACAGCCCCCTGCCCCTGCCCCAGCCACTACCACTGCCCCAGCCCCAGACCCTGCCCCTGCCCTTGCCCCTGCCCTTGCCCCAGACCCAGCCCCAGCCCTAGCCCCTGCCCTGGCCACCCCGATGACCCACCCCCTGGTCCCACCCCCAGCACCCAGCCCCAGCGCCCACCACCAGGACCCCACCCCTGCGGCAGCCCACCCACCCCCTGATCCCCCCTTGGTCGCCGTGGTGGGGGCAACCTCCTGCGGTGTAGCTGCAGCAGACGCAGCGACCCACCCCACCGACAACCCACTGAGCGGTGCGGCCAATGGAGGGGCACCGTTTGTAGCCGACACCACTGCCTCGGCCGTCGCCAGCCCCACCCTAACCCCTACGGCCTTTGGCAGCCCAGTCTCCCAGGAGCCTCACCGCGGCGCCGATGCTACACTGCCCTTGAGGAGAAGGGAGGGGCTGGCAGCTGGGGAGGCACACGCCGCAGCCTACAAGCCCTCCAACTCCTACGCCTTTGTGGGGCAGGACTGTGACCACTGTGGCCAGCCGGAAAGCGAGCACTCGCCTCCCCTTGGCCTGTGCCCTGTGCCAGCCCGCACCTCCGGGAGCAGCTCCTATGGGGGCAGCTGTGAGGGTAGCGACAGCGATGAGGGCATGGGAGTGGGAGAGCGCACCAAGCGAGAGCGTGAGGTTGCGGGATCCCCCCTCAGCAGCGATGCAGAAGGGGCCACCACCGCAGCGACCACAACTGCAGCAAGGCAGGGGATCAAGCAAGGGAACAAGGGGGGCAAGGGCAAGGGCAAGCGCCGCACTCCCGCCGGGGCGAAGATACCCCTTGCTGCGCGGGCCGCGCATAAGCTAGACCCCAACCAGGTGCTGAAAGCTGATCGGGACCCCAACTGCCACATGTTCTATGTGCCAGACAGCCA
The DNA here is from genome assembly GCA_030144725.1 of Haematococcus lacustris. Lineage (NCBI taxonomy): Eukaryota > Viridiplantae > Chlorophyta > Chlorophyceae > Chlamydomonadales > Haematococcaceae > Haematococcus > Haematococcus lacustris. The sequence continues at coordinate 6,055,700 of JASKMD010000015.1, forward strand.
AGTGCGTGAGCCCCGCCACGTGGCCTTGGATGGGGTCCATGGCCCTCGCCGGGGCGAGCAGCCCCACCCCCCAACCACACCAGCAGCAGCAGCCACAGCACACCAGCAGCAGCACCAGCCAGCCGCCCAGCCGCCCCTCCCCCCCTCTTTTGCTCCCTCTGCCCCCCCCACTGAAACCGGCCTCACGGCTACTGTCAGTGAGGAGATAGAGGGAGCGCCCCGCCTCAGCCACCCGTTGGAAGGGGTGGGCACGGTGGCGGAGGTCATGGTGGTGTGTGATTCAGCAGGTGGGCATGAGCAGTTAGACCCCCCCCCATCTACCCTATGTCACAACCTCGAGTAGCCAGCTTTGCCCCTGGTAGCCACACCCCCGGCCTGCGCCTGGCCACCCATAACATTCAGGGCTTTGCCAACCGAGCCTCCACTGCCCAGGGTGTGTGGTCTCAGGGGTGCACCATCACCCACCGTACCAAAGTGCATGACCTAGTGTACCTGTGGGGCAAGGTCTTGAGGCTGCATGTAGTGTGCGTGCAAGAGACTAAGCTTAGCGGGGCTAGCAGGGCAGACAACCACACAGGCTCAGCGGGAGTGGAAGCTAGGATCCAGGCGGCAGCGCACGACCTAGGCATTCCAGGGTACACGTGCTTCTGGGCCAGCTACCCTTCTGGGGCCAGCAAGGGTGTGGGAGTGCTAGTGCGCTCAGACCTCCTTCGTGCCGGCCACATCACCATTCGCCCTGACAATGTCCACCCCGAGTGTGATGGTCGCAGGCTGGCTGTGCGCTTGAACTGCTTTGGGCATGATCTCACTCTGCTTTGCCTGTACATGCCGTGTGAGGGCACGGGTCAGACTAGGTACCTTAAAGAGGAGGTTTGCCCTTGGATTCAGCGCCACACCCGGCCCGGTAGCCACCTAGTGTTGTTGGGGGACATGAACATGGTCTTTCAAGGTGCTAGAGACTGCCTTCCGGGCTGGAATAGGGACTCCCGCGAGCATCACATCCTAGATCCAGCCCAAGGCACTCATACTCACCGTCAGTCCACCATCGCCGACTACACCACCTCAGCGCCACACGCCATGAACACCATCCTCAACACCCATGGCCTGATAGACTGCTACCGTCACAAGCACCCCACCTCCCACACCTTCTCTTGCTTCCACCACGCCCGCTGTCGGTTGCTTGACAGGATCTTTGCCCCCGATGCTCTGTTACAGTATGTAGAGCAATGCCATGTGGACTGTCGCGCAGTGTCAGATCACAGACCTGTAGTCATGCACATCAGGCCGGGAGTAGCCCAGACACACAAGGGCCACCCTTTCCCTCGCCACCGCATCCACTTTGACAAGCATGACGTTCTGCTGCAAGAGTTTCAAGGGTGGGCAACCTCTCAGCTTGTTGCTGCCCCTATGGGTGATGACATCATTGAGTGGTGGCCTAGCTTCAAGGTTGCCCTTGCCGGTATGATCAGGGTGTTGAACACCAAGGCTAGGACTCTGCAGGAGGTTCCAGGGGCTGAGGAGGTTCACGTAGCTGACAGAGAGTTGGTTGCTGCTATCCAGGCCTTAGAGCTCACAGCAGGCAGCACCGCTCACAGCCTGCAGCGAGTAGTGGAGGCCAAAGCCCGGTATGTCAAGGCCTTAGCAGCCCATTCCTCTCCTGCCGACTTGAGAGCTAGGTGGCAGTGGCTGCATGAGGGGGAACGGGCGGCTGCCCACTTTAAGGGTGTGCTTGCTCATGCTAACACTGCAGTGGTTGCTGTGCGCACACCAGGGGGAGGATTAGCCAGCACCCCAACCTCCATCACTTCAGTCCTAGTAGCCCACTATGCCCGCATCTCCGCTGACCCTGTGTGTGAGGATGAGGCAGTGCAGCACGTGCTTGCCGCTGTCAGGGCCCACGCCACCCCAGTAGACCAGGGAGTAGCTAGTAGGGCGGGTGCTCCACAAGTGTCCTGTGAGGAGGTCAGGGCGGCTTGCAAGCACATGGCCCCAGGCACTGCCCCCGGTCCTGATGGTATGCCAGTTAATGTGTGGCGGGTAGGGAGGGGTTGCTTGCAGCCTCTGCTTGCTCGCTTGTTCACAGCCATAGGCAACACGCACTCCATGCCGCACATGTTCACGTGGGGGGCGGTGTGCCCCATCAGCAAATCAGGCAATGCCACCTCCCCAGCCAACTACCGCCCCATCACTCTGTTAAACACTGACTACCGTGTCCTTGCCCGTGTGTTGAATGCTCGCTTAGTAGGTGTGCTTGCTGATAGTATAGGCCCAGAGCAGTCGGCCTTCCTTCCCAAGAGGCTCATAGGGGACAACATCAATTTCCTCCAATTGCTCCCAGCGGCTTTGCGTGCGCAACAGGGCATGCCAGGGTTGCCTTCTTCTGCAGCAGTGGCCTTCATTGACTTTGCCAAAGCGTATGACACCATCAGTCGCCCCTTCTTGTATGCTGTGATTGAGGCTGTAGGAGCAGGTGCCTTTCTGCCATGGGTGAAGGCGTTGCTGTCAGACTGCCGTGCCTGCGTGGTAGTCAATGGGTGCAAGTCCCCGTGGGCCCAATGGGAGGCTGGAGTGCGTCAGGGCTGCCCTCTGTCACCTTCCCTCTACCTCTTTGTGGCTTGGGCCCTGTCGTGTTGGCTGCAAGCGCAACCTAGACTGGGTGTTGTAGTGGCAGGCCAGCGCCGCGTGTGCATGCAGTTTGCTGATGACACAGAAGTTTTCATTCGCTCCTTGGCTGAGGCTGATGTGCAACCCTTGTGCTTGTGCATGGCGGTTTTCAAGCAGGCCTCAGGTCAAGACATGAACACAGACAAGAGCACCCTCTTACACATAGGCACCCCCACCACGCCTCCCTCACCTAGTGTTGTATGCGGTATGCCTGTGGTCACCATGCAAAAGGCCCTAGGGGTTCACATCCACAATGACACTGATGATGTTCCGCACACCACATCCATTTGGACAAGACTGATTGAGGGGGTAGAGCACTCCTTCACTAAGCTGGCCCGCCTGCACATGTCAGCCATGGGAAGGGGTCTAGCGGCCTCCACGTTTGCCGTCAGTCGTTTCCTGTTTCATGGGGAGTTCATGGGCCTCCCCCCCCCTCCCCTGCTGCAACGCATCACCTCAGCCTCCCAGAAGCTGGTAGATAGGGGGGTCCCACCTGATAGCAGCACCCGCAGCCCCATGCCCGGGGTCCCCGGCCTGCTCCTGTCCGGGGCGCCCAGCCAAGGGGGTTTTGGCCTCCTGCCATGGAAGCAACACATGCTGGCCCGCCATGCGGTGTGGGCGTGCAAGCTGCTGGGGTTCCTGGCCTGTGATGGCCTCCCCCTGCAGCCCATGCAGGTCCGCCGGCGCCGGGAGTTGCAAGCAGCCATGCAAGCAGCCACTCCCAGCAGGCAACGCCACCTACGCAGCCAGCTGGAACGCTTGCAGCACCCGCCTCATCGGGCGGCGTGGATGTCCCTCACTCCCCTCATCCTCCTCACCGCCAGCCCCCACCTCCACCCTGCCTTCCACCTCCTGGCCCTAGCCCGGGCCAAGCCAGGCGTGAGCGGCAACCTCCCAGAGGCTGGCCTGCCTGGCCTCCTACGGCGCATTGTGGCAGCCCTCCGCGGGTTGGGCTGCCCAACAGACCTCACACCGGAGCTGCCGCTACCAGTTGGGCCAGCATGCAGCCATATCCCAGTGTGGGGCAACCCGTTGCTGGCCATGGAGGACGCTCAGCAGCCCCCTGCCCCCTTCCCACAGCAGGCGGGGGCTCAAGCTCTGCAGTGGGTGGCAGAGTGGGCTACCACAGGCTTTCAAGAGCTGGCAGCCATCCCCTCCCTCACCAACCTTAGCAGTCTCCTCCACCTCTGCCGGGTCACTCAGCCAGCGGGCCGGGGGGGCAGGGTGGGGTCCAGGGAGTGGCAGCGGGCGGTGTGGGGGGAGGAACAGGTTGCCAGGAGCATAGCAGTGGCCGTTAGAGCCAATCCAGCCCGCTGCGCTACAGGCCTCTTCGCCATGTGGGCCCGCTTGCCCACCGGTTGGCAGCAAGAGGTGGCACGGCAAGCTCCCTTGCCAGCCCCGGCGGACCCCCAAGCTCTGCAAAGGGTGGCAGTAGCCATGGTGATGGACCGGCTAGGTTGGCTGCCTAAGGGCCCCCCCACGGGCAGGGCGCCAGCCCCCTCCCCCATCCCCATCCTTGAGGGTGCCACGGTCAAGTGCCTCACCCGGGTCCTTATGGAGCCGGTCACCATGCTGCGGGCGGAAGCCAACGCTCGTTTTGTCAAGGACGCCCTGGCTGGGATGTGGTCCCCTCCCCCTCCACTTACCTCCGCCCCCCATCTACCCCTCCCCTCCTCACCCCCCGCCACCCAAGCTCATGGGGAAGCTTGGCTTGCCTCACGGCTCCCCTCCCTGTGGAAGCTACCCTGGCTCAACTCTTCAAAGGAGGTCATGTGGCGCCTAGTAGTCAACGGGGTCCCTTGTGCAGGGGGTCTCAACATCGGCATGGCCTGCCCGTGCGGCTGGGTTCCTGTGCGGGATCCTTCACTCCAAGGGCAGGCCAGGGCTGATGCTCAAGGCAGTGCCATGAGGCGCCACACTTTCTGGGACTGCCCCCTAGCTTGTGCCGTTGTGCGCGAACTGCGCCGGGCCCTGCCCCCTGCTGTTCACCTCCACACCGCGCATGTCTGGCTGGCCATGTCACCTTGCACCACCCTTGTCCACCAGGGTGTGTGGGATGTGGTCTGCTTGGCTGCCTTGGGAGCCATGTGGCGTGGTCGGCGGGTCTGGTGGGCCCGGCAGCTAGCTGCTAGGGATCATGATGAAGCCCATGCCCTACGTCAAACCTCCTTGGATGAGCTTTGGCACTTGGCTGACGCCCTACCTGATACCACCCCTGCCTTGTCCCTATGTGATAGAGTGTGCCGCTATGTTGTAGGCGACTTCTGGTCTCAAGTGCAGGACTTTGTTGCTTTGCACACCATCCCCCACAACTGGCCTGCTGGGAACTCCATTCCTCACAATCACCCTTTCATTTGCACCCATGGTGACGGCCAAGCCAGGCAGCTACGCACCCACCTGCCTGACATTGGAGCCATAGAGGACATGCTACCTGTTGATTTGGACTGATTTGGACTGACCTTCCCCTAGCCTAACTTAGCCTTGGGGGTAGTCTTCTTGTCTTGCTTCCCTTGTCTAGCTGGGCCTCCTAGTAGGCAGTGGTGGGGACGCTAAGGACGCCATTTAGAGCTTTGTGCCTTGTCCTTGCTGTTTGTCACCTAGTGTAGTCTGGGTAGCGTGTGGCAGCTTGACAATCGCTAGGCCTCCCCCTGTACTCCCTTTGTGCCCATGAGGGCTGCTTGCTCGGTGTGAGCGTTTTTGCCCCAAACAGTGTGACGGTGGCCCTGCCACTGGTGCTGTAAGGCCTCTCTCTCTCTGGTAGAGCACGTGACTGTAGAGGTTGCACTCATCATGGGGTCGCTGGTTCGATTCCGGCAGACCGGAAGGTACTGTTTTGTAGGTTCCACACCACGGTCATGTTCCCATGCCACATCAGCTTTGCGATGCGCAGGGCGGAGACCCGCGGCGTAACTGAAAAAATCCACCTAACCGCCGGGATGGCCATGCGTGCTCATCGCCGGTCAATGGGCGCATCCAGCAGAATCGAAAAGCTTGAACAACGGTCGCGCTTTGCGGCTTTAGACACAACTTCGTCTCCCTACTGATGCATTAGTGTGCGCCCCAACTTTTCTTTCCACACTGAGGACTCCGCCCCTCGCGGCCATCGATAGTGTGCAACACTTGCACATCAGGCGACAACATTGCATTGGCAACCGTGCTGAGAACACACCGGGAAACTCGAGGTGCGGTCACTGCTGTGCTTCGGTGAGAATTTGCAAGCGTTCGTAGTTTCTTGGAAGCTACCAACCCGCTAGCAGCTCACCCGCTTGGCGTGCCCCATGCCCATGTCTGAGGTATACATGCCCGCCAAGATTGAGGAAGGCTTCACCACAATGGGCCGCAAGGCCCCATCAGCGACAGTGCAGCAGCCCGTGCAAGGACAGCAAGCACAACGCCACAACAACACAACGCAACACAACGCAATGCACGCCGCCCAGCGGAGGGATTGAATGCCATAGTCGTGCAACAGCCCAGCGACACCCTCAAGGCAATAGCTGCTTCAGTGATAGTGCGCAAGGCAACCCTTGTCCTGCGTGCTCGTCGCAACCCATTAGACATGGTGGTGCCTAGGGAGCAAGACTTCTTAGCTGGCGAGTGCATTTAGAGTGCGTTGACGAGTGCAAATAATTTGATCCCTGCTGCCCTAAAACCATTGCAGTAGGCACGTTGCCCACCCCCCTTTATCCAAAGGGCTACAGGTGGCACCTGAACATGGGGCATCGGGAATGCTGGATGCCACAGGTGGCAGCCAAGTATTCCTTGCAGCTATGCCGCGGCAGTGGCAAGGACATGTTGGAGTATCATCTTACAAGCATAAGGTCAGATTAGTGCATGGCGTGCACAACCCCAGCCATGATGCTCCATCTGCTGAAGCAGTAAGAGCCACAGTTGCATGGGCTGCAGGTGGTGTGAGTGGGGTGGTATCATGCCATCACACATAGTATTGAGGGGCAGGTAGACAGGAGTGGGATGGCTCTCCCCACCGTGACAGCTGACTTGCCCACCGGCTGTGTGGGGCTAGTGGCGCTGATCCTAGCCTCCACTCCTGCTGGGCTGGTGTGGTTGTCTGCCCTACTTGTCCCGCTGAGCTTAATCTCTTGGACGCACACCATGTGCAACCGCAAAACCTTCCCCCATAGGTACACTAGGTCATGCACTTTGGTGCGGTGGGTGAGGCTGCACCCCTCCGACCACACACCCTGGGCAGTGGAAGCACGCTTGGCAAAGCCCTAGATGTTGTGTGTGGCAAGGCCCTGAGGCCCTGGCTAGGTGGATTTTTTCAGTTACGCCGCGGGTCTCCGCCCTGCGCATCGCAAAGCTGATGTGGCATGGGAACATGACCGTGGTGTGGAACCTACAAAACAGAACCTTCCGGTCTGCCGGAATCGAACCAGCGACCCCATGATGAATGCAACCTCTACAGTCACGTGCTCTACCAACTGAGCTAAGAGAGAGAGGGGCATTACAGCACCAGTGGCAGGGCCACCGTCACACTGTCTGGGGCAACACACGCTCACACAGAGCAACCAGCCCTCATGGGCACCAAGGGGGTATAGGGGGAGGTCTAGCGCTTGTCAGGTCTGCCACACTCTAACCGGACTGCACTAGGCGACAGACAGCAAGGACAAGGCACAAAGCTCTCAAGGCGTCCTTAGCGTCCCCACCACCTGCCTACTAGGAGGCCCAGCTAGACAAGGTAGACAAGACAAGGCAACTACCCCCAACGGCCAGGCTAGGCTAGATCAAACTCAGTCCAAATCAACAGGTAGCATGTCCTCTATGGCTCCAATGTCAGGTAGGTGGGTGCGTAGCTGCCTGGCTTGGCCGTCACCATGGGTGCAAATGAAAGGGTGGTTGTGAGGAACGGAGTTCCCAGCAGGCCAGTTGTGGGGGATGGTGTGTAATGCAACAAAGTCCTGCACTTGAGACCAGAAGTCGCCTACAACATAGCGGCCCACTCTGTCACGTAGGGACAAGGCAGGGGTGGCATCAGGTAGGGCGTCAGCTAGATGCCAAAGCTCATCCAAGGAGGCTTGTCTTAGGGCATGGGCTTCAGCATGGTCCCTAGCAGCTAGTTGCCGTGCCCACCATACCCGCCGACCGCGCCACATGGCTCCCAATGCAGCCAAGCAGACCACATCCCACACCCCCTGGTGGACATATGTGGTGCAAGGTGACATGGCCAGCCAGACATGCGCAGTGTGGAGGTGAACAGCAGGGGGCAAGGCTCGGCGCAGTTCGCGCACTACGGCACAGGCTAGGGGGCAGTCCCAGAAAGTGTGGCGCCTCATGGCACTGCCTTGAGCATCAGCCCTGGCCTGCCCTTGGAGAGAGGGATCTCGCGTAGGCTCCCAGCCGCATGGGCAAGCCATGCCGATGTTGAGACCCCCCGCACAAGGGACCCCGTTGACTGCTAGCCGCCACATGACCTCCTTTGATGAGTTCAGCCAGGGTAGCTTCCATAGGGTGGGGACGCGTGAGGCAAGCCAGGCCTCCCCTTGAGCTTGAGTGGCGGGGGGTGAGGAGGGGAGTGGTAGATGGGGGGCAGAGGTAAGTGTAGGGGGAGGGGACCACATGCCGGCCAGAGCGTCCTTGACAAACCGAGCGTTGGCTTCCGCCCGCAGCATGGTGACCGGCTCCATGAGCACCCGGGTGAAGCACTTTACCGTGGCACCCTCAAGGATGGGGATAGGGGAGGGGGCTGGGGCCCTGCCCGTGGGGGGGGGCTTAGGCAGCCAACCTAACCGGTCCATCACCATGGCTACTGCCACCCTTTGCAGAGTTTGGGGGTCTGCCGGGGCTGGCAAGGGAGCTTGCCATGCCACCTGTTGCTGCCAGCTGGTGGGCAGGCGGGCCCACATGGCGAAGAGGCCTGTAGCGCAGCGGGCTGGATTAGCTCGAACGGCCACAGCTATGCTCCTAGCAACCTGTTCCTCCCCCCACACCGCCCGCTGCCACTCCCTGGACCCCACCCTGTCCCCCCGGCCCGCTGGCTGAGTGACCCGGCAGAGGTGGAGGAGGCTGCTGAGGTTGGTGAGGGAGGGGATGGCTGCCAGCTCTTGAAAGCCTGTGGTAGCCCACTCTGCCACCCACTGCAAAGCTTGAGCCCCAGCCTGCTGTGGGAAGGGGGCAGGGGGCTGCTGGGCGTCCTCCATGGCCAGCAACGGGTTGCCCCACACTGGGATATGGCTGCATGCTGGCCCAACTGGCAGCGGCAGCTCCGGTGTGAGGTCTGTTGGGCAGCCCAACCCGCGGAGGGCTGCCACAATGCGCCGTAGGAGGCCAGGCAGGCCAGCCTCTGGGAGGTTGCCGCTCACGCCTGGCTTGCCATGCCACCTGTTGCTGCCAGCAGGAAGCTCCAGGGGCTGAGGAGGTACACGTAGCTGACAGAGAGTTGGTTGCTGCTATCCAGGCCTAGAGCTCACAGCAGGTAGCACGGCGCACAGTTTGCAGCGAGTGGTGGAAGCCAAAGCTCAGTATGTGAAAGCCCTTGCAGCCCACTCCACGCCTGCTGACTTAAGAGCTAGGTGGCAGTGGTTGCATGAGGGGGAGCGGGCAGCAGGCCATTTTCAGGGGGTGCTTGCTCATGCTAACTCTTCCCTGACCGCTGTCCGCACACCTGGGGGGGGGTTAGCCACCACCCCCTCCTCCATTGCCTCAGTCCTAGTAGCCCACTATGCACACATCTCTGCTGACCCCGTGTGTGACAGTGAGGCTGTGCAACACGTGCTGGCTGCTGTTCGGGCGCATGCCAACCCAGTGGACCATGATGTGGCTAGTCAGGCTGGTGCACCACAAGTGTCATGTGAGGAGGTTAGGGTGGCTTGCAAGCACATGGCACCAGGTTCTGCCCCAGGCCCTGATGGTTTGCCAGTCAATGTGTGGCGGGTAGGGAGGGGTTGCTTGCAGCCCCTGCTTGCCCTTCTTTTCACAGCCATAGGCAACACGCAGACCATGCCGCATATGTTCACGTGGGGGGCGGTGTGCCCCATTAGCAAATCAGGCAACGCCACCTCACCAGCCAACTACCGGCCCATCACCTTGTTGAACACTGACTATCGTGTCCTGGCACGGGTGTTGAATGCCCGCTTGGTGGGTGTGCTTGGTGACAGCATAGGCCCAGAACAGTCAGCTTTCCTGCCTAACAGGCTAATAGGGGACAACATCCACTTCCTACAGTTGCTCCCAGCGGCTTTGCGTGCACAGCAGGGCATGCAAGGGTTGCCTAGTTCAGCAGCAGTGGCCTTCATTGACTTTGCCAAAGCGTATGACACCATCAGTCGCCCCTTCTTGTATGCTGTGATTGAGGCTGTAGGAGCAGGTGCCTTTCTGCCGTGGGTGAAGGTTTTGCTGTCAGATTGTCGCGCTTGCGTGGTAGTCAATGGGTGCAAGTCCCCGTGGGCCCAATGGGAGGCTGGAGTGCGTCAGGGCTGCCCTCTGTCCCCCTCCCTCTACCTCTTTGTGGCTTGGGCCTTGTCGTGTTGGCTGCATGCGCAACCTAGCCTGGGCGTTGTAGTGGCTGGCCAGCGCCGCGTGTGCATGCAGTTTGCTGATGACACAGAAGTTTTCATTCGCTCCTTAACTGAGGCTGATGTGCAGCCCTTGTGTTTGTGCATGGCAGTCTTTAAGCAGGCCTCAGGTCAAGACATGAACACTGACAAGAGCACCCTCTTACACGTAGGCCACCCCAGCACGCATCCTGCACCTAGTGTTGTATGCGGTATGCCTGTGGTCACCATACACAAGGCCCTGGGGGTGCACATCCACAATGACATTGATGATGTTCCACACACCACCTCCATTTGGACAAGGCTGATTGAGGGGGTAGAGCACTCCTTCACTAAGTTGGCCCGCTTGCACATGTCAGCCATGGGAAGGGGTCTAGCGGCCTCCACGTTTGCCGTCAGTCGCTTCTTGTTTCATGGGGAGTTCATGGGCCTTCCCCCCCCTCCCCTCCTGCAGCGCATCACCTCAGCCTCCCAGAAGCTGGTAGATAGGGGGGTCCCACCAGACAGCAACACCCGCAGCCCCATGCCCGGGGTCCCAGGCCTGCTCCTGTCCGGGGCGCCCAGCCAAGGGGGTTTTGGCCTCCTGCCATGGAAGCAACACATGCTGGCCCGCCATGCGGTGTGGGCGTGCAAGTTGCTGGGGTTCCTGGCCTGTGATGGCCTCCCCCTGCAGCCCATGCAGGTCCGCCGGCGCCGGGAGTTGCAAGCAGCCATGCAAGCAGCCACCCCCGGCAGGCAACGCCACCTACTCCACTCCCCTCATCCTCCTCACCGCCAGCCCCCATCTCCACCCTGCCTTCCACCTCCTAGCCCTAGCCCGGGCCAAGCCAGGCGTGAGCGGCAACCTCCCAGAGGCTGGCCTGCCTGGCCTCCTACGGCGCATTGTGGCAGCCCTCCGCGGGTTGGGCTGCCCAACAGACCTCACACCGGAGCTGCCGCTGCCAGTTGGGCCAGCATGCAGCCATATCCCAGTGTGGGGCAACCCGTTGCTGGCCATGGAGGACGCCCAGCAGCCCCCTGCCCCCTTCCCACAGCAGGCTGGGGCTCAAGCTTTGCAGTGGGTGGCAGAGTGGGCTACCACAGGCTTTCAAGAGCTGGCAGCCATCCCCTCCCTCACCAACCTCAGCAGCCTCCTCCACCTCTGCCGGGTCACTCAGCCAGCGGGCCGGGGGGACAGGGTGGGGTCCAGGGAGTGGCAGCGGGCGGTGTGCGGGGAGGAACAGGTTGCTAGGAGCATAGCTGTGGCCGTTCGAGCTAATCCAGCCCGCTGCGCTACAGGCCTCTTCGCCATGTGGGCCCGCCTGCCCACCAGCTGGCAGCAACAGGTGGCATGGCAAGCTCCCTTGCCAGCCCCGGCAGACCCCCAAACTCTGCAATGGGTGGCAGTAGCCATGGTGATGGACCGGTTAGGTTGGCTGCCTAAGCCCCCCCCCACGGGCAGGGCCCCAGCCCCCTCCCCTATCCCCATCCTTGAGGGTGCCACGGTAAAGTGCTTCACCCGGGTGCTCATGGAGCCGGTCACCATGCTGCGGGCGGAAGCCAACGCTCGGTTTGTCAAGGACGCTCTGGCCGGCATGTGGTCCCCTCCCCCTACACTTACCTCTGCCCCCCATCTACCACTCCCCTCCTCACCCCCCGCCACTCAAGCTCAAGGGGAGGCCTGGCTTGCCTCACGCGTCCCCACCCTATGGAAGCTACCCTGGCTGAACTCATCAAAGGAGGTCATGTGGCGGCTAGCAGTCAACGGGGTCCCTTGTGCGGGGGGTCTCAACATCGGCATGGCTTGCCCATGCGGCTGGGAGCCTACGCGAGATCCCTCTCTCCAAGGGCAGGCCAGGGCTGATGCTCAAGGCAGTGCCATGAGGCGCCACACTTTCTGGGACTGCCCCCTAGCCTGTGCCGTAGTGCGCGAACTGCGCCGAGCCTTGCCCCCTGCTGTTCACCTCCACACTGCGCATGTCTGGCTGGCCATGTCACCTTGCACCACATATGTCCACCAGGGGGTGTGGGATGTGGTCTGCTTGGCTGCATTGGGAGCCATGTGGCGCGGTCGGCGGGTATGGTGGGCACGGCAACTAGCTGCTAGGGACCATGCTGAAGCCCATGCCCTAAGACAAGCCTCCTTGGATGAGCTTTGGCATCTAGCTGACGCCCTACCTGATGCCACCCCTGCCTTGTCCCTACGTGACAGAGTGGGCCGCTATGTTGTAGGCGACTTCTGGTCTCAAGTGCAGGACTTTGTTGCATTACACACCATCCCCCACAACTGGCCTGCTGGGAACTCCGTTCCTCACAACCACCCTTTCATTTGCACCCATGGTGACGGCCAAGCCAGGCAGCTACGCACCCACCTACCTGACATTGGAGCCATAGAGGACATGCTACCTGTTGATTTGGACTGAGTTTGATCTAGCCTAGCCTGGCCGTTGGGGGTAGTTGCCTTGTCTTGTCTACCTTGTCTAGCTGGGCCTCCTAGTAGGCAGGTGGTGGGGACGCTAAGGACGCCTTGAGAGCTTTGTGCCTTGTCCTTGCTGTCTGTCGCCTAGTGCAGTCCGGTTAGAGTGTGGCAGACCTGACAAGCGCTAGACCTCCCCCTATACCCCCTTGGTGCCCATGAGGGCTGGTTGCTCTGTGTGAGCGTGTGTTGCCCCAGACAGTGTGACGGTGGCCCTGCCACTGGTGCTGTAATGCCCCTCTCTCTCTTAGCTCAGTTGGTAGAGCACGTGACTGTAGAGGTTGCATTCATCATGGGGTCGCTGGTTCGATTCCGGCAGACCGGAAGGTTCTGTTTTGTAGGTTCCACACCACGGTCATGTTCCCATGCCACATCAGCTTTGCGATGCGCAGGGCGGAGACCCGCGGCGTAACTGAAAAAATCCACCTAGCCAGGGCCTCAGGGCCTTGCCACACACAACATCTAGGGCTTTGCCAAGCGTGCTTCCACTGCCCAGGGTGTGTGGTCGGAGGGGTGCAGCCTCACCCACCGCACCAAAGTGCATGACCTAGTGTACCTATGGGGGAAGGTTTTGCGGTTGCACATGGTGTGCGTCCAAGAGATTAAGCTCAGCGGGACAAGTAGGGCAGACAACCACACCAGCCCAGCAGGAGTGGAGGCTAGGATCAGCGCCACTAGCCCCACACAGCCGGTGGGCAAGTCAGCTGTCACGGTGGGGAGAGCCATCCCACTCCTGTCTACCTGCCCCTCAATACTATGTGTGATGGCATGATACCACCCCACTCACACCACCTGCAGCCCATGCAACTGTGGCTCTTACTGCTTCAGCAGATGGAGCATCATGGCTGGGGTTGTGCACGCCATGCACTAATCTGACCTTATGCTTGTAAGATGATACTCCAACATGTCCTTGCCACTGCCGCGGCATAGCTGCAAGGAATACTTGGCTGCCACCTGTGGCATCCAGCATTCCCGATGCCCCATGTTCAGGTGCCACCTGTAGCCCTTTGGATAAAGGGGGGTGGGCAACGTGCCTACTGCAATGGTTTTAGGGCAGCAGGGATCAAATTATTTGCACTCGTCAACGCACTCTAAATGCACTCGCCAGCTAAGAAGTCTTGCTCCCTAGGCACCACCATGAAGAAGAAGAAGAAGACTACGCCGGTATTCACCGGCGTGCATTAAGGGAGGAGCAGCCGCCTGGGGCGCGGCCTGCTCCCACCATCAAGCTCGAGAAGTAGCCGGCCCCCTACCCCCCCCCCCTTTCTAGTAGCTCTAAGTCTGTAACTTGTTTTGGCAATGGTGTGGGCTGTTTCTACCGCATGTCTCGTGAGCTTGTTTAGTAGCTTTGTGGCGTTGGTTTGAGTGACCCCAAGGGCTATGAGGTGTTGACGTGTGTGTGTTTCATAGGTAATACCGCCTATACCCAGTAGGATTGGTCTGATCTCAACCATGTGGCCTATCTTGCGCATGGTGTGTGCCAGTTTTGTGTGTTGGTTCAGGGCCTTGTCTAGTTGCTCCATCCACCTCGAGTCCGCACAGTATTTGATTTCTATGATGGTGATCCGTTTAGTGGCTTTGCCGCGTTTGCCCGTCTTCTTTTGAGGCGTCACCATGATTATGTCCGGTCTGGTAGTGTTTTTGGTCGCTGTTGGTTTCATGCCGAGTGCCCGTAGCGTGGTGTGTAGTGTGTCGTTAGGGAGGTCAAGGTTTTCTCTAGCGCCCTTCTCCCAGCTGCCGGTGTCCGCAAACCGGATGCATCCGCCCAGGGTTCCTTTGCTGATGGCTTTGGCGATGAGGCGGCCAGCTCCGTTGTGCCTTTCTTGCACGAGTGGCAGGGTCTCGCTGCAGCCCGAGAGCAAGTGTGTGGCACTGTCGGCCTCCCCACAGAGGGGGCAGCGGTCGTCTGTCGCCTGCTTCCAGCGCATAGCTAGTTTTTGGTTGTATAGTCCTCCGGTACGGTAGAGTAGGGCGGTCCTTTGCGCGGGGATGGAGATGGTCGCATCGGTCATCACTCTTTCGCCCGCTCCTTTTGCCGCGGCTTTGGTGATATCTTGGGTCATCTGGTAGTAAATGCTGTCTTGGTTGGCGAGGCCTAGCTTGTGCTTGCTGTGCATGTGTGCTCGTACGCTGTGTCGGCAGTCCGGCAGTGGGGCGAGGTTTTCGCCGTCGGTCCCGTTGTTTAGCCAGATACCCCTCTCTTTGGGTGTGGTCGGGTGGTGCTCTAGTGTGTTTGCCTGCTCCGGGTGTAGCGCTGCGTGTTTAGCGAGGGCATCAGCGCCTTCGTTTCCGATGATGCCCGAGTGGGCCCGGACCTTGTAGAATTGGGTCGTGACGGGGCTGGCGATGATGAGGGTGGCGATGTCCGTCAGGATGTCGTTGTGTCTATGATTGATGAGGGACATCGGGTTAGCCAGGGCTCGGCGGATTTGGTAGAGAGAGCATAGGCTGTCAGTGGCGATGCGTCTGGCCCCCGCTTTCAGTGCCGCGTGTGGCACCACCATGTCTAATGGGTTGCGACGAGCACGCAGGACAAGGGTTGCCTTGCGCACTATCACTGAAGCAGCTATTGCCTTGAGGGTGTCGCTGGGCTGTTGCACGACTATGGCATTCAATCCCTCCGCTGGGCGGCGTGCATTGCGTTGTGTTGCGTTGTGTTGTTGTGGCGTTGTGCTTGCTGTCCTTGCACGGG
This sequence comes from Haematococcus lacustris, assembly GCA_030144725.1. Taxonomy (NCBI): domain Eukaryota; kingdom Viridiplantae; phylum Chlorophyta; class Chlorophyceae; order Chlamydomonadales; family Haematococcaceae; genus Haematococcus; species Haematococcus lacustris. The sequence goes on from JASKMD010000015.1 coordinate 6,071,019, forward strand.
CTGCTGCACTGTCGCTGATGGGGCCTTGCGGCCCATTGTGGTGAAGCCTTCCTCAATCTTGGCGGGCATGTATACCTCAGACATGGGCATGGGGCACGCCAAGCGGGTGAGCTGCTAGCGGGTTGGTAGCTTCCAAGAAACTACGAACGCTTGCAAATTCTCACCGAAGCACAGCAGTGACCGCACCTCGAGTTTCCCGGTGTGTTCTCAGCACGGTTGCCAATGCAATGTTGTCGCCTGATGTGTAAGTGTTGCACACTATCGATGGCCGCGAGGGGCGGAGTCCTCAGTGTGGAAAGAAAAGTTGGGGCGCACACTAATGCATCAGTAGGGAGACGAAGTTGTGTCTAAAGCCGCAAAGCGCGACCGTTGTTCAAGCTTTTCGATTCTGCTGGATGCGCCCATTGACCGGCGATGAGCACGCATGGCCATCCCGGCGGCTAGGTGGATTTTTTCAGTTACGCCGCGGGTCTCCGCCCTGCGCATCGCAAAGCTGATGTGGCATGGGAACATGACCGTGGTGTGGAACCTACAAAACAGTACCTTCCGGTCTGCCGGAATCGAACCAGCGACCCCATGATGAGTGCAACCTCTACAGTCACGTGCTCTACCAACTGAGCTAAGACCGGGGGAAGGCAAGTATTTGAATTCTGATGCAAGCCTTATTTCAGACTGTTATATGTAGCTATATGCATTGAGATACACCAAGGGACAAGGCCCAGTGCCAGTGCCGAAACCCAATGACTGGGTCCGCAACTGAGAACGCATGCAGCTCCCACGCCTCCACATCACGGATGCAGCTGTCTGCGATAACGTAACCATGTGGCGCGGTAGTAACCGATAAACTGCTCGGAGAGGCGTCTCGACCTGGTCTGGCGACGTGCACGACAGGTGGGCAGGAAGAGCGAAAGGACGGCAGGAGGCAGGAACTGAGCATGAGGCAGGAGACGGGCAGCAGGAGCAGGAATTGGGAAACAGGAGCAGGAGGTGGGCAAGAAGTGGGCAGGAAGCAAGAGGGAGGCTGGTAGGAAGAGCAGGAGGAACGGGAGGTGGGCCTGCATGACCCTGTCAAGTTTGAGCGCAATGCGCCGTCACAACTGAGTAGCTGCATTTACATCATCGACTGTGTGTGCATGGCAACATTTGATTGCCTTGTAGGTGCCAAAGCAATGCACCGGGCCCACGGCTCAGTGATATGACCCACCTGGGCTTCAGGCCATGTATTAAAGGCTTCGAGGCCTCAAACGCTCATAGGCTCATACAAAGCAAGACACAGTCCAACACCCGAGACATCAACTCCCCCTTTGCCAAAAGGCACAACCTCTTGCCTATGGTCAAGGCAAGGGTGACACAGCTCATCCAGTGTAGGTCTGATGCAGCGCATGGGTTGTCATCGCAGCCAGGTACCATGCCCACCACACCCGCCTGCCACGCCACATGGCTAAGAAGGAAGCCACACACCTACCAATACCGCACTGACACGCCCTGGTGGAAATGACTGGTGCAGGGTGACCAGCCAGACGTGCACGATGAAGGTGAACAGCAAGGGGCAAAGCATGGGTGCTCCCACAACGTGTTGCATCAAGCGCATACACCTTGTGGGATTGCCTTGCATGTGGCCCCAGGTCGGCCCTGAGAAATGGACATCGAACACGAAAGTCGTGCTGAGGGCGAGGGCCCCCACATACGACATCCCATGCCTCCTCCTGACCTCGAGGAAGGAGGATGAGGGAGAGTGGGAAGGTGAGAGGGAGGCGATGGGCTGGTGGGGTTGATAGAGGGACAGGGATGAGAGCTGACAAACAAGAGTTGGCTAGGGCATGGAGCCTGGCTACCGGCTTTGATAGTAGCAGTGTGGACACCTTGACTGAGACCCGTCACACAATGGCAATGAAAGGGGGGCTGTAGTGGGCTGCTTATGGGGGATGCCTTGGGAAGGCAGCCTAGCTCATCTGGCACCAACACCACCGCCGCCATTGAAGATGCGAAGGGTCAGCAACGGCTGGGAAGTGCGCTTGCCGGGCCATGTCCTGCGCCAGCTAGCTGGCAGGGCATGCAAGAGGCAAGTGCCTCACTGCGCTCAGTTGCCATGCACTGCACCAGCGTTGCAGCTGGCCACATGCTCCTCAGTGCACCCGCCGCCACTGCCGGGACCTCACCAAGGCTTCCGGGCCTACAAGATGTGATGGCAGCGTGAAAAAGACAGACCAAGTGATGAGGGGAAACGATGGGGCTGGTAGGGCAAGCCCAGGTAGCAAAGCGACAATGAGCCACTGCAAGGAGGGTGTGGGCAGGGTCAGGATGGGCGCTGATTGGGAGAAAAGGCAAGTACTGTATGAGTCGGTGATGCACGTACACCCTAAGTGAGCGACTTGGTTAGGCTGGCAGCGGTAGCGGTGACGTGTTTGCGCAACCGCGCTGGCAGAAGCCCGCCTAATTACAGGGACATAAGAGGCGACCAATGAGCCGTGTGGTCGCTGCCTGACACGCAATCTTCCCAAGGCATTGCTGAGCTCGCGTTGGGGCCCGCATCGAGGATGTCCCGCCCTTGGCTTAGACCGGGATGGCCCGGCTTTGTCACTGCCTTCGTCACGCGGTCTACGTCGGCCGCCTGCAGGCGTCAGTTACGCCTATCCCTATCCTGGGGAGCCCCTACATATCTCCACGACAGAGCTACATAGTGACCGGTGATACTGTTTCCGAACCTAGGTGGGACCATAGGAGTGCTCGAGCCCTACCCTATGCAACCTCACACATCCCCTTTGCAAAGGGTGTACGGATTGGTTAGTATAATTCAAGGGCTGAGACACATGCTGAGCAATGGTTCAATGCTGGGAGGGGTAACCAGGAGCACCGGAGTAAGTATATAGAAAAGACAACAGATCATGGCTGCAGCAGACATTTGACCTGTTAGTTTATGCTGCGAGAGCATGGATTGCTTGCAATGCAGGTTTCCCCATTGACCCTATGAAATCGTCATCACCGACTGCTATGACAGAAGCGCAATGGTAGAAGCCAGCAGAGCGGCGGCAAGAAATGGTAAGTCGCAATCGAGCAATCGAGCAAGGTGCCATACCCGCCACCTCTGCATCACCATAGGCATCGGCACCACATGCCGGGTGACTAGTGCCGACCCGTTGCGGCCATGTGGGACAGCTGTTACGGGTGACTGTGGCTTGGTTCAGCTGTAGCTGAGCATAGCTACGTGAATTAATATTGTGCAGATGCAAAGAGCACCGTGGCAGCACATGCCAGGAAGGTGATGGGCGACAAGGAAAGGTTCACTCAATTTGACACCACCGACAGAAGGAAGCTGCGCAGCTTCACAGGCCGTAGCAGGACCTCCAGGCCCAATCAAAATACTCCAAGCCTTACTGCACAGCTTCTCCTAGGTGTCATCATCCTGACACTGTCAGCCAGCCTAGCAGCCATCTCTTGGTTCATTGTCCTTGCCATGGGCAAGGCCTGACAGCAGCCTTACAACAACATCAACACTCCTGCATTTTGGGAACGACAGCTTTGAACACCAGCCCAGCTGCCAGATAGACAGACAAGACAGACAAGGCCGCGTTGCTGTGATGAAGCTACTGAACCGTAGCTTCACCAAGGATGGAGAAGGACATGTGAAGCTGGTACCAGAGGAGGGTGCGTGCTAGCTGCCTATCAATTACCAGGAACAGCCTTGCTAGACAGCTCAGGGGATGGCTGCACTGGAATTTGATACTGGGTACACCTCCCACACCTTTGACTACCAGCAGACTATGCAATGAGCGTCAAGCAGAGTCACACATATCTCCAGAATAGGTGTCTTGAGACCAGCCACAGACTTGAAGTGTGGCACCTCCAGCGTGTCCACATGGCAGTCCTCTGCACCCCTGACTGGGTGCTGCCTTCCTTGGCTCTGCAGCTGAGGACATGTGGCATGCCTACAACTTGATTCGAGAGGGAGACCGCCTGACAGCCACCACCTTCCGCAAGGTGGGTGTGGCATTGCAGCTACAGGGGACGCACAGCAGTGGTGGAGGAGGAAGCTTGGTGATAGCTGGGATGAGGGGCCTGGGGGGCTGCTCAGCTGCCACAGTGATAACATGGCAGCGATGACTGCGGTGGAGTTGGGCATTGTTCTTGCATATTGAGGCCGTGTGCATGGCACATGCACATGCAGTGACAGTGTCACACCTGGCACATGCAGGTGGCACGTGACCTGGGTACAGGCACAGACAATGAACGTGTGAAAATCAAATTGACCATTGCAGTGGAGGGCGTTGACTTCGACGCCGAAGGTAAAGGGATGGGAACAGGCTAAGGGGATGGACAAAGGCAGCACCAGCAGCATTGCACTCGGAGCCACTCTGCAACGCAATAAGCATGCCAAGAATGCAGCGCTTTGACTGAGTCATGGGTACATCGGCATTAGAGCCGCTTCACCAGCTGCTTACAGCTGCCCAGGAGCTGTACAGCCTGGTAGCTTGCTATGCCATGTCCCATGCATGTCTGGCATGCGGTGCCTCACACTTGTGGTATATGCACATGCAGGCGGAGTGATTCGTGTGAGAGGGCGCAACGTGGAGGAGAATGACCATGTGAAGGTGCGGTGTGACAAGAGAGGCTGGCCATGATGATAACATGATGTTGCCTAAAGGGATTGAGGGGCTACTGAGTCCAAGAGGCTGGCTGGCTGCAGCTCCTTGCAGGCAGGCTGCAACGCACTGTGGGCGGAGGCTGTGGGGCTGGCCTTTGCTGGCTGGCTGGCTAGCTGGCTGGCTTGTGGGTGCAGGTGGGCGCATACCACAGCTTAGAGCTTGAGGAGCAGCGCGCCTTCACCCTGTTCAAGGTCCAGTGGGACGCTGTGGACATAGATCGCGTGGTCAGCGCCACTAACCCGGCGCAGTCCGCAGACCTGGCAGCCGTGCTGATCACGGTGAGGGGAAGGTAGGGGTAGGTGGGGGAAGGAGGTGTGCAGGTGGTGAGGAACTGAGGGGGTGGCCGGCTGACTGGCTGGGCAAGAGGCTGGGAGCTGGATGCTGCATTGGCTGCCATGTTGGAAACTCCTTGAACCAAGCACGAGGCAGGTTACGAAAGCACATGGCACAAGGGTGCAAGGGGGGTCCACAGTGCAGCTAGCGCAGGGCCGGCCATGGGTTGTGGTCAGCACAAGTGGTCACCCAGATCATTAGCTGGCATGTGCCGATGTGCAGCACAGCCCTGCATGTTACTTGCCATGCAGCCCAGCATGACAACACCAGTGTTGCTGCAACACATAAGCAGGAGTTTGGGGTATGTGCTGTTTGCCGAGCAGCAGGGCCCGGACCAAAGGTTGTGCTGCGTGGCACTGCTGGGTACTGCGCTGAGTGTGTTCCTGAGTACTGTGCTGAGTATGTTGCTGAGTGTGCTGGCTGAGTGGGTGTTGCTGTGTGATGTCCCTGCTGGCGAAGCGCCTATGTGCTGTCATCATCGTCAACATCTTCATCCTTGGTCTGTTGGCGTTGCTGCATTCACACATCTAATACTTAAAGGCTCACATGTCATCGTGTGATGTGTGCTGTGCTATGCCAGGAGGGCCTTGCTCACGTTTGTCTAGTGGGAGGCGCCACAACCCTGACCCAGGCCAAACTGGAGGCCAACTTGCCCCGCAAGCGAGGCCCGGCCATCGCTGGCTATGACAAGGCGTACAACAAGTTTCAGGAAAGGTAAGAGTTGCGCTGTGCTTGCATGGAAAGAGCATGGACGCCAGTGCAGGTCAGCAGGCTGGTGGTCGGCCAGCCCAACACACTCCCAGAAGATGTAGTCAGCCTGTACCTCTACTGGTTGGCTGCTTGCACTGCTACTGTGCTTGATGACTTGCTACCCGTGTGCTGGCTATGTACTGGCCATCAATGATGCTGTTGATCTGCATACAAGTAGTGCCAGACCTGCTGCCCTGCAATGTGGGTAGGCACTTGGGGATCACCAAGCTCAGTTCACGCTCATGTACTTTCCTTGCCAGCACTGCCACAATGCATACTCAAACATGAACCCAAGTGTGTTGCCATGTCCGCCCTTTCTGTTCCAAACCAGCTTGCCCGCCTCTTGCCTACCCATCCTGCACCATTGCCGCTTCTGCTCCTGCCCCGCAGTGTGCTTCAGGCAATACTGCGCCACGTCGACTTTGGGGTCGTGAAGTGTCTGGTGCTGGCAGGGCCGGGCTTCGCCAAGGACAGCCTGAAGCAGTACATGGACCTGGAGGCAGTACGCCGCGATCTGAGGTGCCTGACCTGCTCTCTCGAGACCTTTGTACCTGATAACAAGGCTGACACCTGGCAGCTGAGAGTGCAGTCGACACCTGACCTGCTCAGCTCCTGGTTTAGGGTGGATCGTTCTGAAGCCATGTGCCCAAGGCCAGCAAAAGCATCATCGCGATTTCATTACAACATGGTGCAGGGGTCTGTGCACTGGGTGACTTGGGTTGGTGAGGCATTGTGGAGTGCCAGATGGCTTGTGCGCTGCTCACAGTAGCTCAGTTTGGTCTCTCCGTTGCTCCCTGCTGTGCCGCCTTGGTCCCTCCTAGCCCTGCTGCCTGTGGCGCTTGTTGTGTGTGGCCAGGCCGCTGATTGAAAACAAGGACAAGGTGGTGCTGGCGCCTGCCTCCAGTGCATACAAGCACGCCTTGCAGGTCAGTGGCTCCAGGTCAGGGCAGTGTGCCTGGCACTGCCACCTGCCAGCTGGGAGGGAGGGGCCCAGGCGAGTGTGAAGCGTTAGGGCAAGGGTCAGGGTTAGCCTCACCCGTGCACAACAGCAGCGGAGCGTCATGCACCTCAGCTCTAGGCTCTAACCCTTGCTCACATCCACCCACCCTGTGCTGGAAGTTACCACGGCCTGGGCCAAGCAGTGGGTGTGGGGCTACCACAGCACAATTACTGCCAGGGGCAGTCGATGTGACAGGAGCAACAGCTGCTAGGGTGAGTGCTGCCGCTGCTGCCGCTGCTGGGCTTGACAGCAGACGCCTCCAGTGCAATTGGCACACCCTGCTGCTCAGCCTTCCCTGGCTGCTGCTGCGCATGGAATGAGCTGTCTGGCTGCTGCTGGCCTGCTGGCTCGTTCAGGAGGTGCTGGCGAACCCCTTGATTGCCAGCCGGGTGAAAAACACCATGGCCTCCCGAGAGGTGTGTAGGGCGCTTGGGATGAGGTGGCACTAGGGAGAGAACACAACTGGGGCACTAGGGAGAGATGAGTGACATCAGTGAAATGAGTGACATGGGGGACCTGATGGACTGAGATCTTGGTGATGGCAGGGCCAGCAGTGGGCCAGCATCTTGTTACTGAGCATGCCACTTCACCAGAAGGCTTGCAGCTGGCCGTCCTTTTCAAATTCCATTGCTGGCCCGCAGCTGGCCACCCTTGCCATCGTCATAGCCAACCATCATCCTCACATTGGTGCCAGCTACATGGAAATGGGAATGGGTGTAGCACTGAGCATGCTCATGCAATTGCCTTCCCTCCTGCAAGAGCATGGTGCTACAAAGTGGCATACACTACGTCTCATGCAGCACACCATCCTTGCATGCGGCTACATGTCAAGTACATCAAGCCACTACCAGGCTGTGGTGGTGTCAATGCCTGAGGTTGCTGCCCCCTCTGCAGGTTGAAGCCCTCAAAGCCTTCATGGCCATGCTTTCCTCAGACTCTGCTCGAGCATTCTATGGGCCCGGCCATGTCTTCGCCGCCAATGACATGGGTGGGTGCCAGGGCCAAGCAGCATTGGCGGGGCGGCCCACACTTAGGGGGCACAGGGGCGGGGTAGCGCGCAGCTGGGGTGCAGAGGGCGCATAGCTGGGGTGGCGGCATAGCTGCGGTGCCAGGACTGCTCGCTTCCTTGTCATCATGGTAGATGTATGGTGGTAAGCATCTCCCGACATGGCACTCACCTGTCAGGGTCACTGCAACCCACGGCCTTGTAGAATCTTGAAGACTCCAGGTGATGTGAAACCAGCTCAATCGTTCATGATACATCACACTGGCATCACACTGATGGCCAGCCAGACCCCACCCCGCTCCCTGATGCGGGTGTCCCAGTCAGTGCAGTTACTTGCCCTTACTGGTTGACCGGTTAGATGGGCACAGGGCTGGCTGTAGCCTGGTCCTACTTAGCCCTTGGAGCTGTGCCTGTCTTGGCAGCAGCAGTGCAGTGCTACCCATTGTCATACCATGTTTATAGAAGGGGCAACCAGCAGATCGCATGTTCAGGGCCCAATCACCACCCAATCATGTCTGCCTTCCCACACTACCAATGCTGAGAAAGAAGAAAAAGACTACTCCAACTCCAACCGGCGTGCATAATGGGAGGAGCTTCCGCCTGGAGGGGGCACGGCCTACTCCCACCACCTACCCTAGATGAACCCAATGTTGTTGCTCTGTATCTTCCTGCACCTGCCCAACAGTGGTCTAGCTGTCATACAACATTAGCTTGCACAACTGGCAATGCCAGCTGCTGCGGCGGCAGTTCGACATTACTTGTAGAAGTCTGCATTGCTGCTGACGCAAGATGTGTTCGCTTAAATGCACCAGGGGCGATCCAGACTCTCCTCATCAGTGACTCGTTGTTCCGTATCAACAATGTGCAGAAGCGCAAGCGCTACGTGGGTGAGTGTGCCACACTCCTCCTCCCATCCTTGACCCATCCCCCTGCTTACATTCCAGTGCCTGGCCACCCTCAGCATCGCTAGAGCAAGCTATCACTGATATCTAGCCTGTGTCATCTGAGCATTAGTTTAAATAGCAGGCTCATGCCGTGCTCTGCATTGCCTGCCAGCACCTTGCATCATTTGTGACCTGCACCTGCACCTGCACCTGCACCTGCACCTGCACCTGCACCTGCACCTGCACCTGCACCTGCACCTGCACCTGCACCTGCACCTGCCCATACCGGTCGCCCCCAGCCTTGGTCCCATGCACACCTCCCTCTTATATCTACCTCATCACCTGCACCTGGCCCCTGCCTGCCCAGGGCTAGTGGACGCGGTGAAGGATGGTGGTGGCGAGGCGCTCATCTTCAGCTCCATGCATGTCAGCGGCGAGCAGCTGAACCAGTTGTCCGGCATTGCCGCTGTGCTGCGCTTCCCGCTGCCAGACCTGGAGGACCAGGAACTCCCAGAGGAAGCTTGACCTGCTGAAGCCCCTTGAGTAACTCCTTGAAGGAGCTTGACATTGGCCTTCAGTCAATCTAGCCTCCGGTGATGAAGGTCTGCCAGAAGTTGCCACCGGAAGCTTGAGTCGGGCCACTATTGCCCACTAGTATATTCCCGCTAGTGGCTGCTAGTAGCTACTACTGGTCCGGCTCAAATGGAGGCCCTAGTGAGGGACAAGGGGGCTGGGCCAGGCAGCCGGAGAACAGCAGAGCCGTATGGCTCAGGCCCAGTGCAACGCAGTGATGGCCCTGCTAGCCCAACGCATGGCAGGGGAGGACCGAGATGACAAGGCTTGAGTTCCACCAGTGTAACAATTTAGCGGGTGAAGTCGACAACAAAGGTGCATGCTTGTCCGCTTGTCACAACCCGAGCTACATCATGGGCCAGTATACAATTCCAATATACACCCAATGGCACGCTCAGGGACATCATAGCCCAATTGCACGTCTTGAGCAGACCGCGTCGTAGCCATATCGTCTAATCTGAAGTTGACAAACGCCCTTTTTCTGGTGTGACCTAACGGGCGATGCGGAAGCGGAAAAGACTAAACGCCACTGCTAAACCCCTGGTTGCATTTTCTACCCATATCACGCACCCGCCTTCTTTGCTTCGCTGCTACGCCTGCAAACGTAGTGCTTGACTCGAAGCATCGAGGCATCTAAGGAGCTGGAATGTCTTTCTACCGCGGCACTGCAAGTCACCCCTGGTGGGTCTTTAACCTTTCTCGCACGAGCCCGGCGGCAGCAAACGCTTCACCCTTTAGTTTTCAATTCCACCTAGGCACGATCTCAACCCCGGGAATGAGGCCCCGGAGCTGTGCAATGTGGTGATCGAAATTCCAAGAGGCTCTAAGGTCAAGTACGAACTGGACAAGGACACCGGTCTCTGTTTTGTGGATCGCATCCTGTACTCGTCAGTCGTGTACCCTCACAACTACGGCTTCATCCCCAAGACACTTTGCGAAGATGGTGACGCAATTGACGTACTCGTCCTGATGCAGGAGGCTGTCGTCCCATTGTGAGTAATGACAATGTTCATGAACTGATAGCCTATGTAGACAGCATGTCACAATAAGTGCTGTTGCTATGGGCTTCATGTGCAGGTGTTTCCTGCGAGCACGGCCCATTGGCGTCATGCAGATGTTGGACCAGGGCGAGCGCGACGACAAGGTCATTGCTGTGCACGCAGACGACCCAGAATTCAAAGGGTTCTCTGACATTTCTCAGTTGCCGCCCCATCGCCTTGCAGAGATTAAGCGGTGAGGATGTATGCATGCATGTTGTCCACTGCCTCGCTGCCGCTGCCTTCCCACCTTCCTGCTGGCTGTATGGTGCTCACGATGTCATCACACGCCTGCTCTGCTGTGTGCTGTGTGCCATATCTGTTGCACTTCTCACTTCTGTTGTGACGCTGCCTTTTGGTACACAATGCTCATGTGCCCCACTTGCCTTGCAGATTCTTTGAGGACTACAAGAAGAACGAGCACAAGGAAGTCATTGTGGATGAGTTCCTTGGGGCTGACGAGGCCAAGCGTGCCATCCGAGATTCCCTAGTGAGCTCCTAGGGTGGACCTCATGGCTTCAACATGCCCTTCAGCGTGCCATGGATCCCCTCCCACCCCCCTCGGCCACATGGATTAGGGCTGAGGGTCAGGATCAGGGTTAGGGTTGGCAAGCACAACAGGCAGGGAGCAACCAGGTGGCAAGCAGGGTGTAAGCAGGTGCTTGCGCATCCCCTGCTTGACACACTTCTGCACCCACCTCATCTTGAGGCCAGTGCACTGAGCAGCCAGCCTTGCGTTGTTGTTGCTCTGCAGCTCATGTACCAAGACCACTACGTCCCCAAGAAGCTGCGCAACACATATGGTACCAACTAGGCATCGTGATCTTGTGCCTGTGGCAAGGCTCAAGTAGAGGCCCTAGTGAGGGACAAGGGGCCTGCACTGGATTACTGCACAGGCCGGTTAAGATCTTCAATCCAGGCCCTCAGACCTTGAAGAAATCAGTCTTGTTTAACTGTGTCATTCTTAGTTTGCAGCAAATTGCCATGTGCTGTGCTATGTGCTGCCGACCCTCTTCTGTGAAGGGGCTCCTGTGGACATGGCACATTGGCATGACGCTAGGTGTATAGGCTCGATGCTTCTTCTACTTACCATAGAGACACGTACCGTGTATGTCACATCACTTGCACTCGCCATGCAGACTTGAGCAATGTATTAGCATGTAACTTCATGTTAAATGCGATCGTTGTGCAGCGCTGGACTGATGTAAGGTGTCAGTTTGCTCGTAATGTCTGAGTTTGCTGCAGCCTAGTGCCCCAGACTGCCCATCCGCTCCCCAGGCCACTGACCTAGAGCCTCACGCAATGGGACCTCTTGACAGTTTTGCTGCCCCGGCCACTGAGCCCCTCACTGCTGAGGCCAGGCGGCAGTCCAATGCTGTGATGTAGCGATGATCTGGCTGTAATGTAGTCATGCTCATGCCAGTTTTTGAGGACCCCAGCAACCAGGCGCAACCATGCAGCAGCATTACTCCAACCCAGGCAAGTGATGGTGGTGACTAGACCCTGGACTTGGACCTGGACCTGGACCTGGACCTGGACCTGGACCTGGACCTGGACCTGGACCAGGACCAGGACCTGGACCAGGACCTGGACCTGACCTGACCTGACCTGACCTGGGTTGAGTATACTGCTTAGGGAGACACGCTGTAATGTAGCGTCACACAGCCGTATATTGGCACGGGAAACCCAAGTTGCTTGCAAAGGCCACCGCCCGTCTTAATGCGCATCGCGTGATGGCTAACAAGGGCAGCGGCAAGCGCAAGAAGGGCCCGGGAAAGAAACAGAAAGGTGCGTGTCCCCAGCCGACTGTGAGCTCCGTCAGTTACGCGCTGTGTGATAACCCGTCGCTCCTGTTGGTTCCATCGCAGCGTCTCGTTCCCTTCAAGGCAAGCAACGACAGGAGCGTCGGGATGGCTGGACCACGCGCAGACGTCAGGTGCCGCCCCCGCCTTATGTGTCCCCGCACTGTTTGTGTCCCCGCCTTGTGTCTTGGCCTGTCAAAATGGCAACTGCGCTTGGTCATGCAGGTCATCAAGGTCCCCGAGGGCGCAGTGCTGCGCGGCTGCAAGAAGACGAGGCGCAAGCTGCGGGAGCACCTCCGGCTGCGGGCTGAAATCCACTCCCAGCTCCGCTTCATCGCTTCATTGTTTGTCTTGCGCATTTTTCTGACGTGCCTGGTGGGCTACCCTACCCCGGGCTTCCCCAGCGCCCCTCAGCCTCCAGCCGTGCAGCCCCACCAACCCCCTGATGCTCCCCCCCTACCCCCCCTACCCCCACGGGCCCCTGCCCAGCCTACCCCTGCCCAGCCAGCCAGCATGGAGTGTAACACTGACTCTGACTCCGAGTCAGACTGTGACTCAGAGCACTACACGTAAGGCACACAGAGCCAGAGCCACAGTCTGACTCGGAGTCAGAGTCGGAACCCGAGCCAGTCAGGCAACCCCCCCAAAGGCGCTGCAGCGCCCGCCTGGCAGCCCTTGCACCCGCAGCACCTAAACCCAAACTTCAAGACAGTCTACAACCAGCTGCAGCGCGCAAAGGGCAGCACCGCCACCCCATGCTCATGCCAGCCTTTGAGGACCGCAGCAACCAGGCGTTGCTGGCCAAGCTGTAGGAGCTGGGCAGCATCAACCTGGCGGGTGATGCCAACACCATCGACGCACACTTCATGCAGCTGGCGGTGGCCATGCAGCAGCATTACTCCAACCCAGGCAAGTGATGGTGGTGACTAGACCCTGGACTTGGACTTGGATCTGGACCTGGACTTGGACCTGACCTGAGCTGACCTGACCTGAGCTGACCTGACCTGAGCTGTCCATGGAGCGCCACAATCGTGCCAAGCAGCTGGTGATCTTCTTTGGCGCTGCTAGCATTGGCACAGCGGGAGGGTGGGGTACTGATGCGGTGCTGCGTGCCTGCTGCAAGGTGGTGTGCAGGCCCAGGGGCGCAGGCCAGCGGCGAGGCAGGGTGGTGCTTGTGGATGAGCACCGCACCAGCCGGGTCAGCTCAGCAGTGAATGGCAAGCAGCCCTGTGAGGAGGAGCTGAACAAACTCAGTGCCACAAGGCCTGCAGGCTGGAAGCCACCAGCAGGGCAGGTGGAACCCCGCTTGCTGCGCCCAGCCTGGAGCCAAGAGCGTGACCAGCCAGTGCGGGGCATGATGTGGTGCCCAGTAGTAGGCCCCCGCAAGCCCCCACAGGCCCCACGCAGCAGCCAGGCAGCCACACAGCCAGCAGCCTCAGAGCCAGGGCCCAGCACTCCCCCTCCAGCCAAGCGCAGCAAGCCGGCAGCTGAGCCCACCCAGCCCACCAAGGGCAAGGGCAAGGGCAAGGCTGCCAAAGCCAAGCCAGCACCACAGCCAGGCAGGTGGCTGGACAGGGACTGCAATTGGGCGCATTGGGGAGAGCAAGTGGCGGGCCGCTGGAGCTGTGCTACTGGCCTGACCAGGGAGCGCTGCCAGCCAAGGGCAAGGAGTACCCTGGCCTGGGCTACAAGCGGCTGCGAGACCAGCCACCAAAGGCCCAGCAGCAGCAGCAGCCTGCTGAGGCACAGTAGTGTGTGCCCCCCCCATCTGAGTTGTCATCAGCTTACAATTAGTGCATGTTTTGTCATGCCAAGTCTACACGATAGCCCTAACGGGTCAGGCAATAATGTAGGTGCTAGGCGGCTCATGTGCCATGTGCACTGGGTTTACTCCACGCAGCCCAATAACACCATTTGAGTCGGGCCACTATTGCCCACTAGTATATTCCCGCTAGTGGCTGCCAGTGGCTACTACTGGTCCGGCTCAAATGGAGGCCCTAGTGAGGGACGAAGGGGCTAATGTAAGGTGCTCGTGCACCTAGTACCTAGTAAACGCAGTACTCGTGCAGGAGGCAGCATGTTAACCCACAATGTCGTACACAAGGAGGGTGGGTTGCATCCGGTACTGCTGTTCTGTACTGCAATACTGCAAGCTCCTGACCTCCTGGAAGCTCCTGCAGGGTGTCGGGTCCCAGCCATCAATGCCTCGCTTGGACTCTGATTCCTCATGCAACTTCTGATCACTACAGCCCTCATGCTCATGCAAGAGCTGTAACTGAACACAGGCTGCGAGCTCATCATTGTAAATGCTACTATAAGTGCAATTCATGCCCACTTTAGCTCAGCCCATCTGGTGTACGTGCCTACGAGCTAGACCTCTCATTGCTCTTGCCCACACACATCCCCTTTGCAAGGGGTTCAGTATATTCTCATGTTGTGATTGTCTTACTGCAGCTGGCTACAGCTGCAACTTGAGGCGCCACTTGCGAAACAGGGCTTAAGACAACCATCCCCTGACATTCTTGATAACCCAGCAACTTTGGCAACCAATATATCAAACTTGCTCAAGTTGTATACAGGAGCTGACTGGTCAACAGCAGGCGCGTATTGCAGACAGCTTGACATATACCATGATTGCCCTTGTTCGTGCATGTGCGAGAAGTCCATGCAAAGCTGGCAACCCTCGTCGGACAAGACACATCCTACCCGTTCGTAGTGCTTGCATCCGCGAGTACGCCATCGAAGTTGCGGGTGGCCAGCTGTTGGCGAGTTTGACCCATCGTTGACCAGCCCATCCCAGCATTACTTGGCCTCCCGGGGTGCCGTTAGCGAGTCAGCATCATGTCAGGCGATGACAGCGGCTTCCAGGTGTTGTGCTCGCATCCTGCACGGCTAGCTGCAGGACCCCGGTTTTTTTCCCTGAGCTGCCAACACTGCTGGCAATGCAGGATGCATTGAGCGTGAACATTGAGCCGGTCAAGTCTGACCCCAGCAACAAACGGCTATCGCTGGGATCGCTAGTTGGCAAGGGCATCGTGTCGGGTATGAAGGGCTTCTGGGAGACTGGCTCACATAAAGCTGGTGGGAGCCCTGCCGCGCGCCAAAGTCGCCTATCAGCGCTGAGCGCTCCTTTAGCTGGTGGTCACTGACTCTCTTGCAGGCCCTATCAAGGCGAAGGGACAGCCGCGCGGCCATCTGGCGCAGAGCCAGGACCGCGGCCTATTGTTCAAAGTTCCGGCGGCAGAGACCGCTGCCTCTTGTGCCGCAGACTCCGCTTGCAGCGAGCAGTCAACCACATCCAAGCCTAAGACCCCCAGCTCAGGGATGAAGAAGCTCATTGGAGCAGTCCGGCGCAGCATGACAGCAAAGTCACCCAAGGCAGCCGCTGGGGCCAGCCCAACGCATGGCATGCAAGATGACCAATGTCAGTTCAGTTGGGTCCATGGCATGACTGGCAGAGACACGTCAGGTTCAATGGACCAATCCCAGCTTTCTGTTCCGCATGATCCAGCAGAACATCCGCAAGCACTTGGCCAGGCCACAAACATGACCAGATCTGGCAGCATAGCGTTCAGTGCCGCTACGTCTTGTGTGTCGAGCTTTGGTGGAGCTGAGTTTGATGCCACCCATCTACAGAACCTCAGCATCAGCATCCCAGCCCCTGAGAACACTACCACTCCCCGCCACTCGGAATGTCTGAGTTTGCTGCAGCCTAGTGCCCCAGACTGCACAACTGCCATCCTTCCAGAGCATTTCCAGCCAGAGCAAGAGACAGTCCACCATCGACTGGACAGTCCTGGACCCAGCCTGTGCCCAGCAAACTGTGAGGCAGCAGCAGATGCCACACATGACTCGGACGACCTTGGCAGTGCTGGACAGTGTGCTTGCATGTCTCCTAGCCAAGGTACACCGGCACGCGTGCCAGAGTCAGCAATGGACGTCGACTCCCCTGTCATTCCACCTACCGTCATGCAGCCAGCACCACTCGCCCTCCAGTTTGCCAGTCCCGTGCTGCAGGCAGCAGACGACGAGACAAGTTTGCTTGTGAGCCCAGATCCTCCCCGCGTGCGGTCACCTGACTTGGCTTCATTCCCACTGACATTTGCTGACAAGCTGGACGATGTGCAGCCTGTTGTGGACAGCTGCCCATGTGCTGCACCTACTGACCCAGCTCCTCTCGCCAGCTACAGCGTTGTTGCTGGCACTGATTGTCCAGCAGACACTACGGCTAGTCCAGTGGTGGAGAGCGTCGCCTTGCTGGCAGATGCAGCGCAGTGCCAGCAGCCTGACGCTGACTGCATGCTAGAGGCAGAGCCGGCTACACCCATACTGGACACTGGAGCCTGTCTGCCAGAGAATACAACTGCAGCGGCTGCAGCATGCCGCGTTGTGCCTGCTGCTGCTGGTGGTGACTCCCATCTGACTGCAGCATCCTCGGCTCAACCCAATGCCGGCATTTGCATAGCATCAGCGGCAGCAACAGCAGCTGTCGCGGAGTCCTCCCCACCTCCCAGCTCACCACCAGCTGCCAGCTTGACTGATTCTATGCCAGCTGTACTGGAATCTGTGCTGCCTGGGTCGCCAGTCAGTGCCGAACCCACACTGGCTGAACCTGTGCATTCTGCAGCAGCAAGCAGCAGCACAGCCAACGCACCCCATGAAGCCAACGAACCTCAAGAAGCCAGTGCGGCACCTGCCAGAGACGGTGAGCTGTGCTCCTCCGACGTTGATGCCTTGGCAAGCAGCCAGCCAGACAACATGGATGTGGAGTGCAGCCAGGGCAGCACTCAGCCCACTGAAGCCTCAGAGCAGGCTCCCTCACCTCTCGAGGTGTTTGACACCAGCTCCCTAGCCCCAGCTGAAGTGCCTAATGCTGTCCCACCCGCTCAGTCAGAACCTGCTGTGGTGCAACCAGAGCAGTCTGAACCAGCTGCAGCTGAGCTGGAGGCTGGCACGGACGCTACAGTGGATGCTGTGGTTGCATGCTCAGAGCCATCCCTTTCAGCGCCTGAGGACAACCTGCTTTGTCCAACAGTTGACCCCCCTGCGGCCCCCCTGTGTATCCCAACCCCTTGCGATGAGCTGATGTCAGCCGGTGAGCAGCCTCTTCCTGAGCAACTTGCGCAGCCCGTCGAACTTGCGTCAGTGCACGATGTCCCGGCCGTGCCTGAGATGCCAGCGGCAGAGCCCGACTTGGTGTTCCTTGCTGCAGACCTCCCAACTCCAGCCTCACCCTTGACAACAGCTGTGTCAGAGCTCCATGCTGCACCAGCTCGTGAAGCTCTTGTTTGCAGCTCCAGCATCCCTGCGCCCCCCCTCAGCTCAGCGGAGCCTGCTGTGACAGCCGCTGTGGCAGCGGCTGAGCCTGCTTGTGTGGAGCTTATCACCTACGAGCTGGCTTCCCCTGCACCTCTCGACACAGTCCTGACCGACACCTCAATGCTGGACCTCAGTGTCGAGGTCGTCCATGAGCAGCCCCAGTCAGCTGCCCCCAGCCAAGCCGAGCTGCCCACCACCCAGCTTCCACCTCCCAGCCCTCCCACTGATATGCTTCAGGTAGTGCCAGAGCCACTGGCCAGCCTGCCTATCAGCACTCCCACATCTCAGGAGCCGCCATTCAGCCTTGCCACCGAGATGTTGGCAGCCTTGATGCTCGGTGAGGAGCAACCAGCCCCCACCCAGGACGCAGCATCGGCTCCCCAGGCCACTGACCTAGAGCCTCAGGCAGTGGGACCTCTTGACAGTTATGCTGCCCTGGCCACTGAGCCCCTCACTGCTGAGGCCAGGCGGCAGTCCAATGCTGCTGCCCTGGGGCTGCTGGACATGGAGATGGAGATGGACATCGACATGGAGAGCACGGACCTCGCCTTTGTGCCTGGCTGCAAGGCCAGCTGCGATGACATGTTTCGCGATCTTCAGGGACCCACCAGCACCACCGAGGACGGCAGCATGCCACTTCCTCTGCAGTCAGTCCAGTCACCGACTGCCAAGAGCAGCCCAGTGCCACGGGTGCCGATCATGGTAAGGCCCAGGAGCAAGGGAGAGCTGTGTTGATTGCTGGTCAGGTTGCTGCAATCAGAAGCCACTTGGCTGCCAGACCGTGCAGGCACAACCCCCGGGCCCCGTCCTGCAGGTTGCATGCCCCGCACAGTGACTCCATGTTCCTGAGACTCCCCTGCATAATCCTGTATATGTCAGCAGACCGTGTTGTGCCCATATGCCATGCAGTTCAGCAGTGAGGTGAACCATGCCATGCTGTGCCTGGCTGTGCTGCTGTGCAGTCCATGCGAGAGTCCATCCCCCTGTTTGTGCGAGAGTCCTTCCTAGTCAGCGACTCCGTGTCTCTAGAGCGCCTGTCTTTGAACAGTGTGGAGCCCTTTGGCCGTCACACCAGTGGCTGCAACAACACGAGCGCTGTCACCACCTCTGCCCGCCCTGCCAGCCTCATGGCCTCGGTCATGGTGTTGGACACTTTGCAAGAGGACGAGTCCTTTGTGCAGGAGCTGCCACCCAAGCCGGCTGCTGCTCTGCACACCAGCCACTCTGGTCAGCTTCCAGGCCCCCTCAAGGCAGGGACCCGAGCTGCCAGGGTTGCCAGCATTGAAGATGATCAGCTCGGGGACCTGCCCAATGACCTGCCTGACCCAGTCCACCCTGGCATTGACAACACACCTACTGTCGCGGCTGAGCCATCCACTGCTGTGGTTATGGACACCACAGAGCCAGCTCCTGGCCCAGCAGCTCCAGGGGCAGCACCAGGCAAGCAAGGTGCAACAGTGAGGGGTCGGGTGCCTGGTCCTAACGTGGGCAGTATGCCAGCAAAGCAGCGCCCTGGCCTTGCCTTCAAGCTCCCAGCTGCAGGCAACGCTACGCTGACTGGCAGCGGCACGCCCTTGATGAAACTGGGGTCCACTGACCCAGGCGCTACCCCCTTGATGGCTGGCACCAAGGTAAGCATCCGTGGCTGTAACTTAGTAGCCCTGCTCATGGCTGGTTGCCAGGTGCTGGCTTCTTATGGCATGAAGTTTTTGATTTGCAAGCAGCATGCAGCTCATCATGGAAGGACTGAGTGTATTCTGCAACCAGGGGATGGTGTGTGTGCTTGTTGCTTCCAGGCCAGCGCACGCACCCCCAATGCGATGCTCTCTGCAAAGAAGACTATGGCTGGTCCCACCCTGACTGCGTCCTCACCAGCAATGGTGCCGCGGCCACTGCAGCAGGCTCAACAGCCAGGCACTGCAAACCCCCTCAGCAAGACCCCCTGCGTCAGCTCCAGGGTCCCAGCTGCTCCCGCTTGCCCCAGCACCCCACCACCACAGCAGGCGCCCTGCACACCAGCTGGCCCTGCAGCCACCGCAGCCAACAGCACCGAGGGGACCATGGACATCTCTCCCGTCGCAGGGCTGGGCCGGATGGACCTGTCAGCCCACAGCCCAGCAGGGTACCAAATCGCAGTGGCGCCTGGCATGCCAGCATCCTGGAACACCCCCCTCGCACAGATGCAGGCACTGCCCATGGACTTTGCAGTGAGTGCAAACAGCTGCTCCAGATGCCTGTGCCTGCCATTGCACAATGCTAGTTCAACAGCCTTCTGTACTCTGCATCAGCTGGGTAGTCTGCAAGCAGTGGGTCGAGCAGTGGCCGTAATGTGAGCTGGGGAAGGGTGCTTAGCAACAGGGTGTGGCAACACCCGGTTTCATGATCAGCAACATCAGTAACACTGCCGCAGATCATGTGTCAGTCAGTGTTGTTGCGGCACAGCATTGCTGGTGTGTATGGCCTGGTTGCAGCTGCATGCTCCCTTGGTGGACGCCTCGCCTTTCGATGAGGGCCTCAACACGGAGTACATCACGCATGAGGCCAAGCGCCTTATGGACAACCTTGCCGACAGCCAGGTCAACGACGTCAAGCGAGTGCTGCACCCACCGACACCAGGTGCTAACCACTGCCTTGCAGCACTAAAGATGCTGCTGCTCCTGCTCAAGTGCCAGACGCAGCTAAACATGCCAGCCCTGCCTGCTCACCAGCCACAGTGTTCCTTGCCCTCCAGCACAGTCCGCACGTGTCCATGCCTGCAGCGCTGCCCCTGCACCACCATGCCACCATCACCTGCCATCACCCAATGCTAACTCTGCAGCCCTATACCGAACAGGACACTTGTCTAAGCCACCTTTCAGCTGGTTGCCTGCCCACAGGTGCTGCCGCTGACTTCTCCTTTGCCACGGGCTTTGGGTCTGCTGCCAACACCACCACTTCCCCCCCATTACGCGGCCTCCGCCCAGACATGTGCAGCCCAAGCGTCCCAGCTAGCCCGAGCTTCCCAGGATCCAGGCAGCCCACCCCCAGCGCGATGGACACGCCCACCACTGACCTGCTGGGTCTGAGCATGTCTGGCAGCCTCACACAAAATGCTGGCATGGCGGTGGTGCCAGCTGCTGCAGGCTCCTCTTGCACCGGCAGCTCGTTGCTGGAGATGCAGAATAGTGCGATGCTGAACATGCTGGTGGCAGCACAGCAGCAGGAGAAGGATCTGCGGGCAGCCAACCAAGCGTTGAGGGAGCAGCTGCAGATCCTGGACTTTGGAGGCATGCTGGCAGAGGTGGGCAAGAGGGACAGGCATGGATGATCATAGCAGGCTGTGGCTGTGTTGCAACGACTGAACGCCTGGCAACCTTTGCGCTGGGAAGAGTTGGGCTGTTTGGTAACCACTTTTTGTGTACCAGCCCCGTGCTTGTTGCATGGTGTCATTGCTGCGCTGCATGGTGTCATTGCTGCGCAGAGTAGTGAAGAGGACATGGAACGGCAGGCCCGGCAAGCTGCAGAGGAGCAGCTGCAGGTCGCACACACACAGATGGCGGTCCTGCAGGATTCGGTAAGTTGCTGGACATCCACCTGCCACACCACATGGGAGGGGCATGGGTGACCTGGTGACTACAGTGGCTGCAGGCTTCGCACTCCCCCTGCTTGCTGGCTGCCAGTTGACCTGCGGCCTCTTCATGTCATTGCTGGCCTGTGCAGGTGCGCACTATGCAAGCCTCCAATACCGAGTTGCAGCAGCAACTGGCTGCCAGTCAAGAGCAGTCAACGAGCCTTGCTGCCCAACTGGCCAGCACACGGGACGAGGTTGCTGCCGCCAGAGCCCAGCATGCCTCAGCACTAGCCCAGGTATGAGCGCCCTGCATCCTTCTTGGTGGTGACCTGCACTGCTTGCCGTGCCTTGGCTTGATGCAGTTTGTCAGGCTCCAGGCTGTGCTTGTGTTGGTGGGTTTGTTGCTGTGCACAGGTGGAGCCGTTGCAGGCACAGCTGCGGAGTGTGATGGTTGAGCGTGACAACCTGAAGAACTCCTGTGTAGAACTGGTCGGCAAGGTATGTCTGCTGCTCACATTGGTGCTGCCCCTGTCGTCATCGTTGTCATCATCATCATAACGCACAAATTTTAGCAGGTCGTATGCTTCACAGCCTAAGGGTGTCACTTGCCCCTTCACAATGCCCTGGCCACTCTTCCAGCTGTCCTTCCCAGCCATAGCAGCAATAGGTTGCATTCAGCAAGGCTTCTCTTACTGTCAGCTGCCTAGTTTGGCTGCTAGCAAGAGCGCCTCCCGCATGGCATACTCCTGTGCTGCAGGTCAGTGCCGCAGAGAAGGACACAGCGCGACTACGTCAGGCCCGCAACGAAGCACAGAGCTCATTGAAGCAGAGCACAGACCAGCTGGTTGCTGAGCAGTTACACAGACGGCAGCAGGTGGGGTAGCGTCCCTGCTTGGTGACGCAGTCATGTACATGGGCCTGGGCATTTTTCTCTTCTGTCAGTTGAGTCAGTGCAGCAGTGGTGCGCGATTGATACCAGCATGTGCACTGTATTGGCTGCAGGAGGTCGACATGGCCAGGCAAGCAGCAGAGAAGATATCACTACAAACGTCACTCAGCAAGCTGACACAGGAGCGTGAAATGATGAGAAAAGAAGTCTCCGAACTGCAGACAACACTGGCGTCGTGTCAAAAGCAGGTGAGGCTGCTGTGACAGCATGCTCATGCCTGCTGTCGCTTTCATCCACTGGTGTCTCTCCTCTTTGAACCACCATGACTCATCTCTGTTTGCTGTTGTAACCTGTGCCCAAGCTGCCTCCCGCTGTCAAGCCATTGCTCGCCTGCCATCATGTGCTTCTGCTTCACTTGGCTCCCCTGTGGTGCCCGCAGCACGTCGCTGATGTGACGAAGCTCAAGCAGGAGAATGCAGAGCTCATGAAAATGGCCGAGGAGCTGATGGGGGCGTTGGAGAAGGAGCGCAGCAAGCGCAAGTAGTACAGCAAGTGCAAGTGGGGCAAAGCATAGCACTGGCATTTCTGACTGCACGGTTGTGGTGTGTATTGTGTCAAGGTTTCTGGGGCAGGCTGTGCTTGTGTGTGTTGGTGCTGTGCTTGATCAGGGGCAATTTAGAAATATGCTAGTGAGGACAGTGGACTATGAATATGACGGAGATGCTCAACATGTTGTCACAATGCTTCTGGTGGTAACAGCGTGCGTTAGCGCCATGTCTTTCCAAGGGCGAGTTCACGGCCTGTTTGTGATTCCTATGAAACATTAAGCTATGCTGCCAGGCAGTGATGAAGGTGGGAGATAGCAGTCTGTGTTCAACTGGATTTCTTGCTATGGTACGATGAGAGTCAGCATATGCTAACACCAATATGTTGCCTACGGACAAATCACATGCTTGCACATGCTTGCAGCTTACAAACGACAACCGCGTGCTGCATGCAGGATATAGTTTCATAGTGTGCCCGTAGAGAGCAAAACTGTTACTGGCAGTTCACAGCCGCCAGCCAGCTTTGGCAACTTAGATAACATGCATCTGTGATATTGTGGCATGTCGCCGCTTAGCGACTTCATCGAGTTCGAAGACGGGACTATATTGTGCGTCTGCGCACCCTGGACTGCTCGGTTGACTGTCGCCCCGTGTTCCCCTTCACCCCAGCTCACTGCTTTTCACCAGATGGACTGCCTCTCTAATCCTCCTCAACCACCTCCAGACTCACGAAGCCCAGAGTCTCAGAGGTGCGTATTTGCTTGCATCCAATTGCATTGAGAGCCGATCCTTAAGGATCACGGTTCGAGCATTGGGTTTGCCCATCTGCACGGTCCATGCCCCTGTTCTGACTCAGGCAAACGAGTGCTGGAGCTAGGCAGTGGCTTGGGCCACCTGGGGATGGGCCTGGCTCGACTTGGAGCACATGTCACTTGCACAGAGCGGCCCCGGGAGCTATCCGCCCTGCAGGCCAGCCTGGCCCTGCAGCAGCAGCAGACCAGTGGAGTGCTGGAGGCCGCTCTGGCCCTCTATGGCCGGGCTAGTGCCGCCACCGCTGCTCCGCTCAAACAGCCCACAGCCAGCCTCAGCTGCCCCTCAACAGCCTCGATGCCAAATAGCCATGAACATGTGGCCATGAGCATGTTGCCACGGGCATCTGGCCATGAGCATGGGCCAGAGCCAGCGCATGCAGGTGCCAATGCAGGCAGCCTCATCCCGTACGCATATGAGGCCTCACAACGGCATCAGCATAGTATGGATGTGCAGCATGAAGACATGTCGTTGCAGAGCACTTCACAACTGCTAGCTAGCAATGCGAAGGAGCGAGCCCGTGGCCCATTGGGGCTAAGTGCCTGTGTTGCAGTAGCCGCCGCAGCCGCCACCACAGCCGCAGCAGCCGCAGCCCCACCAGCAGCAGCAGCACTGCCAACAGGGTCAGCAGAAGGCAGCAAGCAGAGCTCCCAGGAGCAGGAGCAGGGGCATGGGAGGGGAAACTGCGTCGCTGCTCAGAGGGCCTCGCGCCTGCCTGGCCCCATCCAGGCCACTGAACAGGATGGTCTGGAGCCCGCCAGTGATGTGGCCAGAGGGGGTAGCCCTCCACTGGACCAACCCACTGCAGCCGCCATCAATGCGGCCACTGCTGCCTCGACCCTGGACCTTCTGCCCGCCCAGCAACATGCTGGCGATGATTGCACTGCAGCTGCAGTCAGCGTGGCAGATCATGCCCAGCAGGGAGCACCGGGCTCCCCACCAGTGGCAGAGGCTCTGTGTACGGCAGCTGGTGGCTCCGTCTGCACGGCCGGGCTGCTGTGGGGAGAGAAGGGCTTTGAGCAGTGAGTGGGGGCGGCCTGCCTGCTTCAAACCATCCCTTCACCTCTTAGCATGTAACCACACACGTTGTACTGAATCATATGTTGACGACAATGATTGGACTCACTCCCACCATCATAACCACTTATACAACCACCTTAGCTTGCCATAGCCTGACTATCACTAGGCGTGCCACAAATGCTGCCACCTTCACCGCAGTACACCATGCAGCTACAACAAACTAGGTTTGCCATGCCCTGCTCAATGCTGTCGCGGCACAAGCATGGTAGCCAGCGCTGGTGGTTGGTGTAGCCCTCTTTGAAGGTGTCCTTTGGAGGTGCGGTGGAACATAACTCCACACATAATGCTATAACCTTAACTCTGCATGTCAGACGGTGCATCACACACCACATCACACCAAGCATGCCAGGCGCCCATGATGTCATGCATGCATGCCTTGGCAGATCACCACTGTCTACACAGCAGCTGCCGGTCTTCGACGTCATCATCTGCTCCGAGCTGTATTACATTGAGGCCCTGTTCCCGGAGCTCCTTTGGACGCTGCGCAGGTGGTGCTGGGCAGCAAGGGTAACAAGGGAGTGGGGCTGTGGGTGTTGTTGGCTGACACTGCTGAGCCGCCAGCCTGGTAGGGCTGCTGGGTGGGTGGCTGGCTGGCTGGTTGGGTTGAGTGGGGTCTAGCCCCTGGAAGTTTGAAGGGTGGCGGGCTGGGTTATATGGGGGCCCAATGTTGCGATGTAACGAATGTTGCAATATAACGGCCCAAGGGCTGGGATATAAGGTTGGGATGTAAGGGCTACAGGGCTAAGGGGACCAAGGTGTGTGATCACGGCCAAAATAGCGCTGGGTCTCTCCCATGTGCATGCCTGAGCAGCTGC
Source organism: Haematococcus lacustris (assembly GCA_030144725.1). Classification (NCBI taxonomy): domain Eukaryota; kingdom Viridiplantae; phylum Chlorophyta; class Chlorophyceae; order Chlamydomonadales; family Haematococcaceae; genus Haematococcus; species Haematococcus lacustris. The sequence continues at coordinate 6,096,055 of JASKMD010000015.1, forward strand.
ATGGCTCCACATATTAGCCATTGTCAACCCCTTTGTTCGCCTGCCCCCGCACCCAGGCTGTCAGGACCGCACACTGTCATCTGGTCCATCTTCATTGACCGCCCCTTCTCCTTCCTCTACTTCGCACTGCTTGCGGTGAGTTTTAGGCAGCCCCGCTGCTCAGCTGTTCATCGTCTGCCCTTTCCCTCCATCTCTTCTTTGCCAGTTTTGTCAACGCATGCTGTGGCTGGCTGTAAGGCCCAGTACTTCCACATACAGACCCGCTGCTGCCCCCCCTCCCTCACCACCCTCTTGTTCCTCATCAGCAGCCGCAGCATTGCCAGCCTTCCCGCCCACCCTGTGCTCTGCATCAGCTTCATTGTCAGCAGCAGTAGCTTCTGCTGCTGCTGCTGCTGCTGCTGCTGTCCTCTCCACCTCACAATCTGACGCCTCCCCCACATTGCCCCCCTCCATCAATCCATGCCCAGTGCCACCTTCCTCAACATCACCCTTGTCCACTACCATGGGGTTGGTGACATCATGGTGGGCTATAGGGCTGTCCTGCAGCTGCTCCTGTCAGCTCAAGGGGCCACAAGCTGCACCAGGCTGCTTAATTCTCAGATGAAGAGGCTGATCCATGTCAGCCTTCATAGGGAGGCCATGATGACTAGGGACTTCATAGGGGGGCCATGAGATGAGGAGAAAGCAGGCCCCGCATCATAATTTGTTGCTTGCTGCTTAGGCTGTGCTGGGTTGTGGCTGAGTTGGCTCATAGCCTCACAGTGTCCAACAATTCAGCAGCGGCAAGCACAAGAAGCCTTAACCGCCAGCTGTGATCTGGCTAGTGAGGAACAGTCTGGCTAGTGAGGGACAAGGGGGCTGTAACTGCTGTGGCTCAGGACGAGGGGTGTTGGGAGGTGGAGGCTACTCAGGACTTTGACGACCTGGGCCTGGAGCCGGAGCTTCAGGTGCATATGCACAGGGTGCGCCTGCAGCCTGGAGCCAAGCCGTGGGCGTAATTCCTGAACATGGGCGAGTGGCGCATGAGCCATGGCGCCTGGCTGAGGCTGACATGTGCATACCGGACATGGCTGTGCATGCTCAATGGATGTGTCAAACTGCCACATGTTCAATTGAGCTAAGGCTTGTAGCTTGAAAGGTCGCACCTTCGGTGAAGGATGGTTCATGGTCGAGGGAGACTATCCACAGGCCAGCGTCCTGCAGGCGGGTTTTTTGAAGGAGTGATCTGGCAAAGTTTAACATTCAACATACTAAACGTTTGCACGGGTTTGGGTCGCGACGCAGCCAGTGTAGATGTGCCCGAGCTGTTGCCCCGCCCCGCCCCGCCCCGCCCCGCCCCGCCCCGCCCCGCCCCGCCCCGCCCCGCCCCGCCCCGCCCCGCCCCGCCCCGCCCCGCCCCGCCCCGCCCCGCCCCGCCCCGCCCCGCCCCGCCCCGCCCCGCCCCGCCCCGCCCCGCCCCGCCCCGCCCCGCCCCGCCCCGCCCCGCCCCGCCCCGCCCCGCCCCGCCCCGCCCCGCCCCGCCCCGCCCCGCCCCGCCCCGCCCCGCCCCGCCCCGCCCCGCCCCGCCCCGCCCCGCCCCGCCCCGCCCCGCCCCGCCCCGCCCCGCCCCGCCCCGCCCCGCCCCGCCCCGCCCCGCCCCGCCCCGCCCCGCCCCGCCCCGCCCCGCCCCGCCCCGCCCCGCCCCGCCCCGCCCCGCCCCGCCCCGCCCCGCCCCGCCCCGCCCCGCCCCGCCCCGCCCCGCCCCGCCCCGCCCCGCCCCGCCCCGCCCCGCCCCGCCCCGCCCCGCCCCGCCCCGCCCCGCCCCGCCCCGCCCCGCCCCGCCCCGCCCCGCCCCGCCCCGCCCCGCCCCGCCCCGCCCCGCCCCGCCCCGCCCCGCCCCGCCCCGCCCCGCCCCGCCCCGCCCCGCCCCGCCCCGCCCCGCCCCGCCCCGCCCCGCCCCGCCCCGCCCCGCCCCGCCCCGCCCCGCCCCGCCCCGCCCCGCCCCGCCCCGCCCCGCCCCGCCCCGCCCCGCCCCGCCCCGCCCCGCCCCGCCCCGCCCCGCCCCGCCCCGCCCCGCCCCGCCCCGCCCCGCCCCGCCCCGCCCCGCCCCGCCCCGCCCCGCCCCGCCCCACCCCACCCCACCCCACCCCACCCACCCCGCCCCGCCCCGCCCCGCCCCGCCCCGCCCCACCCGCCGGTACTAATGGCAGGCAGGAATCGAAAAGTCAGTATCACCCAATTGTAACCAGCTATGTAAGCTCGGTTCCAGGGTACGTCAAGGCTGTCACAGCGGTGCTCGTCGGTGACCAGCCGGGGGCAGCTCTGCTGTGCATTAAGATCAGCCAGGCAGCAGCACAGCCAGCCAATGACACTAAAGCACGCATGTGTATCAACAGGTGGGCCCTCCTCACTCGGTTGCTGCTGGCTTTGAGTCAGATGGCTGCCGTCACATGCGCTCGGCCAGGATGACAGCAGCCAAAACACCTGCCATAACAGCTGACCATCGGTGTGGCACGCATGGTGTAAGGTCAACGACGGCAAGTAGCGTATGTGTGCAACAAAACCGAACAAATACGTACTACTACCTGCTGCACTACAACGCCATTGCCCTACTGTGTATGCGCCTTGATAAAGCTGATGCACTTGTGCTTTATGGGACATCACATGTATAGGGAGCGCCCCATCTACGCAGGGTCCTCCTCTTGGCGTTTGCATCTACCACCTCACGTCTAGTCCTTATAGCACGTCTTCCACCCAAAGTAGATGAACCCGGACGCTCCATACACATACCGGTTTGCATTCTTGTCACAATAAAATGCTTGCATGCAAGCTACTTTGAGCTCAGTCATTTTCAGCTCACGCGCTACCTACACTCAAGCTAGTAGCTACAATGGGCGCTGCTAGGAAGCCCACTGCGGACGAGTTCACTGAGTTGCCTATGTCCACGGCGGCCCCCGCGCCTACCAAAAAGAAGAGCAGCAAGAAACGAGAGCAGCCGGAGGAAACTGTAGAGCTAGTATCTGCAGAGGAGGTGCCCGCTAAGAAAGCAAAGAAGAAAAAGAGCGTCGCAAAGGCGGAGCAGCCAGCCGCCGAGGAGGCAACACCTGCATCAGATGCAGTTAAGGCAAGTCACGTGCTAACTGCTCATGGCGGCCCGCCCTTCTCACATCTCACCATGATTGCCTACTAACGTTGGGTGCATCCCACGTCCTGCAGCGCCCAACAAAGAAGAAAGCCACGGTAGCAGACCCCCCTCCAGAGCCTACCCCCACAGACAACCCATTGCATTTGGACAATTTCCCTCTCAGCCAAGCAATCAAATCGCTGCTCCGGGCACAGAAGATTGAGGCATTGTTTGCTATCCAAGCACAGACAGTTCCTGCGGGCTTAGCGGGCAAAGGTGGGTTCACCTCAGTGTTCCTGATGTACGCTCATGTAGGCTGCACGGCTAAAATAGCAAAGAGTCACAACAATTTCATATGTGCGGGCTTTGTGACAAGAAGTGTAGAAGGAGAATTGATTAGGAGCCTCGTATGTCAACTTTGGCATCAACCCCACCCACTGCAGGTTCAGGAAAAACTGCAAGTTTAAATGTAGTTGATGGGACTTATTGGGACCGATGTCCAGCAAGTGTGTGACTGTGTGAGTGGGCATGAACTCTTGTGGTTGACAACATGCTCCCCGCTTTTGCACGACCTGCAGACGTGGTGGGCCGTGCACGGACGGGCTGTGGGAAAACTTTGGCCTTTGTCATCCCTTGCGTTGAGCGGCTGCTGGCGGAGCGGGCGGCAGGGGGTGCAGCACTTGCCCGTAAGGCAGGCCGCTTGCCCAGCACCATTGCCATGACGCCCACTAGAGAGCTCGCCCAGCAGGTGGGTGGCCTGCGTGTCTCATTGAGGAAGACTGGCTAACAAAGCAGGGCAGGGTGTGAAGCAGGAGGGTGTGTAAGGGCACTTAAGGATGCGAGGGTTGTACGTGCGAGGGTGCTAAAGACAAGCGCATGTGCCAATTGTAAACTGGCTAGGAGTGGAGCCTCACACCCTCCCCCTTCCCGCACATGGTATGTCAGCCCCTGAAGCCTTGCCATGGCCATGTGCCAGGTGATGCTGGTAGAGATGACCATGGCTCAGCCAAGCCTGTCCCTGCATCCCCTGTTGCAGGTTCATGTTGTATTCGAGGGCCTGGCCCCTGCTGCGAACCTGAGTCTGGTGTGTGTGTACGGCGGTGCACCGTATGAGAGCCAGGAGGGGGCCCTGCGCCGGGGGGTGGACGTGGTGGTTGGCACCCCAGGGCGCATCAAGGACTTGATGAACCGGGGTACGATGAAGCTTACGGAGATCAGGTGGGAGCGGGGATGGTGGGGAGTCTGGGGATAGGGGTGAGGACGGCCAGCGGGTGAGCGAGGATGGGGCAAAGGGGTGGGGTGGTGGGCAAGGGGCGGGTGGGAATGAGTGGGTGGGTGGGTGGGTGGGTGGGTGGGTGGGTGGGTGGGTGGGTGGGTGGGTGGGTGGGTGGGTGGGTGGGTGGGTGGGTGGGTGCGTGAGTGGGAGTGGAGATGGTGGGGAGTCTGGGCAATGGGGCATGAGAGGACAGCGAGTAAGCGACGATGGGGCAAAGGGGTGGGGTGGTGGCAATGGAGGGGGTGGGGTCAGCTGGCGTAGAAGCTCGCTTCAGCATCACTGGCACGTGCTGCATCCCATTAGGTACCGGGTGCTGGATGAGGTGGATCGCATGATGGCGATGGGCTTCATCGATGATGTAGAGCTCATCCTGAAAGCCGGAGCAGAGCAGAAGGTAAGGCCACAGCCATAGCAACAGCAGTAGCCGAGCTAGCAACAGAAGCTGTAGATGCCACCGAGACCGACAGTAGGGTGATAGATGCAAGCTTCTGACAGGGGTGCTTGTATGTAAGTGGATTTCGTCCCACAAGATGTGCCTTGGCCCACTGTTCTACCCCAGACCGGCGCGTTCCTCACCCGCCTATCACACGCCCGCCCCGGCACCTGCAGGCCAACATCCAAACGCTGCTCTTCAGCGCGACTATGCCGTCCTGGATCAAGTCGCTGTGTCAGCGGTTCTTGAAACCCAACTACGTTCTTGTAGACCTGGTTGGAGATGACCGCAGCACGCAGGCTGCTGCGACAACTGTGAAGCACCTGGTTCTGCCGAGTCACTGGCAGCAGCGCACCAGCCTGATTCGCGACCTCATCACCAGCTATGGCCTGGGCGGCCGATCCATCGTGTTCACTGATACCAAGCGCGACGCGGACCAGATTGCCATGGAGCTGTCATCCAGGTAAGGTGTCTGGAAGCTGGGACGTAGGCTTGGCTATGTGTGCTACAGAGTCGTTGCGAGGTTATTACACTATGAAGCACAAAGTGAGGAGGCCTTGGTGAATGCGGCCATGGCTTGTGTGCCTAGTTGTGATGTTGCTAGCGTTAGACATACAACCTAGTCTGCTGCCTCAGCCCCACTATTTTTGTAATCATAATCTCACCTCATGCCTGGGATGCACCCACTGTGACAGCCTCCATTTTTGTACAACCTCATCCCTTGCTGGTGCCACTGCCTCTGCTGCACCCTCTGCCACTGATCCTGTTGCTGCCGCCAGCTCATCCACCACTGCCCTGCTGCCATGTGCACAGCATTGGCGCCCAGCCCCTGCACGGCGACCTGACCCAAAAGCTGCGCGAGCAAGCGCTGGCGGGTTTCAAGGCTGGCACCTTCAGCGTGCTGGTGGCAACAGATGTTGCGGCCAGAGGACTGGACATCACAGGGGTGGAGTTGGTCATCAACGTGAGTAGATGAGGTTCCTGAGACAGTAGTGGCACAGGGCAGAAAGCGAATTCTGCAGGCAGGAGAGGCACAGGGGAGCCAGCAGGGTCATAGCTACAAGCAGGCACGTTTATCGCAAACAGCAGGCTGCAGGGGCAGCAGCTGGCTAATAGTGTGGGAGGCGGGCAGCAGCGCCTGGAGTGTGGTCAGGGACTAGGCTAGTTGTATGAGCATCATGGGATGTTCAATTGCTGGTCAGCTTGGTTGTTCACTTTGTGATTGAAAGGAAGCAATAGACAGGTCGACGTATCTGGCCTGACAGGTACTGGGATACCAGGCATGGGACAACACCTGCCCTTAGGGCTCATTGCTTGGGTGAGGTGTGAGGCATGGTGTGACTTGCGTGTGACATTTGCAGATTGACCCTCCTACTGACTGGGAGACCTACATCCACCGCAGTGGGCGCACAGGGCGGGCGGGGCAGACCGGCACCTGTGTTACGCTTGTAGGCCGCAAGATGGAGTACATGATCCCCATCATTGAGGTGAGGGCATGGCAAGGGGGAGGCAGAGGCGGGGTGGGCAGGGCAGGGTGGGGTATGGCGGTTCGTTGTGGTACAGAATGGTGTTGGGGGCCACAGTGTTGCATCTGGGTGCCTCTGCATTGCAACCGCTCGCCGACCTGGTGACAAAGCAGCCTTGCTGCCCGCCCCCATCCTGCCTTCATCACCTTGCCTTGCCTGCATGCGCCCCATTCGCTCCGCAGAACAAGGGCCGCTTCAAGTTCGAGCGCATTGGCGCACCACAGCCTGCGGAGATGGCCACGGTGGCTGCAGGCCGAGCAGTGCAGATGCTGCAGGACGTGGAGCCTTCAGCCATCGCCTTCTTCAAGTAGGTGTCCTTCGACCCTACTCCATGCATGATGGCGCCGCCTCGCGTTGCCTTTACACTTGACCTTGGTGCCTTCGCCCCTGTCCTAGGTGATGTTATTCTAACCCAACCCACCCTTTGCCCACTCTCCTGACTTTGCTCCTGTTCCTGCTTGCCCTTACCCTCCGTTGTATGATCACCACATGCATTCCATGCGCCATGCACCGCTGATGCGTCCTTCACTTGCACTTGCACTTACATGCTCTCCATGTCTTCCATGTGCTCCATGCAGGGAGGCTGCCTCAAACATGTTAGCTGATGCAGTGAGCCCTGAGGATGCTCTTGCCCGCGCCCTAGCCCACATCACCGGCCTGAAGGCAGTGAAGGCGCGCTCCCTGCTCACTGCCCAGGACGACTGCAGCACGCTGCTGGCCACCTCTGCTGAACCCATCTCCTTTGCTGGCGCTGTCTGGACGTACCTGAAGTAAGGGGATGGATAGGCTGTGATAGCCTGACATGCTGCATGTCCCTGATTTTGCCACTAGCCTCACCTCTGCTCCCGCACCTGGCTCTCGTCCCTCAACCGGGCGTTGGTCACACCACCACCGCCCACTCACTCGCTCCAGAGTTTCCCCACCTGTAATAGGGTGTCTTTGCTCAGACCAGGTGCCGTGGTGCTGTGTCACCCACTCCTGAGCTCTGCTCCCCAGCAGCTGTCATGTGCAGGCTTGTGCTCTTGGTGACAGAAACTTGCAGGAGATGCAAAAGGGCCAACAGCACCGTTCTTCCCGTCTGAGGCCGTGCAGCAGGCCAGCAGTGACCAGGTGGTCATGTGCAGGCTTGTGCTGTTGTTGGCCCTGTGCAGGAAACACCTGGGGCTGGGGGAGACAATCTGCGACAAGATCCGTCGCATCACCATGACCGCTGATGGCACAGGCGCAGTGTTTGACGTGCCGGCAGAGCACGTAGCAGATGTGGTGGAGGCAGCAGCAGGTGCGGCAAGCAGGCTTGGACAGGCAGCATGGAGGGTGATAGAAATCAGAGGGTAGGGAGGGAAGAACAGGGTCAAGGGATCAAAGCAGGGCTGAGATGTTTCAGTGACAGGGGTTGGCCTGACAGCTAGCCCTGTGGGCCTGTTGCTCTCTGCAGCTATGTGCTCTGCCATGCTCAGGGAGTAAGCTGGCAGCACAGTTTGGTTCTGTCCGATAGCCTGGCCTGGCACTGCTGCCTCCTGCCTTTGCCTGCACAGCTCATGCTGATGATGGCCATGGGTGGACCCTCAGCACCCCCTCCAAGCTCCCGGAGTTGAAGAAGGACCCGAACAGCTCCAGCAGTGGCTATGGAGGCGCCTACAGCAATGGGGGGTCCAGTGGCGGTTATGGTGGTTATGGTGGAGGTGGGCAGAGGTCAGGGTATGGTGGCAGGGGGGGCTATGGAGGGGGCAGCTATGGTGGGGGGGGAGGGCGGGGAGGCTTTGGCGGAGGCAGGGGCGGCATGGGCAGCTTTGGCGGCAGGGGCAGAGGGCGCCGGTGAGCTACTACTGGTCTGGCTCAAATGGAGGCCCCAGTGAGGGACAAGGGGGCTGACCCTGCCAGTGGTGTTTGACTTCAGCCAGAAAATCAGCCATGGGGGGGTAGGGCCAAGGGTAGGGGTTTGGGGCCTCAGGGCAGGTTATGAGGGGAACGCCCAGCATCAGCCAGCACAGTAGCCGTGCACAGTTCACGGTGTGCCCACCTGCTTGAAGAAAGCTTGGCCAGTTCACTAGGGGGAGACGGCTTTGCTGGCAGGGCGGCCCCTCAGTGAACCGCAGGCTGGGGAAATGGATCTACACGCGGGGTGGCTTGATCTACCCAGCTAATGCCAGTTGTCATGTTGCCTGGGGTGGCTGCACACTGCACCAACTCCCATACACTAGATACTCAGCTGTGGGGGCCAGGTCATGAGCAGTGCACTGCCCCACATGGCCAGGTGGGCAGGCCCATGCAGCTAGAACGGTGCAGGCCCCCAGTGCACCCCACCTCACCCCAGCGTCAACACAGTGTCAAGTCATTGGCGGCAAGTCCATGGGCTAAGCCCGCTGCGCAAGCGGTAATGGGATGTGTTGCTCCACTAGAGATGCAGCCTCTCGTTGGGGCCTTCGGCACCTAGAGCACTGCGGGGTGGGGTGGAGTAGGGTGGACACCAGGGTGGTGCCAGGGTGCTTACTCTGCATGCATGTGAAGGTGGTCAGCGCCCCGCTCCCTTTCACATGGTGTGCTCCAGTGTGGCGTATTTCGGATGTGTATGGCTCTGCATCATTATTCAATTCTTTGTGTGCATCGGAGGATAGCCCGTGACAAACCTAGAATAGAAAAGTGATGTTTGAGCTGGCGGGCTACTGTTGGCTTTCATACAAACCGTGTGCAATGGCGTAGTGTCATGGCGTGGTATTCCAAGGGTGATTGTGACCCGGTGATGCACTGCTTTGTTGCACGGCCAAGATGTCTCAAGCACGTAGGCAAAGACGTCACCAATACCCACTGATAGCCGGCATACATGACAAGACAACGGAAGAGGGGAACAAGCCGTTGATACAGGTTTTGGACAATTGAGGCTGGTGCTCTACAATGTGCCTAGTACAGGGTGCAATGCAACTCTGCTGTGGAAGGAAGCACACATTCAGGTCATGAAGCTGACGATGCGGTCAAAGTTACTAGTGCTGTAGGTGCGCCGAACTCCCGATCGCTGGGGGTGGTGGCGGCGCTGTGGAGGGTCTCGCCGTAAAGGCGGGAGGATGCTGAAGGCTTAAAATGTGCAGATGAAAATTGTGCAGATGAAAATTGTGAGTTGGATAAAACTCTGCTTCGTACGTACCTCGACGACGGCGTCCTCTCCCCGCTCTTACGTACCTGAGCGCGCCTTTACTTCGCGGTCGTCAGTGGGTCAACTTCCGCCTTTTCGGCTGTGACAGCTCGCGGCGACAGAGTGCGCTTGCTCCAGGTAATCGGGATCGGGTAGCACGCGACGGCCGGCTAGGCAGGTGGTAGGTGGTAAGGGCAGTCCGCCGTCCACTCCACGCCCGCCACAAAGGCTCCGGCGACAGCCAGCAGAGAGTATTGGGTTGAAGCCCCGAGAGGCTGACACTGCCAGCCGCGCCAACCATACAGTCCTAGGCGTGGCTGCCCGCAAGGTATTGGCTCCAAGTCCAGACGCACGGTAAAAGCTACCACACCCCGCTTCACTGAAAGATAGGAGATGCCATCCCTCACCCCAGTTATCCTGTCCCTCCCCTAGGTTGATTAGCATGCAGGAGGGTTAGGGTGAACCCTGATGGAAGGCCAGCCATTGAGTGCCAGGGGCAGAGTGACGTGGATCTCCTCAGAACCTGCTCCCTCAACCATGACTAACGGCTGATGGCTGAAGCGGTGTAAGCCATCATCATTATTGAACATGCGGACAGTTGGGCTGGAAATCCTTCTAGCCAAGCGTTCAGCCCCAGCTGGGAGCACGCAACAGATTGTGTTTCTGTGAGGAACATCGCTCAATTGACTCCCCCAAAGGTAGCCTGAATAGCTGTAGTTGCTGGGGTTGCTTGACAAGTACATGCTGGCTGGCCTTGGGACCACCTGCTGCTGGCCCTGTGCACCACAGTTTGGCGTCACACGGCAGCCCTGTCGCAATGCCGGCCTGTCTCAGCGGGCATCACTGCTGGACTCCCCTACATTGTGGCTGGCGCGGACCTCACAATGCTTCGACTGCAACATGATTAAAAATGCTTCTATGACCTGCTGGCTATCATGACTGGCAGTCATGACTGACAGTGCTCCCATGCCCCGCTGCTGCCTGGAAGTGCTCCCATGTCTGCTGCCTGGAAGGTGCAGCTGGTCGTCGCCTAGCCTGGAGAAACTGTGATGTGGGCGTAGTGCTGCCTGCGGGCCCAGCTGCAGTCATGACCATGGCTGGTGCCACAGTAGCTGCGAGGGGTGCCAGCTGCCTGGCTTGCTTCTGACACTTTCCAAGCAACTACTAGCTGCAGCACACGGTGCATGGGCTGATTGGCCTCCAGGCAGCATCGTGATTGGCTGCAGTGGCACTGATGCCCTGCCCTGCCCTGCCCTGCCCTGCCCTGCCCTGCCCTGCCCTGCCCTGCCCTGCCCTGCCCTGCCCTGCCCTGCCCTGCCCTGCCCTGCCCTGCCCTGCCCTGCCCTGCCCTGCCCTGCCCTGCCCTGCCCTGCCCTGCCCTGCCCTGCCCTGCCCTGCCCTGCCCTGCCCTGCCCTGCCCTGCCCTGCCCTGCCCTGCCCCGCCCCGCCCCGCCCCGCCCCGCCCTGCCCTGGTTTAGCTTGCCAAGCCTTGTCCAACCACATCCAGCCCAGCCCTACCTATTACGCACTGCCACCTTTACAACAATGTCCTCCACACCATAATGGCAGTTAGCCACACCCATATCTGTATCAGCTACGCAACCTGCAGGCTAAAGTAAACTTGTGGAGTCAGACATGCTGCTAGGCTGCAAAGAAGTTGTGTGCATATGTCAAGTCCTGCAGGGTGGGCGTGCTGTGTCCGGCCATCCACCTTCCAGCTTCTAGGCAGCTCCTCTACCACCACTGCCCTGCCAACCTCCACCCTCTACTATGACAGCCCACAGCCAGGGTTTGCCACAACATGCACCACCTCTGTCCGGCAGCTTCTCAGCAACTTCTAGCTCCCCCTAGGCCTCGCTGCTGTCATGCAGCCACTAAGTCCAGCACTGTCTGCTGCTGCCACCGCTGCCTGCTGAGCGCACGTCTGTGTGCCCTACACCCTGGTGCCAGAGCTGCGTGTAGCTGCAGGGCAATGCCCTCAATACCCAGCAACAGCTGGTGAGCTGAACTTCAGGGTCCCTCTTCCTCCTCCCCCTCCTCCTTCACTGCCTCCACCTCCAGGTCACCCGCAGCCACAACTGTGCTATGCTGACCCGCCGACCCATCCCAACCACCCCTTCGGCCCAATGCCAGACCTCCCCCCTGCTGCTCTCCAGACGCCCCCCAGCTGTTCTCCAAACGCCCCTCCTGCTGCTGCTGCTGCTCACGCTGGGGCGAGCCCGTTGCGCCCCCCTTGCTCTCATCTTCTGCGGCTCTGACCCCCATCGACACCATGCCACCTTGGTGCCCAGCCTGTGTCCAGCCCCAGCCCCAGCCCCACAGCCCCAAGGAGCCCCACAACCTCATGCAATCCAGCCCCCTAGCCCTCAGGAGCCAGGGCCATGCCCGGGCCATGCCGTGTAGGTGCCCAGCCTGCCACCTGCTGTAAAGTCCCACAGCTCTCAAGAATTAGGGTCATGCCAAGGCCAACAAACAGCTGCTGGTTGCTAACAGGTGTGGCCGAGGTGCTGCTTGCTGCAGGGCTGCCTGTGCTCACCCTCTGCCCACACCCAGCCCTCAGCCCTGTAACACCCCTGCAACACCCCTGAGTTCCTGCCTGCAGAGGGTGGGAAAACTTCATGCTCTGCCACATTAACCTCATGACCAACCAACGGACCCCAACTGCCTGCAAGCTTTAGCCCATACTTGCTGACTCCGGGCCAGCAGGCGGTCAGTTCGGCGGGTCCCTAAAAAGGTCGAGGTGCTGCTGCTGCTGCTGCTGGCCTGGCTATGGGGCTGGCAGTTACTGCTGGGTCTGCAGAGGCTGCCTGCTAGTGGCAGGCAGCCTGCAGGGTGCCTGCAGGTGCCTTCAGCCTGCCTGCCTGCCGCCCACCTGCCTGCAGTGCAAGCCTGGGTAAAGGCAGGGGGCTAGGGGACCAGACCCTGTAGGTTTCAAGCTTTCCACTGCTGGGCCTGATGTGTGTCGTACTGCTGTTACCCCACCGACCAGGGCAGATGCTGCTGGCTGCTGCCTGTACTGCTGCTGCTGCTGCCTGTACTGCTGCTGCTGCTGCCTGTCACTGCCGCCTGATGCCCGCTGCTGCTTCTACACGGGCATGCTGGCATGCTGGCAGGGCGGGGACCACAGCTGACTGAGCTGAGGAGGCAGGCATGGGGCCCCTGGTGGCCAAGCATGCTAGGAGCTCCAAAGGGACATGGGCCATGCAAGCAGGTGTGAGTCGCAGCCCAGCCCATGCCCATGCGAGATACTGGGAAGTTCCTGACCAGGTGCTTAGAGTGACACCCTGTGAGAAGCTGCCTGGGGCTGCCTGCGCATGTGAGATCTGCCTGGTCACCATGTGACTACCAGCAGGCTACGTGTGATGCTTTGTGTGATGTAAGTGTGATGACACCAGAGCCTGCAGCCGGCTGACTTCTGGCACATCTCCGCTAAGCTTAGCACTAGGAGGGACATCACACTCCAGCCCGCCTACCTGGCAGCTTCTTACAACTGCTGTAACCTCCACCTAACCACCCTCCGTGCTGGCCCAGACCATGATCAAGCCTCTGGCTAACAGGCAGCCATGCAGGTAGGAGGGAGGAAAGGCAGGAGGCCCTGGGTGTACTAAGGGGTGCAGTGTACTAAGGGGTGCGGCAGGACTGCTCCTGCCATTGATGCTGCTGCTGCTGCTGCTGCTGCTGCTGCCGTAACACTAGCGCCAAACATCATGCTGCTGCTCCTGCCGCTGCCGCCGGCACCTCTGCTTCTCCTGGCTCCCCCCTGCTGCTGCTGCTGCTGCTGCAGCTGGTGGCCCCCCCATGCTGCATCAGGCCACTAACCCCTCGTACAGTTTGACCAGCTGGTGCAGAATGCGTCGAGGCTGCGCCGCAGGTTGCGCCGCCAGCCACACTGGAGCCGCCTGGAACTGCTTCAACTGCTCCTGCAGCTCTGCCCGCTGCTCCATGGTGCTCAGCCAGTTGCGGAACTGGGCGATGCTGCAGGGCCCCTGCTGCTGCCCCTCAGGGTCGAGGTATAGCCAGGCTTGCTCTGAGGCAGGGGGCAGGCGAGCCACTGTGGCCTCCCCCCCTGCTCCTGCTGGCCTTGCAGGGCCCCCCCCACCCCCTCCGCTGCCAGGCTGGCTAGGCTGGGGTGTGGCGACTGCCCTGGTGCCTGGTCCCCCCCGCCATGCCCCTGATGGCTGCTGTGGGGCGCCGGGGCCGGTGCTGCGGGGGCTGCTGCTGGGGGCTGCACCCTGCCCCCCAGGGACCCTGCTCCCGCCTTGCGATGGGCCAGGCGCAGGGCCACGGTCTGCCCCCCGCTGCTGCTGCTGCTGCTGCTGCTGGTGGGGGGAGGGCAGGTTGGGGGCCCCACGCGGCCCAGCCCCGCCAGAAGCTGGTGGGTAGCTAGGAGCACCACGCATGGGGACGCAGGTGCGTTTTGAGGAGGGGGGAGGGGACAGGTCAGGTGGCCGCTCTCGGCTGGGGTTGAACCCAGGACCTGCCGCGCCTCGGGGGAAGGGCACCGGTAGACGGCTTACCTGGGGTGGCAGGGGGCGGGTGGGTGGAGGGCCGTGGGGGGCCATGGGGGGGCCCCGCCGGGGTTGAATCTCCAGGGACATGGTGGTGTCACGGGTCACACCCCCTGTGCATGAAAAAGTGGCAAACCTAGTGTGACATGACGTGACCAAATGAAGTGACACCAGGTGGTGGCACCAAGGTGGAGTCACAGCAGCGCACATGGCATGAGATGATGCCATGCAGCTTCAGGTCGCAGGGCTGAGATGGTCAAGTGGAGCCCAGGGGGTGTGAGACGTGATCAGGTGCAAGGGAGTGGAGAGCATGATGGGTGCTGGGGCAGGGAGTCCAGGGAGGGGGGTCAGAGGGGCAGTGTGTGCCAGTGTTTTATTTTCGCGCTATATATAGCGTTCGCTATAAAATGGCCTGTTTAAGAGGTCGGTTTGCGCTATGAAATGAAGCATGGAGGTGCGGTGAGCTGCTGCAGGTCAGCCCCTCCTGGGGGGTCCTGGTGCTGCGCTGATGCTGCCCTGCTCACTGCTCTGCTTCACACTGCACCTGGCCTAGCGCTGTCTGGTCCACTCCTGGCGAGGGAGAGGTGGGGGGGGCCGGCCCCCACCCAGTCACTGGCAAAAGGAGGGGCAGAGGGAGCTGGGGGGAAGCTGCGGCTGGGGGGCCCTCCCCTGCCCCTGTCCTGAAGCTGGGGGGGGGCGGTGATCGGGCGGAGACCAGGGGGGGCGCCCCTCAACGCTGGTGGCCAGTCAAGAGGGCCGCGCATGGCACCAGCACTGCGGGGGGGCAGGCTAGGGGGACCCATGCTGCCTGGTGGAGGGGGCCTTGGCGGGTAGGGGTCACGGGCACTGCTTTGACGTGCCACTGGAGAGGGGAGGGGGGGGCGGGTGCTGCTGGGTGGGGGGCCTCTGGATGAGGGCAGGGAGGTGGGGCGCGGTGGCTGGGAGCGGCTGGGGTGGGGGTCGACCCGGTGGGTGCTGCTGCTGGGGGGGAGGGGGGAGGAAGCTGGGGGGAAGCTGGGGGGACGGCTGGGTGCGCTGCTGGGTCGAGCAAGGTTCAGGCGGCTGCGGTCTAAGCTTGATGACGGGGGCAGGTTCCTGCTTGGGGCTGGCAGGCGTGAGGTGCTGCGGACAAACAGGGATGAGCAGCATGGAGGGTCAGCGGGGAGGGTCAGCAGGGAGGGTCAGCAGGGAGGGTCAGCAGGGAGGGTCAGCAGGGAGCAGCAGGGAGCAGCAGGGAGGGTCAGCGGAGGGAAGGGAGGCAATGACTTGGGGAAGAGGTTGTGCATGACCCACCTCCCCTTCTTCACCACTCTTGTGCTCACACTTTTGCATGTGGCTATGGTCTGGTGGCAAGGGCTCCTATAGCAAGCTAGGGCAAGGGTTCCTATGTGGCTATGGTCTGGTGGCAAGGGCTCCTACTCAAGCTTATAGAGCCAGCTCCTAGAGCTCGTGAAGAGCTCCTATGCCTTGGAGATGTGTCAGGCTCAGAAGGGAGCACACACTTCCACACACCTGGCTGTCGCGGTGCGGGGAATTGGGCCCATTGAAGCCCGACGGTCGACGCTTCTAAGCATCAGCCCATTTGCACTCGACACTCCGCCCGGTAGGCTGCCTCGTCGGTCTGCTACTGCCGCCGGCCCGGCTCCCAAAACCCTGCTTTGCGTAGGCGGCACGCTCGAGCGCAGTGGTATAAGCCCTCCGGTAAAACTCCGGCCGGCGTCAAGGTCTCGCAGATCACGCAGGTCACGTGCGGCGCGCGGGGGATGCGCGGGGAAGCTTGGTTGCGGGTTGCTGCTGGCGTACGCGGTGCGGGGTGCATGTCCTGGCAGTGACTGCGGGACGATTGCACGCTCTCGCTCGCGGACACGCTCCCGCTCCACTGCAGCCTCGCGCTCACGAGCCAGCTCATGCGCCCGAGCAAGCTCGCGCTCAGCAGCCTCGCGGTCGGCCAGCATTTGCCGAGCCAGCTGCAGCTCTCGCTGCACGGTAACAAAAAGGAACGGAAAGGGTGCAGGTTGGAGCAGCAGGCCGAGGGTGATGAAAGTGACTTTTAGCGTATGTTGTGTCAGGGGCGAGGAAGGAGGTGGAGGAGAGTGGAAGGTGCTCAACGTCGGCACCACAACTTAGGATGCCCAAGGCCCTTCTGGCCCTGCTGGCTATTTCCCCATTACCCTATCGCTGTGTGCATGACATGACAGCGGCGCCCACCCCCTTGATTAGACCTGTTCCAGAAGCTGCGCAGCATAAGTGCTCAGCAGCCATATGACAGGGGCTAGATGAATGCAGGAGACGAGGGTGGCATGCAGGCAGGACGCGGCGCATGCTTGTACTCATGCCAACACGGCGAGCACTGGCGCGTCTCCGCCCTTCTCCATGCAACGTGTTCTTGTGATGTCCCGCCCCGCCGCACCTCTCGCGCCGCCTCAAGTTCAATTTGAATCTCACGCTCCCGGATCATCTCTCGCGACCGAAGTGTCTCGGCCTCGCGCTCCCTCTCCCAGAGGACTCGGTCTCGTGCCGCCAGCTGCCTCTCCCGAAGCTCCAGCTCCCGCCTCAAATCTCGCTCGCGCTCGCGCATGATGATCTCCCGGTCGCGCTCCCGGTCAATGCGCTCTCTCTCCCGAACCTCGAGCCTAATCTCCGCAATGCTACGGCGAGCAGGCGGCGCTCCACGGGCGGGAGCACCCATCGTTGTGAACACCGGGTTGCTGCTCTGTCCCCTCATGCAAGCAGATATGGGGGCGTTTCGTGAGGCCGGTGCCGCAGCTGGGGTGGAAGCCGGCGCCGGGATGGCTGCGCTACCGGGACCCGCGGTGCCAGACGTTGCACCCGCTGCGTTCTCCAAGCCTGACGGGGCAATGCCTTCCACGGCAGCTGGGACAGCAACTTGCCCAGTGACCGCACTGCCGTGCTCAGCCCCAGCTGTAAGGGGAGTGCTGGGCCCTGCTCCTGCTGATGCAGGCGTCTGGGTCTCGCTGGCAGCAGCGCCAGTGGGCTTGCTGTCAGGCGTGACCTCCTCAGCCCCAGCAGCTGGCGCAGGGGGGTTGACAGGTGTGCCATCGGCTGGATTGGATGGCACAGCCCCTGCTGCTGCTGCTGCTGCTGCTGCTGCTGCTGCTGCTCCTGCTGCTGCTGCTGGCTGGGCTGTGCAACCCACACCAGCTGCAGCAGGTGACGGAGTGGCTGGCCTCCCTGGCTGCGCGTGGCTGCCTGCCCCTGCCCCTTTGCCCAGGATTGCGCCCTTTGTTGCGGCAGGCTGTTTCAGGGCCGAAACGGCTTTGGCAGCAGCTGCAGCAGCAGGGGTGTGGGATGGCTTGGCTGCTGCCACCCCAGGGCCAGCTTTGGTGCTTCCCATTTGCTGAGAAGGGCTGGGGCTGACTACACCCTTGCTGCCTACAGCAGTGGGTTTGACGCCAGGTGCTCTGGTGGCAGCCACTGCACGCCTGATTGCAGCGGTGCCATTGGCAGCTGGCTTGGCAGCTGGTGCTGGTCCAGGCGATGCTGATGTGCTTACAGGTGCTGCTGCTGCCCCTAGTTTCCTGGCTGCTACGGGGCTTGGCTTTACTCCTGCTGCTGTTGTTTTTGCTGCTGCTGCTACTGCTGCTGGCCCTCCAGTAGCCTGGGTGCTGGCTGCCTTGAGCCCCGGCCCCTCTGCCCCTGGCTTCCCATCAATGCCAAGGGCAGCTGCAGCAGTGGGTGTGGTGGCTGGTTCCTGCCCTGCGCCCTGCCCCAAGGGCCTGACGGCACCTGCTACTGCAGCGTCCTCGGCATCTGCAGTGGCGGCTGCCACCTCAGCTCCACCTCCCCCAGCTGCTACTACCACCCCATCCCCCTCAGGCCCTTGCTCTTGGCTGCCCTGGTTCTGCTGATCCTTCTCATCCTGCTGATCCGGCTGATTCCCATCAGCCAGCTCATCCAGCAACTGATCCTGGTCAGGACCCAGCTTGACCTGCACCCCCTCCGCCTGCTCCCCTCCCTCCGCCCCCCCTTCCTTCCCATCCACCCCCTCTTCCCCCTCCAGGTCGTCCAGCAGCTCACTGGCACCTGCACTGCGCAACTGCTCCTGCTCCTCCCCTCCCTCGCCTCCACCCTCCCCCTCCTGTAGCAGCTCCGCGCCTGCCAGCTCATCTGCCACCTCACCACCCTGACCCTCGCCAGGCCCTGACCCCATCCAGCCCTGTTCCCCTTGCTGCTGCTGCTGCTGCTGCTGCTCTTGCTGCTCCTGGTGCTGCTGCTCTTGCTGCTCCTGGTGCTGCTGCTCTTGCTGCTCCTGCTCCTCTTGCGGCTGCTGCTGCTGCTGCCCGTGCTGCTGCTGGTCCTGTTGCTGCTGGTCCTGTTGCTCACGCCCCTGCTGCTGTTGGCCCTGCCCGCCCCCAGCTCCACCCTCGTGTGATGCCTCAAGCACCGGCTCCCCCGACTCCCCAGGGGCAGTCTCATCCATGTCCTCCGTGTCCAGCAACCCACACCCCTGCCACTCCCCCCCAGCCCCCTCTACTTCCACATACAGATCCCCTGCTGCCTCATCCTCACCATCCTCTTGTTCCTCATCAGCAGCCGCAGCATTGCCAGCCTCCTCGCCCACCCTGTGCTCTGCATCGGCTTCAGTGTCAGCTGCTGCTGCTGCTGATGTCCTCTCCACCTCCACCTCACAATCTGCCGCTTCCCCCACGTTGCCCCCCTCCATCAATCCATGCCCAGTGCCACCTTCCTCAACATCACCCTTATCCACTACCATGGGGTCGGTGACATATTGGCGGACTACAGGATCCATGTCAGCCTTCATGGGGTGGCCATGATGATCAGATGAGGTCAAGGCAGGCCCTGCAGCAAAATCTGCTGCTGGCTGCGTAAGCTGCGGGTGGGTTGGCTCATGCACTTGCTGCTCTGCTCGTCCAGCAGCAGGCTGCTCCTCCTGCTGCTCTTGCTCAGCCTCAGCCCTACCAGGAGGCAGGTTCAGCATGGCATGCAGCACAGCTAGCAGCAGCATGAGCATGTTGATGGGCATGACATGCAATCAATGCTATGAAGGCCGCCGCAGGACTAAGAGTCGTGCGTGTACACTTCAAGGATACATAGTCGCATCGCAAGCACCACGTCGCAAGCACGCACGGGCTAGCTGCACGTCAAGCTGCACATGATTGCTCTCACCGTGACGCCCCCTGCTCGCCAGTACTTGCTTCCTCGACCATGCGGGTGGAGGGAGGCAGGTGTGGAGGGGCCAGTCTGGGGTGATGGGGACTGCCGGCGAGGGGGCAGGGGCCTGCAGACGTGGGCTTTGCCTAATCTCAGTACAAATATGCGAGTCAAGTACGACTAGACTGCGTCAACGACGAAACAAGCGCAGCGAGACGTCTGGAATCGAGAGTAACACTTTTCGTTAATTGTTGGCAAGTCTATGCCTACCTTACACTGCACCCTGGACGTATCGTTTCAGCACAGCCTGGACACCTGCAGCCGCAGCTTGGTACGGACAAGTGGCCGCACCAAAGTGGATGAGCACCGCACCAGCCGTGTCAACTCAACAGTTACGGCCAGCAGCAGTGTGAGGAGCCCACAGCCAGCTCAACAAGCCTCCAGATCCCCTGCTGCTGTCTCTTGCTTCTACCCCTCCAGCACCTTCTGTTCCCTCTCATCTGCTGCTGTCACTCGCACGCTGAAGGGTGCATTTCGGCAGGACCGTGACAGCCTCGGCTCACCAAGACCGAGAGGTCAGCAGGCGGCTGCAGTGAGCTGGCCACATGGCACTCGGCCGTGTAGCTCAATCAACTAATCACAAGGGCCAGGCAATGGTGTAGGTGGAAGGCGCCCATGCCATGTGCATGGGAACATAACTCCACACAGCAAAACACCGGCGCCACGCAGTGGTCCCTTGTAGTAGTCCCTAGTGAGGGAGGAGGTGCTGGAAGCTGGAAGGAGGTCCATGCAGCATGAAGCCAGCAATGTGATGGGCCAGCCTTGATGGTCATGCAGTCACAATACAATGCGCCAGCTGACATAGTGCGTGGCGATGTTTACCAGGCCACAGCGCATGCTTCAAACGCCACAGCCCCCATGCGCACCCAAGCAAGGCTCCTTGCATGGAGCCATGTGAGTTCCAGCTGGCCATGCGATGCCAGCAGCCACTAAGCATGGCCTGGCAGAGCCGCCACTGCCTTCTGAGTGGCTTCCAGCAGGGCGGCCACGCGGCCCCCTTCGGCCTCACCCCATGCATAGTCTGAAGGCAGCTGGCCAGAACACAGAGACATGCCCACACGCTTGTACGCCATCTTGCTGAACACTGCCCTGCGCAACGATAGGAGTCGGGAGGCAAAGGTCAGAGAGGCCGCCATAGCTACTACTAAGGGCAGGGGGCCGGCACTTGTGGCAGTGGCAGGGTCAGTGGCAGCTCAGTATGGGTGGGGTTTGACAGCAGCGGCTGCAGCAGCGCTGCTACGGCCAGTCAAGGTGTGTGCTGGCAACCCAAACCGGCACGGCGGCGCTGGAGTGCATGCTGGTAGGGCAGCGGTCACAACACATGCAGTGAGCAGCATGAGACAGCAAGTGTGGTGTGTCAGCTGCAGAGCACACATGACTCCCACCAACTGCAGGTCAGGGCTGGCTGCAGGAAGGGCTGCGTGTGGCGCCATTGACATCGCTGTTGTTCAACAGTGGCAGGTCATCCTCACAGTGGCATAGGTACCTGAACTTCAGCTATCAATCTCAGCCCCAGCCATGTCCCACACTTCCCATGAGCCTCGCATGAGTTCCAAAGAGCTCCATGCATTTGTGTGACAAACGTGTGACCCTCAGCAGCAGCAGTGACGGCAGCAGCCCAGCCTCGCGTTCAGCATCGCAGTGGCGAGCAAGAACAACGGCGTGCATGACGCAAGCCTGGGCGGCACCACGGCGCGAGCCCAGGCGAGCAGTGGCTGCAAGCTGCGCGACTCGAGGCCCAGCGGGTCGCGCGCGAAGGCGTCAAGGCCAGGCTGCGTCTCCACCCGGCTGTACAGTCCTGCAGCAGCGGCAGCAGATGCGGGCAGCTAGCCTGCAGGTGCGTCTACGAGACCCTGGCAGCAGCGCACGCCTCGCAGGTCACACTCAAGGTTGTGTGGTGGCAATTAGGGTTGTGGTACATAGCATTATTGTACACTCGATGAAATGGGATCAAGTCTCCAGAATTGCAGGTGGCTAATACGTACATTGCGCCATAGCCCTGATCGACACCACAACGACACACAGCAGGTGTGCAAGTGTAAGGGCAGAAGCCATCAACTCGCTACACATGCTCCATGGATGCTAGGGCGGCACCGTGTGCAGCAACCCAGACAAACAAAACTCATTCAACAAGGAACAACATGTTTGACTGTGGGTAATCTCGATGTGCAGTGACCCAGGCTGAGCCACCCAGCATGGAGGGGTGGCATGAGGAGTGAGGCGTGTGGGTCTTGGAACATAATTGGTGGTGATGGTTGGTTATGTCCATGTCCTTCATAGGCTGTTGGTTTGGCCCTGCTCACATGACGTAAGTAGGGTGCTCTTGCGCCCCTGTTGCCTTAGTTAGTAGGATGCCTGGAAGAAAGTGCTAGGAGCAGCAGATGGCTGCAGCTACATGACTACTACCAGCAGCCAGTACAGCATCGCTCCTCAGCAGCACAGCATCGCTCCTCAGCAGCCCAGCAGCACAGCCTCGCGTTCAGCATCGCAGTTTGGGCGTAGCAGCAGCAGCATCGCTCCTCAGCAGCCCAGCAGCACAGCCTCGCGTTCAGCATCGCAGTTTGGGCGTAGCAGCACAGCATCGCTCCTCAGCAGCCCAGCAGCACAGCCTCGCGTTCAGCATCGCAGTTTGGGCGTAGCAGCACAGCATCGCTCCTCAGCAGCCCAGCAGCACAGCCTCGCGTTCAGCATCGCAGTTTGGGCGTAGCAGCACAGCATCGCTCCTCAGCAGCCCAGCAGCACAGCCTCGCGTTTCAGCATCGCCATTTGGGCGTAGCAGCACAGCATCGCTCCTCAGCAGCCCAGCAGCACAGCCTCGCGTTTCAGCATCGCCATTTGGGCGTAGCAGCACAGCATCGCTCCTCAGCAGCCCAGCAGCTCAGCTTCGCGTTCAGCCTAGCACTACAGCGCAGGACATAAGCACAGTCGCAGCAACAGCAGCAGCAGCAGCAGCAGCAGCAGCAGAGTCTCCACCGACAAGGAGAAGACTACCAGAAGAAACCCCGCCTTGTGTGCTGCACTCTGTGCAAGCCGGCATCCTTATCTGTCCAGCCCAGCCCCCGGGTCAATGGGGGACAGCTGAGCTAAGTCCCCTCCTTGTGAGCTCGCTGCCTTCCTTGTGCCTTGCTCACGCTGTTTTTCGTCCTGAGCCCCAGGTCCAGTCACCCCCTGACCATGGACAGCAGCCTTACAGCAGCGATTGCCCAGGTTGCCTCTACCCGTAGCGGGGGCTGGCTCACTCGCCGGCTGACCAAGGAGCCTTTCACCATGGAGGTGGTGTGGGCCATGCAGGTTGGGGCCACAGCCCGGCACTTGGTGCAGAGCCAGCTCCTGCATGCCGCGGCAGCCGACTTCGTGGCAGGGTTTGCCGAAGCCTGTGCCACAGAGGTCCGGCTTTATGCCTTGCAGCATGGCTCAGCTTTGGTTTCGTTAGAGTCCCACCTGCAGCCTGACCAGCCCCACCATGCCCTACACATCCTCCATGATCATGCCTCAGCACAGGGCAGGCTTCTCCACTCCTCCCTCCTGGCTCAGTCTGTCTGGGAGGTGCAGTACCTGGGGCGGGTCGTCAGTGTGCCTATGACACCCCTGCCCAGCCTCCCCCCTCCAGGTGCAGTGAAGGTGGTGCTGAGCCTGCACTACCAGCAGGCAGCGCGGCGAGGCATCACGGCAGCGGTGCTTGCTGCCGCTGGGTACTCTGCCAGCGAGTACAGCGGGGAGGGGCTGCCTGCTGTCTTACACCCCACCTCCACTTTCGTGTTCAACGAGCGCCTGGGTGACCACCCCCGGTACAGCTACCTGGCAGGCACACAGTGCGGGAATGGTGGGGTGGTGGAGGCCTGGGTGTTCCCACCAGCGGGTGACCCCTCCTTAGCCTTTCTGCCTAGGAGTGTGCAGAACCCCATGGGGCGGTGGGGGCGTATCCAGGTCTTTAGGGAGGACGGGGCCCCTCTCCAGCAAGGCGCGGAGGGACCTGCAGGTCCCCAACCTCCTCCTCCACCTCCTCCTGATCCCCCCTCAGCCCCCCCCCCCTTCACCTCTACCACCCTGCTCACCTTCCCCACCTGCCCAGCCCACCCTTCAGCATGCTCCAGCCGATGGGCCTATGGCGGACGCCTCAGGAGCCACGAGCGCTTCTTTGCATGCCGGAGAGGCCGCGGCTCCTACCCTGCTCACCCAGGCGAGTGTTGAGGGGTTACCTGGCTGGACCTGCTTTGTCCCTTCCACCACCTCCCAGCCCCCTCCTGGCACCGGCGCTGCTGCTGGCCTCCTAGCACGAAAGGAAACAGAGGGCTTGGGGGCATCTGCTCCACAGCTGCCAGGGCGGCGGCAGCAACAGCAGGTACACCCTCTTCCCCCTGACACTACAGTTGTTGCTACCCCCACCCAGCACGCCCCAGTAGGGGGTAGCACTGCTGTGGTGCTCGAGGGAATGCAGCCAAGGGGTAGCCTGCTGTTGCCGTTTGGGTCCGTTGAGAGCGTGGCGGCTCCCCGGCCTGCCACACCTGCTGCCCCCCCCACCCAGCTCACCCCAGCAGTGGGTGGCCCTGCAGTGAGTGTTGCAGGCACCCAGCCTGAGTGTGCCCAGCTGCTGCAGCCTCTGCCCGACAAGGGCGTCATGGGTCCCGCGCCAGCAACACCTGCTGCCCTTCCCACCCAGCTCACCCCAGCAGTGGGTGGCCCTGCAGTGTGTGTTGCAGGCACCCAGCCTGAGTGTGCCCAGCTGCTGCAGCCTCTGCCCGACAAGGGCGTCATGGGTCCCGCGCCAGCAACACCTGCTGCCCTTCCCACCCAGCTCACCCCAGCAGGGGGTGGCCCTGCAGTGTGTGTTGCAGGCACCCAGCCTGAGCGTGCCCAGCTGCTGCAGCCTCTGCCCGACAAGGGCGTCATGGGCCCCGCGCCAGCCACACCTGCTGCCCCTCCCACCCAGCTCACCCCAGTAGTGGGTGGCCCTGCAGTGTGTGTTGCAGGCATCCAGCCTGAGCGTGCCCAGCTGCTGCAGCCTCTGCCCGACAAGGGCGTCATGGGCCCCGCGCCAGCCACACCTGCTGCCCCTCCCACCCAGCTCACCCCAGTAGTGGGTGGCCCTGCAGTGTGTGTTGCAGGCATCCAGCCTGAGCGTGCCCAGCTGCTGCAGCCTCTGCCCGACAAGGGCGTCATGGGCCCCGCGCCAGCCACACCTGCTGCCCCTCCCACCCAGCTCACCCCAGTAGTGGGTGGCCCTGCAGTGTGTGTTGCAGGCATCCAGCCTGAGCGTGCCCAGCTGCTGCAGCCTCTGCCCGACAAGGGCGTCATGGGCCCCGCGCCAGCCACACCTGCTGCCCCTCCCACCCAGCTCACCCCAGTAGTGGGTGGCCCTGCAGTGTGTGTTGCAGGCATCCAGCCTGAGCGTGCCCAGCTGCTGCAGCCTCTGCCCGACAAGGGCGTCATGGGCCCCGCGCCAGCCACACCTGCTGCCCCTCCCACCCAGCTCACCCCAGTAGTGGGTGGCCCTGCAGTGTGTGTTGCAGGCATCCAGCCTGAGCGTGCCCAGCTGCTGCAGCCTCTGCCCGACAAGGGCGTCATGGGCCCCGCGCCAGCCACACCTGCTGCCCCTCCCACCCAGCTCACCCCAGTAGTGGGTGGCCCTGCAGTGTGTGTTGCAGGCATCCAGCCTGAGCGTGCCCAGCTGCTGCAGCCTCTGCCCGACAAGGGCGTCATGGGCCCCGCGCCAGCCACACCTGCTGCCCCTCCCACCCAGCTCACCCCAGTAGTGGGTGGCCCTGCAGTGTGTGTTGCAGGCATCCAGCCTGAGCGTGCCCAGCTGCTGCAGCCTCTGCCCGACAAGGGCGTCATGGGCCCCGCGCCAGCCACACCTGCTGCCCCTCCCACCCAGCTCACCCCAGTAGTGGGTGGCCCTGCAGTGTGTGTTGCAGGCATCCAGCCTGAGCGTGCCCAGCTGCTGCAGCCTCTGCCCGACAAGGGCGTCATGGGCCCCGCGCCAGCCACACCTGCTGCCCCTCCCACCCAGCTCACCCCAGTAGTGGGTGGCCCTGCAGTGTGTGTTGCAGGCATCCAGCCTGAGCGTGCCCAGCTGCTGCAGCCTCTGCCCGACAAGGGCGTCATGGGCCCCGCGCCAGCCACACCTGCTGCCCCTCCCACCCAGCTCACCCCAGTAGTGGGTGGCCCTGCAGTGTGTGTTGCAGGCATCCAGCCTGAGCGTGCCCAGCTGCTGCAGCCTCTGCCCGACAAGGGCGTCATGGGCCCCGCGCCAGCCACACCTGCTGCCCCTCCCACCCAGCTCACCCCAGTAGTGGGTGGCCCTGCAGTGTGTGTTGCAGGCATCCAGCCTGAGCGTGCCCAGCTGCTGCAGCCTCTGCCCGACAAGGGCGTCATGGGCCCCGCGCCAGCCACACCTGCTGCCCCTCCCACCCAGCTCACCCCAGTAGTGGGTGGCCCTGCAGTGTGTGTTGCAGGCATCCAGCCTGAGCGTGCCCAGCTGCTGCAGCCTCTGCCCGACAAGGGCGTCATGGGCCCCGCGCCAGCCACACCTGCTGCCCCTCCCACCCAGCTCACCCCAGTAGTGGGTGGCCCTGCAGTGTGTGTTGCAGGCATCCAGCCTGAGCGTGCCCAGCTGCTGCAGCCTCTGCCCGACAAGGGCGTCATGGGCCCCGCGCCAGCCACACCTGCTGCCCCTCCCACCCAGCTCACCCCAGTAGTGGGTGGCCCTGCAGTGTGTGTTGCAGGCATCCAGCCTGAGCGTGCCCAGCTGCTGCAGCCTCTGCCCGACAAGGGCGTCATGGGCCCCGCGCCAGCCACACCTGCTGCCCCTCCCACCCAGCTCACCCCAGTAGTGGGTGGCCCTGCAGTGTGTGTTGCAGGCATCCAGCCTGAGCGTGCCCAGCTGCTGCAGCCTCTGCCCGACAAGGGCGTCATGGGCCCCGCGCCAGCCACACCTGCTGCCCCTCCCACCCAGCTCACCCCAGTAGTGGGTGGCCCTGCAGTGTGTGTTGCAGGCATCCAGCCTGAGCGTGCCCAGCTGCTGCAGCCTCTGCCCGACAAGGGCGTCATGGGCCCCGCGCCAGCCACACCTGCTGCCCCTCCCACCCAGCTCACCCCAGTAGTGGGTGGCCCTGCAGTGTGTGTTGCAGGCATCCAGCCTGAGCGTGCCCAGCTGCTGCAGCCTCTGCCCGACAAGGGCGTCATGGGCCCCGCGCCAGCCACACCTGCTGCCCCTCCCACCCAGCTCACCCCAGTAGTGGGTGGCCCTGCAGTGTGTGTTGCAGGCATCCAGCCTGAGCGTGCCCAGCTGCTGCAGCCTCTGCCCGACAAGGGCGTCATGGGCCCCGCGCCAGCCACACCTGCTGCCCCTCCCACCCAGCTCACCCCAGCAGGGAGTGGCACTGCAGGGTTTGCTGCAGCTATGCTGCTACCTCTGCCCGATGCGACATCAGAGGATGACTCACCGGCAGTTTCCCTACGCCCTCGGTATACCCGCCTTGCCAAGGGTGGTACCAAGGTGATTCACCCAGCCACAGCTTCCGCCAAGCCTCAGCAGCTTCAAGCCCTGGCTCCAGGCCCTATCTTCAAGCCCTCCCGCTTTGACTCTTCGTGGGGTCCGTCTCGCTCGTTGACCACGCAACGTACACCCAACACCGACCTCTGCACCGACCATCCGCCAGTAAGTAGGAGGGGGGGAGCGGCGGGTCCTTTTCTTGCAGGGTCCAGTCAGTCGCCGCTGGGCCCCCCCGCCCTGCCGATCATGACCACCTCCACCCAGCACGCCCCAGCAGGGGGTGGCATGGCGGGTTATGAGGGGGGGAAGGGGGGTCAGGGTAGCCGGGCTCGGGAGCAGCTGGTTGGCCAGGCAGGCCAGGACTCCCCCTCAGCGCCGGTCACGGCCACCCCCACCCAGCTTGCCCCAGCAGGGGGTGGCATGGCGGGTGACGAGGGGGGGAAGGGGGGTCAGGGTAGCCAGGCTCGGGAGCAGCTGGGTGGCCAGGCAGGCCAGGGCTCCCCCTCGGCGTCGGTCACGGCCACCCCCACCCAGCTCGCCCCAGCAGGGGGTGGCATGGCGGGTTACGAGCGGGGGAAGGGGGGTCAGGGTAGCCAGGCTCGGGAGCAGCTGGTTGGCCAAGCAGGCCAGGGCTCCCCCTCAGCGCCGGTCATGGCCACCCCCACCCAGCTCGCCCCAGCAGGGGGTGGCATGGCGGGGTACGAGGGAGGAAAGGAGTTCAAGGGTGCCCTTGCGCAGCAGCAACAGCGGGCCAACCTTTTTGGGCACCCAAGAATTCATGCACCGCTGGCCTTCGTTCCTAGGACAGTTGGCAAGGAGACCTGCGCTTTTACTAGGTTGGGCAGGAGGGCTAGTCAGTGGGTAGAGGAAAGGGCTGGTGCAGCCTCAGGCACAGCAGCGCGGGTGTTGGCGGGGACAGGACAGCTGGCGATGGTTCCTGCAGTTGGGTTCTCTGTGGTTGCGGGCACTGCTACCCCAGTTGACATGGATGTGGCTCGTCTCCCTCCCTCACCTTCCAACGTGCTCAGCTCCCCCACCCTGCGACCCTCATTGGGCGGGCCCCCCACTCAACGCCCCATCGTCAAGGGCACAGCCGTCCTGCGGATGGAGAGGTTTGTCCGGGGTGCAGCTAGGACGCTCCAGGACCTAGTTGACCGGGCTCGCCGGCCCAGGGATCCGTGCCAGCTAGCCCACGGAGCTGGTATAACGCAGCCCACCCCAGCCCCGCTACCTGCTCATCTCTGCCCTCCCCTTATGGCCATCAGTCCACCCACGGAGGCACCACAGATGGTCAGGTACGGGGTCATGGACTGTGACAGCTCAGAGGACAGTGTCCTACCTATCTCCCCTCCTCGCGTCCGCTATGGGGTGCTCTCAGATTTGGAGTCCGAGGATGGTAGCTTGGGGCCTGAGCAGCACGCCGGGCAGGCCGGGCAGCGCCGTTATCCCTCCCCTCTCATGCCAGGGGCGTGCTCCTCCGCAGGCCAGGGGGCAGCTGGGTACAGTGCGAGGAAGAGGTCTCGGCCAGCGCGTCAAGGGGCTAGGGGGCCAGAGGTTTTAGGGGGGGATGGTCAGGGGGGAGGCCAAGGTGCCCAGCAGGGAGGCCTACAGGGGGGCCAGCATGGGCGCCAGCGGGGGAGTAGGGAAGGGGGAGGTCAGGGGGGTCTACAAGGGTGGCCTGGGTTGGGAGCAGGTTGGATGGTGGGTCCAGGAGTAGGTAGGAGGGTTAGTGAGGCTCGCTCGGCCGAAGGAGCGCCAGCGGGGCCAGTGGCGGTGTCAGCTGTAGGCTTGGGCCAAGAGGCCGGCGTGGGGCACGAGTCAGGGCGGGAGCGGAGGTTGGACCTCTACCTTCCCCTACCACCTCGCCCGCCTTTAGCTCTCCCGGGCACAGCCCGTCACGCCGTCCCCTCTCCCTGCCGTAAGAAAGCGGTTTGCGTCGAGACGCCACTCCCACCCCCTCCCCCTCAGGGCTCGCACGCTCTGTTCAGTTCACGCGTAGCCCGCGCGGGGGCCCACCAAGTCTAGCCATGCAGCGTCCGGGTGTGGCTGCCAGTTTCCAGGCAGTCACCCTCAACGTCAGGGGCCTAGCTCAGCCCCACAAGCTCCAGGCCCTGCTGGATTGGGCTGCCAGCAGCACCGCTCAGTTATTCTTTTTCCAAGAGTGCCACCAGGCGGAGTGCCTTTGGCAGTGGGCAGAGGCAGCCACAGGTGCCAAGCCGGGGTGGCGGGGCCAATGGTTCTACAGCCCAGGCACCGGCCACTCCCAGGGCTGCCTGGTCCTAGTCAAGCCCTCCACCATCCTGCAGGGCTGCACACAGGTGCAGTTGCAGGTAGACGGGGCGCAGGGGAGGGTGGTGAGGGTAGATGCAGAGTTAGCGGGCAGGCCAGCATCGCTGGTGTGTGTGTACGCCCCAGCCCAGCCAGCACAGCGGGCTGCTTTCTTCGGGGCCAGCCTGCCTGCTTGCCTCCCTCACGCCACAGAGCGCCGCATGCTCTTCTTGGGAGGGGATTTCAACTGCATCCTCTCCCCGGACGACAAGGTGGGCACACCCGTGGGGGCGACCAGCCAGCACGCGGAGGACTGGGTGGGTAGCAGGGGAGTGGGGGCGGAGCAGCTGGAGCGGTTGGTGGAGGAGAGGGGCTTAGTGGATGCCTGGCGTCGTTTGCGCCCCACCTCCCGCGACCTCACGCACCTCAGCAACCGCTGGCAGACAGGGGCCCGCCTTGACCGCTGGTACGTCTCAGCCTCCGTGGCGGAGTGGCAGTTGGACAGCTCCATCCAGGGCCTCAAGCCGGTCTCCACCGATCACTTCCCAGTGTCCGTGGTCATGTACCCTCCAGACCTGCCTCTCACAGCCCGCGCCCCGTGGCAGCTACACCCCGCCCACCTCGATAACCCAGCCTTACTCGACGGCCTGGCGGGCTTCCTAAGTCTGGAAGCCGCTCACCACGCAGCCCAGCTTGCCAGCTCCCAGGGGCCGCAGCGGCGTGACGTCCATCGGGCTAGGTGGGCGCATGTGAAGCAAGGCCTCGCTCTCTATGCCCAGCGCTCCATCAGAGCGCAACGCAGGGAGCAGCGGGATCTGCAACACCGTAGGGAGAAGGCAGCCACCGCAGCGAGGGCTCATGTGGTGTCACAACTTCGCCGTGCGGGTCAGCCCGGAGACGCAGACCTGCGTGCGGCGGTGCAGCTGGGGGAGGTAGCAGCGCTGGCGGGGGTGCAGGACAGGGAGCAGGGGGCGCTGCGCTCCATGCAAGCCAGTGCAGTTCTGGACCAGTGCTATGGAGATCGCTCCTCTTTCTACTTCTACCACCGCGACCAGCCGGCGCACACCCCTACTCTCATCTCCTCCCTGCAGCTCCCCACCCAGCCGGGCCAGGTAGCAGACCTCTCCAGCCCTGCAGGCGTCCTGGCAGCCTGCCGTGTCTTTGAGCAGCACTTCTCGGCTTCCTCTCCCACAGGGGTGTACGCCGCCAAGCCGGTCGACCCAGCAGCTCGGGCCACCCTCCTCGCCAGCCTCACGTCCCGCCTAACCCCCGCCCAGGCGAACAGCTGCGAGGGCCCCGGAACAGACCCCATGCTGTCAGCGGAAGAGTTGGGCCACGCGTTGCAGGGGTGCGCCCACAGCAAGGCCCCTGGTAAGGACGGCCTCCCTATGGAGGTGTACGACCGGTTGTGGCCCCAGCTGGTGGGCCCGTTGCGGGCCATGTTAAGGGAGGCTCTGGCAGATACGACAGACCCCGCCCCTCTGGCAGAGTTCCTCACCGGCGTCATCACGTTGGTGCCCAAGGCTGGCAAGCCGAGGGACCAGGTGGCCGGTTACCGCCCCATCACGCTTCTCAACTGCGATGTGCGGTTGGTGGCCAGGGCGCTGGAGGACCGGCTGCAACAACCTCTGGACCTGCTAGTGTCCCTCTCCCAGTCGGCCTTCATCCTTGGGAGGGACATCAGCGATAACGTGCAGTTCCACCTCAGCCTCCTAGAGTACCTGCAGCAGCGTGGGAGCCCAGCCTGGCTCCTGTTGCTGGACCTGGCAGGGGCCTACGACAACGTGTCTTGGGGTTTGCTCCAAGACACCATGGAGGCCATGGGCTTCCGCCGGGACGGGCATGTGCGTTGGGCCCAGCTGTTGCACCGAGGGGCGAGCAGTCAGGTGTTGGTTAACGGCCGTCTCACCGACAGCTTCCCCCTAGCCTCAGGGCTACTCCAGGGCAGCGGGGCTTCCCCGCTGTACTGGTGCATCGCGCTCCAGCCCCTAGTCAGCTACCTCAGCTCCCTGCAGTTGGCAGGCCGCATCAACACACCCACCATCCCCCACAGCCCTCTCTCCATGTGTCAGCCCACCCTCCTTCCAGTCCTCCCCTCCAAGGAGTATGCAGACGACCTCACCATCGCGGTGCTGGACAGGGTCAGGGACGGGGCGGTGGTGTTGGAGGCCCTTGGCCTGTTCCAAGCTGCAGGGGGGCCGGCCCTCAGCGTAGCCAAGAGCTCAGCGCTCTCTTGTGGTCAGCCGGTAGAGGTCTCGGCAGCGGGGCAGGAGGGGGGCAGAGCAGGGGCGGGCAGCCAAAGGGGGGAGGGCAACGCAGGGGCGGCCAGCACAGGGGAGGGCAGGGTCACAGGTTGGGTGGGGGGCAGCGGGGAGGGTGGGACGGGGGCGGACAGGGCTCAGAGGGACAAGAGCGGGACGGTGAGCCTAGAGAGGGGCAGAGGCACAGGAGCGGGGCATGGCAGAGGGGCTGGCAGCAGCAAGGACGGAGGAGGAGAGAGGCTGGACGAGGGAGGTGGTGGTCAGGAGCATCAGCAGCACAGGTCTCTCAGGCAGGTGCCCCCTTCCTCAACAGTTGCCGCCAACCCTTCCCAGCTTGCCTCAGCTGGGGGTGGTAGGACTGAGGTGGAGGGGGGAGGTGGCGGGGCAGGGGGAGAGGGGGTGGCTAGGAGCAGAGGGCGGGGCCGGGGCAAGGGCGGGGCGGAGCGGGGGGGCCAGGTCTGGGAGGGCCAGGGGGCGGGTGAGGGTGAAGGTGGTGCAGGGCCAGGGACCGGAGCTGGAGCCGTGACCATCCCCCCTTCGCCACAGGGCGTACCCGTCCGGCACCTGGGGGTGCCCCTCGGGGCACCTAGCTACTCCGCCATGAGCGAGGCTGCCTTTGGAAGGGCAGCAACAGTCATGGTGGCCGCCTCCCTTCCCTGGCGACCGCAAGGTCTCAACCTGCTTGGTCGGGTGCAAGTGGCGCAGCAATGCCTAGCGTCAAAGGCCATTTACCAGATGGCGTTCGTGCAGCCCCTGGCTGCAGCCGGAGTGGCGATGGGCAAGGCGGTCAAGCACTTTGTGGCAGCCTCGGACCTACCCCAGGAGCGTAGCCCCAACATGGCCTGCCTCTACCCCAACGACGCTACTTGTGTGATGCCCCGACGGGAGGGTGGGCTGGGGCTGCCAGACCTGGAGATCACCAGCACCGCCATGCTAGCCAAAACTGTGGCCCAGCTCTTCTCGCCCAGAGTCCGGGAGTGGCAGCCCCTGTTGCACAGCCTGCTCGCCGATCCCCAACACAGCCTTAGCACCTGGGTAGTCACGGACCCCACAGCCTCCCCCGTGCCCAACCTGAGCCCCCGCCTACAGGCCCACGTCACAGCCATTGCACAGCTCAAGCTCCACCGCGTGGTGGCCCCGGCCGCCCAATCTCACTTTTCGGTGCTCGCGGAGCCGCTGCGCTTCAACGCTCTGGTCGGACTGCGGGGCAGGCCAGACAGTGACCCCCTGGCAGTTGAGGCCCTGCGCTGGACCCACGTCCGGCACGTGCGCGAGGCCCTCCATCGACCCCGCTCCGCCTTCGTCTCAGCTGAGCAGCAGGCAGCCGTGAGGTGGGAGGCTGACATGGCGCGGGCCACCCTGCCGGAGCCGTGGCAACAGGTGGTGGATGTTCGGCAGCTCCCAGCACCGGAGTGGGAGTGTGCGTGGGGCGGGACGGGCTTCCTGGTGCGTCGCGTTCCCTCTCAGCGGCCGACCCACTGGGTGTTACCTAGCGGTAGGCTGGTGGCCCTGGACGCTCAAGGGCAGGGTCCCTTGGGGGCTGTAGGGGTTCTCCCCGGGGAGGAGTGGCAGGCTGCAGCAGTGGTGCTCCTGGACAAGCCCCACTATCGGCTGTCCCCTGAGGAGCGTGCCGCCCACATGCGGCCGCTCCCGAAGCAGCGGGGGGGGGCAGCTGCCCCTGCAGCGTTGGAGCCTAGGGGGGGGCAGGTGGGGGACGAGGGTGTGGGTAGGGACAACGGGCAGACAGCGGAGGGGGGAAGGGCACAGGGTATTGGGCGCAGTAGGGGTAGGGGTGGGGGCAGGGGTCGTGGGAGGGATGGGGATCACAGCGGGGAGCGGGGGGCAGGCTCAGCGGGCAGGGAGGCCCCCCCCTCCTGGCCTAGGGAGGAGTGGCTGCTCGGACCCTGGTCCCAAGTGCAGCTAGACCCTCAGGTTTGGGGCATGGGCAACACCTCCCTCCTGGTGCTCACCGTCAAGGCAGCACGATTGCGCCTCACGCAGCTGCAGCGGGCCCGCTTCGACCCCACCTATCCTGCTAGTGGGGGCCTATGGCCAGCCCTGTGGGGGCCGCGCCCGCCGCCAGGGGCTGAGCCACCTCAGGGGCTAGCCGTCACGGGAGCTGGCCTTCGGACCTTGGAGCAGCGCTGGCTAGATAGCGCCACCCTCCTGGCAGCGCAACGGGCAGCGGGGGAGCGGGAGCAGCAGGGCAGGGATGTAGAGGAGCTGCTCCCGGAGGAAGTGCAGGGCAGCCAGACACCGCGTTGGCGTGCCACCAACGCTAGACCTCCTCCGCGGCCCACCCCGGAGCTTAGGGCGGTGCAGCGGGCACAGCGGCAGCTAGACGCCCAGATCCGACCGGGAAGGGGGGGCAGGCACAGCGGCAACAGGCAAGCAGGCGCGCTGCCCGATGCCGGGAATGGAGCTCTGGATGGCATGGTGGACGAACTAGCCCGCTCAGCCCAAGCCGGCCAGCCTTGCCTAGAGGTGTGGCAGGAGCTGCTGGACCCCACCCTCCGCCGGGAGCATGTCATTGTGGCGTGGCGGGTGCTGCACGGGAGCCTCATGGTGGGGGCCATGTGGGGCCACATCCTGAAAGAAGCTGCGGCCCCTGCTTCATCAGTCTGTCGCCTCTGCCAGCTGGGACCCCTGGAGACGCTCACCCATGCCTTCCTTACCTGTCCCTCCGTGGCTCCCGCTTGGGAGTGGGTGCTGGACGTGTACGAACGCCTCACAGGCACCCGCCCTCCCTCAAGCGACGCTCTCCTGCTCCTCAGCGGGCGCCCTACGCACAGCGAGGATGGCCCCTTTCACCCCCCCGATGCCCACCTGTGGCTGCGCCTTCGCGTTGCCTACTTGGGGTCGGTGTGGCGCATCCGGTGTTTGGGCCCAGCTGCAGCGCATCAAACGCAGTCGCTCGCCCATCGGGTGGCGCAGGGAGTCATCTTCACCCTGTCATCGGCGGTGCAGCGGGACTGGTACCGGGTGGGTAGGGATATTCGGGTGGGGCTGGGCGGCGCCGTCCCGTCCACGTGGTTCAAGGGGAGAGACCCGCGGCTGGATGAGAGGAAGTTCGCGAGCCTGTGGCCTGCAGCGTCGGGAGGGTGGTTTCAGCGGCAGCAGGGGGAGCTGGTTGTGCGTTTGTCCTTGCAGTGGCCTGTGCCCGCCCCCCCCATCCTAGGTGCCGCAGCGGAGCCCGGCTAGGGGGTTGTTGCCTGTACGGGAGGCCAGGGTATGGGAGTGGGAGTAGTGCCTGTCTGTTGTTTAGGCTGGGTAGTTTAGAGCGGGGGGGTGGTAAGGCTGGGGTTGGGAGGGAGGGGGAAGAGGGGCATTGTCTTTTTGTCCCCTGGGTAGCTAGGGGGAGCTCTTGCGGGCGGGGGGGCTCTCACGGGTGGGGGATTTTCTGGGGATGGGTCGGGAGGGTGAGTCGTTTCCTCGTTAACGTGTAGTAGGAGGGCTTGTGTCTTTTGGGGGCCTTCCAGTCTTCGACTCCTGTCTTGTGTGGTCTTGTCGCTTGGTTTGCCTGCTTTGCTCTCCTTTGACGGTTTTCTCTCCTGACCTCTCACCTAGTGCTGTTTTGGTTCCTTATCTTCCTCTGTAACTCTCCTCCAAAAAAAAAAAAAAAAAAAAAAAAATGCGGGTGGAGGGAGGCAGGTGTGGAGGGGCCAGTCTGGGGTGATGGGGACTGCCGGCGAGGGGGCAGGGGCCTGCAGACGTGGGCTTTGCCTAATCTCAGTACAAATATGCGAGTCAAGTACGACTAGACTGCGTCAACGACGAAACAAGCGCAGCGAGACGTCTGGAATCGAGAGTAACACTTTTCGTTAATTGTTGGCAAGTCTATGCCTACCTTACACTGCACCCTGGACGTATCGTTTCAGCACAGCCTGGACACCTGCAGCCGCAGCTTGGTACGGACAAGTGGCCGCACCAAAGTGGATGAGCACCGCACCAGCCGTGTCAACTCAACAGTTACGGCCAGCAGCAGTGTGAGGAGCCCACAGCCAGCTCAACAAGCCTCCAGATCCCCTGCTGCTGTCTCTTGCTTCTACCCCTCCAGCACCTTCTGTTCCCTCTCATCTGCTGCTGTCACTCGCACGCTGAAGGGTGCATTTCGGCAGGACCGTGACAGCCTCGGCTCACCAAGACCGAGAGGTCAGCAGGCGGCTGCAGTGAGCTGGCCACATGGCACTCGGCCGTGTAGCTCAATCAACTAATCACAAGGGCCAGGCAATGGTGTAGGTGGAAGGCGCCCATGCCATGTGCATGGGAACATAACTCCACACAGCAAAACACCGGCGCCACGCAGTGGTCCCTTGTAGTAGTCCCTAGTGAGGGAGGAGGTGCTGGAAGCTGGAAGGAGGTCCATGCAGCATGAAGCCAGCAATGTGATGGGCCAGCCTTGATGGTCATGCAGTCACAATACAATGCGCCAGCTGACATAGTGCGTGGCGATGTTTACCAGGCCACAGCGCATGCTTCAAACGCCACAGCCCCCATGCGCACCCAAGCAAGGCTCCTTGCATGGAGCCATGTGAGTTCCAGCTGGCCATGCGATGCCAGCAGCCACTAAGCATGGCCTGGCAGAGCCGCCACTGCCTTCTGAGTGGCTTCCAGCAGGGCGGCCACGCGGCCCCCTTCGGCCTCACCCCATGCATAGTCTGAAGGCAGCTGGCCAGAACACAGAGACATGCCCACACGCTTGTACGCCATCTTGCTGAACACTGCCCTGCGCAACGATAGGAGTCGGGAGGCAAAGGTCAGAGAGGCCGCCATAGCTACTACTAAGGGCAGGGGGCCGGCACTTGTGGCAGTGGCAGGGTCAGTGGCAGCTCAGTATGGGTGGGGTTTGACAGCAGCGGCTGCAGCAGCGCTGCTACGGCCAGTCAAGGTGTGTGCTGGCAACCCAAACCGGCACGGCGGCGCTGGAGTGCATGCTGGTAGGGCAGCGGTCACAACACATGCAGTGAGCAGCATGAGACAGCAAGTGTGGTGTGTCAGCTGCAGAGCACACATGACTCCCACCAACTGCAGGTCAGGGCTGGCTGCAGGAAGGGCTGCGTGTGGCGCCATTGACATCGCTGTTGTTCAACAGTGGCAGGTCATCCTCACAGTGGCATAGGTACCTGAACTTCAGCTATCAATCTCAGCCCCAGCCATGTCCCACACTTCCCATGAGCCTCGCATGAGTTCCAAAGAGCTCCATGCATTTGTGTGACAAACGTGTGACCCTCAGCAGCAGCAGTGACGGCAGCAGGCTGTCATAGACAGCACTAAAGCAGCAGTGGCAGCCAAACAGCAACGCACCCCACCCCCGGCAGCCACCTGCCCAGCCGCACCCTGCCCCGCCTTGACCTGCCCCACCCCACCCTGCCTGAGGCGGCCACCCGCCCCACCCCACCCTGTGGCCTCACCTCTTGGCCGTGCTGTGCACCTCCAGGACTCCACTGCGCCGCACCACCTCCTCCACATTCTCCTCCGTCAGCCCACCTCCAGCCACCACTATGATGTCGTGCCCGGCCTCTCCCACCAGCTGGGCAATCATTCCAGCCCCCTGCAGCTCCACAGCCTCGTGACACATCGTCAGCCAAGAGCAAGTTAAGGACGAATTAAGGACAAGTTAAGGACAAGTTAGAAACTCCAAGATCTAACGGCTGCAGGAGCTCCAACCCTGGCTGCAAAACAGTCGTTAAGCCGCATCACCCTCCTTGCATGGCCCAGCTTAGCTGCTTGTCTGCCTGTGTTGGGTGCTTGGGAAGTGATGGAGGGACAGCTGGCTTGCTGATGGAGTGGGAGGCTGGGTGGCCATGTGGGTGTGTAAGGGTGAACGGCTAAGTCAGGTGGGTGTGTGGGCGGGCGGGCGGGTTTCGCCAATGTATTGCCTTGTAGCAAGCACGAAAGAGAGTCACAAGAGACAGGGACCAGGTTTGAGAATGTGGGTGTGGGTCAGGGTCAGGGTGAGGGTGAGGGTTTGAATCAGGTTGAATGGAACGAAGCTGAGCGTAGGCCTTGAGGATGACACTCAACCTCCAAACATAGCTGGAGCAGTGTTGTCATAGTGAGAGCCTCAGCTAGACCCTGGATTCCCAAAAGAGGTGATACATGTTAGCGTGAATCACATGCTAAAACTTACTGAAACCTGCATAGCATGATTAGGCATTTCATAGCATGATTAGGCATCGGATTGCATCGGATATAGCATTTTTCCTGTATCTAGTTAATTATCAATTAAGACTGTGCTGGCAAGACTTGGCGATAGCACTCTTGTAGTATGGTGTAGCAGGTTGCAGCGGCCTTCAATCTGAGCCTGTTACTTCACCGCCTCACTCACTGCCAGGGCTGAGGGCTTGCCACCAGAGGTCAACACCCTCTGGACGCCCAGCCTCACCTGCAGCACCCAGGGGACAAGAGCAGGCTGATATGCAGGCTGTAATGCTGCCCCTGCTGCTGCCCCTGCCCTGCCCCTGCCCCTGCCCCTGCCCCTGCCCCTGCCTCTGCCACCATCACCTTGCTCACGTGGCCATGCTTACCAGTTGTTGCAGGGCTGCTGACATGTCCCGGCACAGGTCAAAGGCACGATGGAAGGTGACCTGCAGGCCCTGGGGTAGAGGAGCAGCAGCAGCCAGCAGCAGCAGCACCACACATGCAGGGTGGCAAGGGAGGCAGACGAGCAAA
Organism: Haematococcus lacustris; assembly: GCA_030144725.1. Taxonomy (NCBI): domain Eukaryota; kingdom Viridiplantae; phylum Chlorophyta; class Chlorophyceae; order Chlamydomonadales; family Haematococcaceae; genus Haematococcus; species Haematococcus lacustris. The sequence continues at coordinate 6,133,917 of JASKMD010000015.1, forward strand.
CACCTGGGCCCCTCCTGCCCCTCTCGCTGCTCCCTCGCTCTCCTCTGGTCCCCACGGCCCTGTGGCTGCTCCAAAGGAGGCAGGCAGGCAAGCAGGCAGGCAGGCCGTCCAGCCGCTGCTGCCCCTCCCCCTGCCTCCCAGCCCCTTCCAGCCCCACCATGACGACACCCCTGGCACCCAGGCCCCACCCACCACCCCTGCCAGCCTCCAGCCTCATCAGCGACCCCATCACCACCTCCGTCATCAGACTACCTAGAACCCAACCATCCCTGCCTCCGCCCCTTCCCTACTCGTGCTGCTTCAACACTTCTCCTGCTCCCCCTGCCAGCGGCAACACCCACCCTTCCCTGCACCCACACCCTGCCCCTCTCCTGTCAAGCTGGTTGATTCCCACACCGGCTGCCCCTGCTCTTGACTCACCTTGATCAGGGCTGTGCGCATCAGGGTGGCGGTGGCGTCGCTGTCCACCTCCCCTGTGGCGGTCAGGCAGCCAAGGACCACCCCATCAGCTCCTAGCTGGCTGCACACCTGAGCAAGCACTGCAGGGGGAAGGGGGTCAGGGCAGCAGCAGCAGCAGCAGCAGCGGCGGCGGCGGCGGTGGCAAAAGCAGTGGTGCTCCCTTCCTTCCCCTCCTCCTCGCCCTCCTCCCCCTCCTTCCCCTCACCTCTATATCCTCCTGCATCACCAGCCTGCACCCACAAGAGCAGCAGGCAGGCGGCGCTCAGGATGCCATCAGGCTCATTGACCGAGGCAGACCCACCGCTGCTGCCTGGAAATGTACTGCCTGGAAATGTACTGCCTGGAATTGTACTGCCTGAACGTATACTAACTGGGACTGCCAGATGTGCTGCTCATCGCGCGCTGCCAACTGCATGTAAGGCCTGGGAGAAGCCTCCAACCATCGACTTGGTGAGGAGCGGCTTGGGCTGCCAGCCAAATGAACGCCATGATGACCCAGCATGGCCCAGCTGATGGGCCCAGCCATGTCCTGCAACCTAACAAGGCTAAGGTGCTGCTACTGATGGTCAAGCCTAGGTAAACATTGACATGCAACTGCTTGTGGCGGCAGCGGCAGCAGCAGTGGCAGTAGTGGTGGCGGCAGCAGCAGCAGCAGCAGCAGCGGCAGCAGCAGCAGCAGCGGCAGCAGCAGCGGTAGCAGCAGGGGCAACGGCGACGGCAGCAGCAGCAACGGCAGCAGCAGCAGTGGCAGCGAAAGTAGCAGCAGCTGCGGCGGCAATGGCAGCAGCAACATCGGTGGTGGCAACAGCGGAGGCAGGCTGAGGTCACTCACAGCTCTTCAGGGAAGTAGAGGAAGTCGCCTCCGCGGCACCGGATCAGCACCATGAGCTGGCCAGGCGGAGGAAAGGCCTGGCGCACCATCTTGATCATGCCTGCAGCAGGCCACAGCGGTCCCCATTAGCAGCTGGGCCTGCTTGGGTTGGAAACTGAGGTGTGAGCCGTGTGACGCCTCACTACTTTGCCGATGTTCTTAACCCTAGCCCTGACCCTAACCCTGAACCTAACCCTGAAGTTAAACCTGACCCTGACCCTGGCGTCGCATGCTGAGGTGTGGGCTGTGTGATGCCTCACCGTCACCAGCAACAGCTGTTCAATGGTGTGAAACCAGGCGTGCAGGGGAGGGCAGAAGCTGGGCAAGTGGTGGCAGCACGGGGGTTTGGGTGTCATAGTTCACAGGTGAGGTGAATAGGTACGGTTAGGGTCGGGGTGAAGTGAGGTGACAGGGAGAGAAGCAGTCACCCTCACACACGGTGAAGGGCTTACTGGGGCTGCAGGGATAATGAAGGGTGCTGCCCCGGCCGCCCCTGCCCCTGCCCCTGCCCCTGCCCCTGCCCCTGCCCCTGCCCCTGCCCCTGCCCCTGCCCCTGCCCCTGCCCCTGCCCCTGCCCCTGCCCCTGCCCCTGCCCCTGCCCCTGCCCCTGCCCCTGCCCCCGCCCCTGCCCCTGCCCCTGCCCCTGCCCCTGCGCCTCAATACCTGCTCTGTGACTCTAGCCTCAACCCTTGCCTTCAGCTCACTGGCCCTGGGCCAGAAGACCCTCCTGCTGCAAGCTAGTGAGCTTTGTGAGACCTTGCCCAACATGGGGCTTCTATGACTCTGGATGTGGAAATGTATAAGTGTGACCACAGACCGGCTGAGGGAGTGACGCCGCCCTCATGCAGGTTGGCACACAGCTCCACCCGTTGTGCACCCCCTTGGCGGGCGTGTTCTGCTGAGGCAACGCTGTCAATGCAGATTTCCACCACAGCGGTCTGCATTAGTAGCCACGTCCATCTACCAGGCCTTGGCACCAGCGGCAGCCATTGGCCTCAGTACAGAAGCAGAGGCACAAAGCTTCACCTGGCCGGAGGCAGCGCCGTCTGGCGATGCTGCCGCGCGTAACCCTGGCATTACACATTGCCCACGGTACGACGCGACGCCTCTACTTCATGCAGAATGGGTTTATCTGACATGGGGCGTCAGCCCGTCGCCAGGCTCTGGATGGACTATACGCACTCCAGTCTCATCCATATGAACAGTTTGTGGCATGGCGAGGTGGAAAGCTAGATTGACCAGCATGGGTGAAGACATGGGGAGCCGGCTTCACCCTTGTTGACCCCGGCTCTGTGACCTCCGAGATTGATAGTAACAACCCTATAGCGTGAAGGGGAACAAGGACCAGCCAGGCCACCAATTGTCCGTGACACATATGAGTTTGGTAGCGCGCGTGGCCCTCGTGCTTGCGCTCATCAGCTCGCTAACTCTCACGGACCTTGAGGTGCTTCCGGTCACAGTAGCAGCGTGGAGGCAGCATGTTGAGCAACCGAAACCATGGCTGCATGAGCGCAGGGCCGAGGGTGGCTCTTCCGTAGCGAGCCTGGGGACCGAACAATCGAGAATAAGTCCAAGAAGGAGAAGTAGTAACTCAAGGAGCTTGCATTAGCTGTCCAGGTGTTGCAAGTGGCTGCAGCCCCCTTGTCCCTCACTAGGGCCTCCATTTGAGCCGGACCAGTAGTAGCCACTAGGGGAGTGGCAGGGGTGTGGGTTGCTGGACACGGAGGACATGGATGAGACTGCCCCTGGGGAGCCGGGGGAGCCGGTGCAAGTGGCTGCAGCTAGTGTTCAGCAAGGCAAAGCTATCCCTCGTCATAGGTTTGACGCGTGCAACAAGCAACATCATCAGGTAAAGAATGGCCTGATGCTCAACATGAGCATGTCCTGAGCATATCACACATGTTCCAACATCATGCACCTCTTGTAGCTAGGGCCCACACACACCACTGCCTCCACGTGATGCAACTGCAGAGAGGGGAGGTAAACCTGCCTGACATGGCTGACAAAGTTGAAGCAATCGCGCAGCAGACATACATGGCCAGCATGGCCGCATAACCATGCTTGGTGGCTGCATGCACCCACACCTTCAGCACCCTGCGCATGGTGGCCAGTGCCACTAGCGAACCCATCTCGCCCCTGAACAGGTGAAATGTGTTCACTTCTAGTGCTGGTTGCGTTCTGCAAAGGCCGTTTTTCTGCGTTGCGCTTTGTTTTGCCACCAGCGTGGGTGAAGACATGGGGACATGGGTTTGGGGCTTTCGGGTAGATGGGGCTTCTTGGGGTTCAGCTTCTTGGGGACGCTGCCTGAAGGAGTGGGAGGGGGTCGGGTGGGGGGTTGAGGTGGGCAACAAAAGTGCCAAGGCCGCAGCGGGCGGGCAGGGTCGCACTCTATGGCTGGGACGGAGGTGAGGCTGCCTGGCTGCTATGGGGCGGCATTCGTTTTCGTTGCTTGCGGCTGAGGCGTTGGGTTTCAGGAGCAGCAAGAGCAGTTTGTGGGGGTGGGGGTTGTTGGGCCTCGGCAGGAGGGGGGTGGGGCTGGGCTGCAGCTGAAGGGGGGGGGAGAGGCAGGAGGGGGGGGGGGGCTGGGCTGCAACCTGAAGGGGGGGGAAGAGGCAGAGTGAGCATTTCGGCTGCGGGTCACCAACATGGCTCGTGACCGTGCGGCTACATTGCAAGTGTGACATTGCCATGCGAAGGGTTGCCAATCACCATGGGATGTGTGCCAGGTTTTTTTTCGTTTCGCGCTGATGCATGATCCAAAGTGACATGACATAGGTTCATACCCTTGATTTCATAGCTGGACCTTACTTCAAAACACCGCTCAGGTAGACATTGTTATGAAAACTGCGCTAGAATACGCAAAATCGCAGGGTAAATCGCAATATCTGTAGCGCAGTGCGTGGTAGTGAAGCTCGCAAAGCGACCATTTCATAGCGCAAAAGGACCCCTGAAATATGGCATTTGATGGCGCACGCTATATATATCGCGAAAACAAACACCGATGTGTGCGAGCTATATGAGCTTGATCTAGCATTGGGGGGCTCACACCTAATGGGCGGAGCTGAATTGTCAAAGGTTTGAAGGTATGAAGTATTACAGCCACCTTGTCCCTCGCTAGGGCCTCCATTTGGTGTTATTGGGCTGTGTGGAGTAAACCCAGTGCACACATCATTGGCTGACCCATGAGGGCTATTGTGTAGAGTTGGCATGAAAAAACAGTAAGCTGATAACAGCTCAAGAAGGGGGCACACATTACTGTGCCACAGGCTGCTGCTGCTGCTGCTGCTCGGCCTTGGGTGGCTTGTCTCCCAGCCGCTTGTAGCCCAGGCCAGGGTACTCCTTGCCCTTGGCTGGCAGCGCTCCCTGGTTAGGCCAGTAGCACAGCTCCAGCGGCCGCCACCTGCTCTCCCCAATGCGCTGCATGTTCAGCGCTGCGTTGCAGTCCCTGTCCAGCCATCTGCCTGGCTGTGGTGCTGGCTTGGCTCTTGCAGCCTTGCCCTGGCCCTTGCCTGTCCCCTTGGTGGGCTGGCTTGGCTCAGCTGCCGGCTTGCTGCGCTTGGCTGGAGGGGGAGTGCTGGGCCCTGGCTCTGAGGCTGCTGCCGGTGTGGCTGCCTGGCTGCTGCATGGAGCCTGTGGGGGCTTGCGGGGGGCCACTACTGGGCACCACATCATGCTCCGCACTGGCTGGTCACGCTGCTGGCTCCAGGCGCCTCAGTCTGCCCTCATGCAACCAGTTGCATCAACTGCAGCTCCTAAACCTCCTACAGTTCCTGCTGTTGGTATGTGCATGTATGCATGGCTGCCATGATTGCGAATGCTGACCATGCATGGGGCAGCCTGATCAAGACCTCCTCCTTTTTACCTCACCGCCCACTCCCGCTGCTTAAGCATGCAGACATGCAGGCTCAGCCATGCAGGCATGCAGGCTCAGCCATGCAGCGGGGGCATCTCATCTATGACTCGCTGCAGCTCCTGGTACAGGGGGCTCTCATGACAGCAGGGTGGGACCTGCAGCGCCCACAAAGTCACCAGCTGAGCCTAATGTGAATGATTCCAGCGCAATCATACTAGAATCCCAAGGCCACCTACAGTGAGGATACAGGACCGTTAGGTCATTTGGCAGCTACTCTTTCCTTTTGTGTGCTGCTGCAGCCACTGCTGCTGCTACCGCTGCAGCCACTGCTGCTGCCACCGCTGTTGCTGCTGCTGGCTGCTGTGCTGCTGTTGTTGATGGTGTTGACGTTCTGCTACATGCTGCTCGTCTAGCGTCTCACGTAAAGCAGCGAGCGTCAGCAACAGACAGTGGTGCAGCTTGCTGCCTGCTGGCCCTGTTAACACAGGCTGACCCGCAGTGTTCTCCACTGCGTAGCGGCTGCTGTCTCACCTGGCTGGTGCGCTGCCGCCTAGCCTGGCACCACTCCTGAGTCCAGATCTGCACCTGCTGCATGTCTGCCTTGTGGCTGCAGCAGCGCCTTAGCAGCTCCAGGGCCACGGCAGGATCCCACAGACTCTCATACCTACGCGACCAGCCAGGCAGGTGGCAGGCATGCGGGCAGGCAGGTAGATGGCATGTAGATGGCATGTAGATGGCAGGTAGGTGGCAGGCATGCGGGCAGGTAGGTAGATGACGGAGCATGCAGAGGACGGCACAGCCAGGTGGGATGGGGGTCAACAGGCAGGCATTGAGGGGTGGCTGCGTGGCATTCCGGCAGACGGACATTTGGAAGGTTGGAAGTGCATCAGACAATCAAGGGGTGAGCCGAGCGAGCCTAGCTATGGGAATGGTCGAGGCAGCTGAGCACGGTGAGCTGACACAATTGTTGAATAGTGTATGAGGTGTCTCCACATTACCTGCATCATGACCCCTATGATTGTAGGATATGCTTCAAGTATACTCCATGTTAATAAATTAAAGAAAAGGGCTTGAGAATATCGGTAAAAGAAAAACTGAATTCTACTTCTCCATTATGTTTCGACCTTGATTTTTTATAGCCTTTAGGCACACAGACTTCGTTTTTAAAAAGTGTATGAGGTGTCTCCACATTCTCTCTGCTGTTCACGTTCAGCCCCCTTGTCCCTCACTAGGGCCTCCATTTGTGCCGGACCAGTAGTAGCCACTAGCAGCCACTAGCGGGAATATACTGGTGGGCAATAGTGGCCCGACTCAAATGGTGTTATTGGGCTGTGTGGAGTAAACCCAGTGCACATGGCACATGAGCCGCCTACCACCTACATTATTGCCTGACCCGTTAGGGCTATCGTGTAGACTTGGCATGACAAAACATGCACTAATTGTAAGCTGATGACAGCTCATATGGAAGGGGCGCACACTACTGTGCCTCAGCAGGCTGCTGCTGCTGCTGCTGCTGCTGGGCCTTTGGTGGCTGGTCTCGCAGCCGCTTGTAGCCCAGGCCAGGGTACTCCTTGCCCTTGGCTGGCAGCGCTCCCTGGTCTGGCCAGTAGCACAGCTCCAGCGGCCGCCACCTGCTCTCCCCAATGCGCTGCATGATCAATGCTATGTTGCAGTCCCTGTCCAGCCATCTGCCTGGCTGTGGTGCTGGCTTGGCTTTGGCAGCCTTGCCCTTGCCCTTGGTGGGCTGGGTGGGCTTAGCTGCCGGCTTGCTGCGCTTGGCTGGAGGGGGAGTGCTGGGCCCTGGCTCTGAGGCTGCTGGCTGTGTGGCTGCCTGGCTGCTGCGTGGGGCCTGTGGGGGTTTGCGGGGGGCCACTACAGGGCACCACATCAGGCCCCGCACTGGCTGGTCACGCTGCTGGCTCCAGGCTGGGCGCACCAGGCGGGGTTCCACCTGCCCTGCTGTGGGCTTCCAGCCTGCAGGCCTTGTGGCACTGAATTTGGGCCTTGTGGCCTTGTGGCACTACAGGGCACCACATCATGCCCTGCTGTCCACGCTCAGCCCCGCGTCCCTCCTGCCCCTGAGAGCCACATCTGGCTTACCACTGAAGGGCTTGGCCATGATGTGGCCTGCCACTGGGTTAGTGCTAGGGTTGCTAATTTGCTAATGTTCTTCACGCTTACCCTGACCCTAACCCCTGACCCTGACCCTGACTCTGACCCTGACTCCCAGCCTTGCCGTCATGCAGCTGTAGCCTGTGGCCACTGCAGGCCCCGCCCCTCACCTGACCATGGTGATGGGGTAATGGGGCGAGCCTTGGAGCCAGTTGTGGAAGTGGGCCTGCGGCAGGAGCAGGACATCACCAGGCAAGCAGTGCTCAGAATGGGTGAGGTGCGGTGAGGTGAGGTTGTGAGTGCTCTCTCTATCCAGATCCTATCCTTCGCTTTTGCATTTAGCCTGTATGACCTGGCAGATGTGTGAGAGGGGGAGTGGAAGGGGAAGCAGCCGTGTGGCAGGTGGCAGATGGCCCATCAGCCAGTCACTCCATCATCACACTCCCAAACCACAGGTTGAGCAGTGTGTTGACTAGTCCAAGGCAGAGAGGCCCCTTTGTCAACAGAGACGCACAGAAGAGGCCTGCTGCCGAACATCGTCATCAGCAGCAGCAGCACTATCGTCATTGTCATCACATGCCAGTCTCCTGACATGGCCATGCTGCAGACAGCAGCGGAGGCTGCCTGCCACAGCACCACGGCAGCAGGTGAAGGGTTGACCTGTAAGCCTGCACACCTCCCACCTCCCACCTGAACTGCCCCTACCCCTAGCATCACCGCCTGCTCAACTCCCTCCTGCCTAAAGAAAGAAAAGAAAGAAATAACTCTCCCGAAGGAGCGTGACCCATCACCAACTGAGACACTCAACGCACGACGGGGCGGAGCCCAGCTCCTGCCTCCCTTTCTTACTCACATTCAGGCCTAGCAGGTCTTCACCGCGATCACAGTATTGCTCCAGTGAGCAGGGAAAGTCCTCAAGCCGCCCCACCCGTGCCGGGTTCTCATTGGTCTTCAGTGCCTGGTAGACACAGGATGGACAGGCAGCACTGGCAACGATGAGCATGGCTAGCATCAGCGAGGAAGCAGGCAGATGGTTTTGCTCTAAACGACCTGGGCATGTAGTCAAAAATCTCCATGTGACAGTATGATGTAGATTGCTTGATGTCACCTCTTTGTATGACCTTGCTGTGCGACTTGGTGAAATCCCTGAGTGCAGTGTGTGGTTTGTGTGATAGGGTGCAACTGACCTGGTGGTGGGCCTGACCCCGCCTGTAGTGGCTGGCAATGCAAGGCCAGGGGTCCCCGTACAGGTACACCACAGTGCGAGGGATGCCTGGACCTGGCTGCCATGCTGGCGGCCTGTGCAGCAGCAGCAGATGAGTCAGTGGCAGTAGCAGCAGCAGCTGCAGCAGAGGAAGACCTGACATACCTATCACCTGGGGCAATGGCGCATGCCATCCTGGTCTTGCAGCATGTTGCAGGTGAAGCCCCTCGTTGTCAGGAAGTTGCACAGCTCTGTGCTACCAACCCCACCTGCCAAGCCAGGTTAGGTCATGATGGTCATGATGGTCATGAAGCCAGGGTAGGTCATGGGCATGGGCATGACAGCTTCAGCCAACCCTTCACCCTGCCTATGGGTGCCTGATAGCACTAAACCCCCTTTTCCATACTCAGCCTGAGATAACAAACGTAACCGCGCTGCGCTGACATGCTACTGTAGACAGTGATCAGGCTGTTGAAGCGTTGGATGGATGGTGCGCACCCGGGGAGGAGATGTGCACATCGACTGCAGAGCAGCCCCGGTCGACAGCTGCCGCAAGCAGCGCTTTCACCCCACTTGGTGCATCTGCCGAGTTCGCAGACAATATGCTCAGTAATTGGTCCATCACGGTGCATCAAAAAGTTGTTAGGGACACAGTCTCGACAAGTAGGTCCAAGTAGGCAAGAAGGTTCGGGACACAGTCTCGACAAGTAGGTTAGGGACACACACCTGTCTCTCACTCCTGTGGAGAAGTGTAGGGCCACAGGGATGTAGATGAAGCGGAGCTGGGAGTGGATTTTGGCCCGCAGCCGGAGGTGCTCCCGCAGCTTGCGCCTAGTCTCCTTGCAGCCGCGCAGCACTGCGCCCTCGGGGACCTTGATGACCTGCATGACCAAGCGCAGTTGCCATTTTGACAGGCCAAGACACAAGGCGGGGACACAAACAGTGCGGGGACACATAAGGCGGGGGCGGCACCTGACGTCTGCGCGTGGTCCAGCCATCCCGACGCTCCTGTCGTTGCTTGCCTTGAGGGGAACGAGACGCTGCGATGGAACCAACAGGAGCGACGGGTTATCACACAGCGCGTAACTCACGGAGCTCACAGTCGGCTGGGGACACGCACCTTTCTGTTTCTTTCCCGGGTCCTTCTTGTGCTTGCCGCTGCCCTTCCTTGCCATCACGCGATGCGCATTAAGACGGGCGGTGGCCTTTGCCGGCAACTTGGGTTTCCCGTGCCAATACACGGTTATGTGACGCAGCCAACCCAGCCATACGGCTGTGTGACGCTACATTACTCTACATTACGCTACATTACATTACGCTACATTACGCTACATTACGCTACATTACGCTACATCCCTCTGACTCATAACGCCATACCCAGGCAGGGGTGGGTGGGTGGGTGGGTGGGCGGGCGGGCGGGCGGGCGGGCGGGCGGGCGAACAGAACCTGCAGGCCTCTGTCAGAGTACTACATCCATGACAAGTCATGACAGGCCTGGTCCCCAGCTGTGACTGGTGATGCTGTGTCCTTAACCTAGGTGTGACCCTAGCAGTGCTCGAGCCCTACCCTTTGCAACCTCTCGCTTTCACTCATCCCCTTTGTAAGGGGTCAATGCTTTGCTTGTATGATTCATTGGATGAGAAATATGATACAAATGCGGCTGCTGGTGCTATTGCTGCTGCCCAGGCCCACTCTTGGCCTTGGACCGGGCGCTGGAGCAGTTTTTCAATTGATGAGAGTGGGTGGGTGGATGGGTGGGTGGGAGGTTTGTGTATTGGGAGGTGGTGGGTGGGCACAAAGCGCAGTAGTGGTTGATTGTGCCATGCCTAGCCTGGTGCCACCATGTCAGCCACCCTATGTGCCTTGTGTGCATGACTTCAGCTGGAGGATGGGAGGTGTCCATGAAGCGCCACAATCATGCCAAGCAGCTGGTGGTGTTGTTTGGCGCAGCCAGCATCAGCACCCGGGGAGGCTGGGGTGCTGACGCGGTGCTGCAGGCCTGCTGCAAGGTGGTGTGCAGGCCTAGGGGCACAGACCAGCGGCGAGGCAGGGTGGTGCTTGTGGATGAGCACTGCACCAGCCGGGTCAGCTCAGCAGTGAATGGCCAGCAGCCTTGTGAGAGCCAGCTAAACAAGCGCAGCGCCACCAGGCCTACAGACTGGAAGCCCCCAGCAGGGCAAATGCACCACCGCCCTAGCCTGCAGCCAGCTGCATGACCAGCCGCGTGCAGGGCCTGATGCGGAGCCCGGTTGTGCCCCCCCACATCCCACCATAGCCCCCATGCAGCAGCCAGGAAGCCACACCGGCAGCAGCCTTGGAGCCAGGTGCAGGCAGTGGAGAACTGGAATGCAGCAACCTTATAACACGTTATTGGCAGCCTGCTGCTGGGTTTTCTAGTGCGGGACTTGTTTTCCCTGCACGTAGCCGACCAGCTCGACGAGCACGGCCAGCCCGTGTACATAGACATCCCAGTCTCCAAAGCACATGAGCATCAGATGCAGGCACAATCTAAGGAGCTGGATGTGATATGCAACCCTTACCCATCAGCCTTCAAGTGCATAGCAAGGCACAAGTCAGGCGCCGCCAACTGCAAGCAACTAACCGAAAACTTACCCCTGGTAGTAGAATGGTTGTAGCTCTGCACTCACCGCGCCATATAACTCACTAGATGACACGGTGTCAGCGTACTGCCGATACCGCTGAAGCGAGACATTGTAGATGGCGCCGTCGCATGTACGCGCGCCAGGGCATCAGATTGGTCTCTGGGTATTGAGCTGCTGTGTGCTGCTGCTATGTGCTGGTGGACAGGCAGCTGTGTTAGGGACACATAGGTTCGGGACACGGTCTCGACACCTAGGCTAGGGACACGAACCGGTCTCTCACTCCTATGGAGAAGTGTCTGTGACATGCCTAGTCTGGTGCCACCATGCCAGCCACCATGTATGCCTTGTGTGCATAAATGCAGCTGGTGGAGGAGATGGCAGAGGTGTCCATGAAGCGCCACAATCGCGCCAAGCAGCTGGTGGTGCTTTTTGGTGCAGCTGGCATTGGCACCCGGGGAGGTTGGGGTGCTGACGCGGCGCTGCAGGCCTGCTGGAAGGTGGTGTGCAGGCCCAGGGGCACAGACCAGCGGCGAGGCAGGGTAGTTCTTGTGGATGAGCACTGCATCAGCCGGGTCAGCTCACCAGTGTATGGCCAGCAGCCTTGTGAAAGCCAGCTAAACAAGCGCAGCGCCACCAGGCCTACAGACTGGAAGCCCCAGCAGGGCAGTTGCACCACCGCCTGCTGTGCCCAGCCTGCAGCCAGCTGCGTGACCAGCCGCGTGCAGGGCCTGATGCGGAGCCCGGTTGTGGCCCCACGCACCCTGCCACAGGCCCCATGCAGCCAGGCAGGAAGCCACACAGCCAACAGCCTCAGAACCAATTGCAGGCAGTGGAGAACTGAAATGCAGCAACCTTACAACACATTATTCCCCTACTAGTATGGGCAGGGGCTGTGTTATCTGTACTCCGGTCTGTTTGCATGCAGCAAGCATCCGGCACCAATACCTGATTCGCTACCCCAACCCGAAGGCAGGGAAATCTATGTTGGCATGAACCACATGCTCTTATGAAAGCAACAGCTTCAGCATTGCCTAGTGGACATGCTGCTGTGCTACAGGCTGTTGGGCTAGGGCCTTGGGTGCTCGGTCTCGCAGCCTCTTGAAGCCCAATGCTGGGTTCTCCTTGCCCTTGGCAGGAGCCGTTCCTCGGTGTGGCCACCTGCACAGCTCCAGTAGGCGCCACTTGCTCTCCCCTGCCCGCTGGAGGTTGAGGGCTGCGTTGCAGTCCCTGTCCACCCATTTGCCAAGGTTACCAGGGGTGGCTTGGGCCAGCCAAGGGCACCACATGAGCCCGTCCCCCCGGCATGTGTGCACCCATGTATGCGCATGGAGCAGGGCACCTGGAGCCAGCAGCGTGACCAGCCAGTGCGGGGCATGATGTGGTGCCCAGTAGTGGCCCCCCGCAAGCCCCCACAGGCCCCATGCAGCAGCCAGGAAGCCACACCGGCAGCAGCCTCAGAGCCATGGCCCAATACTCCCCCACCAGCCCAGTGCAGCAAGCGCACCAAGGCTGAGCAGGCAGCTGAGCCCACCCAGCCCACCAAGGCAAAGGCAAGGGCAAAGGCTGGGCTGTTGAAGCCGAGCCAGCACCACAGCCAGGCAGGTAGGTAGGCCGGGACTGCAATGCGGCATTGAGCATGCAGCACATTGGGGAGAGCACGTGGCGCCCACTGGAGCTGTGCTGGTGGCCAGGGCAGCTGAAGCTGCCAGCCAAGGGCAGGAGTATCCGAAGCTAGGGTACAAGCGGCTGGGGGACAAGCCACCCAAGGCAGCAACAACAACCCGCTCTTGTATAGTAATGGGTGCCCCCATTTAAGCCGTTCTCAGCTTACGATTACCGCATGTTTGTCATGCCATCTCTGAGCTATAGCCGTGTCACAGGGGTCAGATGATGGTGGTGGCGGTAGGCGCCCATGCCATGTGCATGAGAACATAACTCCACAAAGCAAAACACCGCCCCCTAGCAGTGTCCACTACTGGTCCCTCGTGATCCCTCGTAATAGTCCCTAGTGAGTGCTGCTTGGTAGATGCTGCTTGCTTGTCATGATGTACAATGTCCATGCACCCATTCAAGTTGGCGGGGAGCGTCAATAGAGTTTAGCAAACCCAACAGATCTGTTAGGTCCCGCGGTCCTAGAAATAAGTACCTGGTATACCGTAGTCTCCCTTTCGATTCCCGAGGCTTCGGAAACTATAATTAAGATATTATCCCCGAGCCATATTTCTCATTGTTTAAGTTCCCCGATGGCCAAAGTACGTGTGAAGTTCATTTTAAGAACGTCTTGATGTATAGAAATAATCAAGCCTCCCACTCCATTAATCTCGCATCAAAAGCATATGATCGACATCGTCGACATTGTCGTGGTCTTTCTTCTACTAGAAGTTCTAGTGGCCTTATCAACTGACCACGTCACATGGGGCACTAAACCTCGCTCATAAAGTCGTGGTCCTCCCGCTGTTGTTGGCAATGGCGGCAAATCTCATCATTCGCCTCGAGGCATTCAAACTTGCGTGCTCCTGCAGCCACCCATGCTGCTGCTTTGGCCAAAGCAAGCACCCCGCCTTGGCCGGCTGCCCGTGTATGACCGGCCGCCTACCCCCTCGACATGTTTGCCAGCCTGGTTGCCACCCTTGCCTGTCCTATGACCCCAGCCTTTGCCCCAGCCTGGCCCACCTCCCTTAAGGCGGAGGGGGGCCTGCCTGTGTTGCACGGACTGCACTTGTTACTAACGATTAGTCCGGTCCCTGCGCAGACTGCACGGGCACCTCCCTTACGGCACTGGAATGCAGCTAGCACTAGCAACACAGCAAGCACCTGCTCCCTAGTCCCACCCACCATAGGCCAGTGCTAGGGGGCGACCTGTGGCAGCCGAGTTGCAGCACACCATGGCACCTTTTGACAGACTGCAGCCAAGGCACACAAGGAGAAACACATTGTGAGCTAAGGTAAAGCCATGGCAAAGACAAGCATTTAGAGCACACATAGCACACATACTGGCAGGGTACGGCCTACTCTCCTCAGCCCGAAACTTGGCCACAGTGCGCTGCTTGCCTCCGTACAGCGGGAACTTGGCGTTGAACCAGCGCGGTTTGGACAGCTCGGCCCACATGACGGGCCACTTTGCCAACACGGTGTCAGCGTACTGCCGGTACCGCCGCAGCGAGACGCTGTAGTTGGTGACGTCGCACGTACGGTGCTGGTGGATAGGCTGCTGTGTACCGGTGGACAGGCTGCTGGTCATGGGTAGGGTGCCTGTCATGGTTATGTGCTGGTGGACAGGCTGGGTAGCGCCTGATTGCTGCTGCTGTGTGCTGGTGGACAGGCTGCTGTGTGCTGGTGGACAGGCTGCTGGTCATGGGTAGGGTTAAAAATTTTGCAGGTTCTGGCCCAACCGCAACTGCCAGGCATTTACCGAGAGTGACATTTGGAATCAACTGAACACTGTAACTAGCGCAACGCTTCTCAATGCAAGACATCGTGTGTGTACCGCACAATATGATCACTGCCGCACTTCTGGTTACGCTAGCCTTGGTCGCTGTGGGCCGGGCGGGTAAGCCAGCGACCCTCGGCAGCTCCTGACCCTCAGTATAGGCCGATACTCGAGCCCCACGCTGCTTCTCGCAGATGCAGCACGCACTGGCGCTGCCCCCCAACCACCCCTCGGATTTATGGCAAGACACTTAACGGTAAGGACGCAAATCATCAACAGCGTCCACGCAGTGTCGTCTCCTAATTCGATGTATTTTGGAGGCAGCGGAGGGGGGCCTGCCTGTGTTACTGACGGTTAGTCCGGTCCCTGCGCAGACTGCCCGAGCTCCCGCCCCCGACAATGCCACTGACCAGACCTATGCCATCCGTGTGACGATGACCATGGTGGTTGGCCCCAACGAGACGCTGCTTACCTTCCTCCCTGGATTGGCAAAATGGGATACGTATGTGTATGCCCCACTGACAGTGAGTGAATACAAAAGCATATATGTCTCACTACCGCGGAGCAGCATGCACAGGTGTGGAATGGTGTTGACAGCCCCCTTGTCCCTCACTAGGGCCTCCATTTGAGCCGGACCAGTAGTAGCCACTAGCAGCCACTAGCGGGAATATACTAGTGGGCAATAGTGGCCCGACTCAAATGGTGTTATTGGGCTGTGTGGAGTAAACCCAGTGCACATGGCACATGAGCCGCCTACCACCTACATTATTGCCTGACCCGTTAGGGCTATCGTGTAGAGTTGGCATGCCAAAACATGCACGCATTGTAAGCTCAGATGGGGGGGGCACACACTACTGTGCCTCAGCAGGCTGCTGCTGCTGCTGCTGGACCTTTGGTGGCTGGTCTCGCAGCCGCTTGTTGTGCTCGCTGCTGCTGGGCCGTTGCTTGCCAGAGCTGTGCAGCAGAGCCAGTAGGGATGTGAGGTGCCCAGCCTAGCTGAAATGACCCTGCAGAGGGTTGGGCTCTAGGCAGCCTGGTTCCAGGGAGCAAGGCAGGGCCGTAGCTGCCAGTGAGGGTCTGTGAACTTCAACCAGTATGATGAGCCTGGGCTCATCAGCAGCTTCATCGGTAAGGTCAGTGTAGCTGTAACAAAGCCGCAACGGACTTGTGTCCAGGCAGCAGGGTCTCAGAGAGTAAGGCAACCTGGCTGGGGGGGTGAGATTTGAACAGCACCACACCCTATGAGCTGGTGGCTTGTTGCACTGGCAGGCTGCTGGGCAGTGAGGGATAGGAGTCCGGTGGCCCGCCTCTCACCCCAGGTCCGGCTGCTTTCTTGCAGGTTTCGGTGCCTACCTCTGCTGCTTCGCCCCTGGCCAACCTGGAGGTCCTCAACCTTTACAACCCCAGCAGCACCAGCGCCCAAACACCAGTGGATGTCGGAGGGGCTGCACTGGTGTACGGCCTTGCATGGCAGAGCTGGACGACAGCATATGCAAGCGGGAAGGCGGCTGACACGGCTGTGAGGGGCGCATGGAACACGCTGTGGGCGCCGGGACGCACACCACGCCAGATCGAATCCTCGGGAAGGAAACCTAGTCCGGTGGTGCCGAGCCTTAACCACACTGTAACCACCCTGGCGGCAGCTTCGACAGCAGCCAATGCCACGCTCGCGGCCTTGGGCGAGTTGGTGGCAGCGGTCGCCGGGCTGGCTGAGACGGTGGTCGTTACTCCGGGAAGGCTTGACGGTGGCGGGGGCGCGCCGGGGCTGCGCGCCTCGTCCTTGGCTGGTCAGAGTCTGGTGGTCGCTGCGGAGCTGTTGGCATCCGGAGCAGACAACGCGCTGGCCGCTGCCACTGCCCTGGGAGCCAACGTGGACACCTTGGTGACTGTCACTGCCGCACAACAGGTGGAGGACTGTGATGCATGTGTCGTCTGTCATGTATCGGGGTCGGGGTGGGGAGGGGTGACATGCTGCATGCTAAACAGCGGCCTGGTGCGATGGGATAAGTAGAGCAGTTAGTGGCAGCCTAGCATTGAGTGGCAGTGTGACCCTAGGTGCTCGCCCTGTACGCAGGCGGCTGCGCACGCGATGAGGGCCAACATCCTTGCCAAAAGCTTCAGCAACTCCATGCCAGCAGCATCAGGCATTGCGGCTCTTCCACCACCCGTCACATCGGGTCCTGCTGGCGCACTGGCAGCAGTGGCCGTGGCTGCAGCCGAGGCAGGCGCGGCAGCTCAAGCGGCCGTCAAGGCAGCCGGCAGTGGCTCCCTCCAAGACGCAGTGAATGCTGCGTGGGTGGCTGCGAAAGCGGCAGTCAGCGCGATGTCGCAAGCCCTGGCCATCGCCCTAGCCGCCGCGCCTGAGGACAAGCCAGTGCGCATTCAAAGTCGCACCAACGCAACATTTGTAACCCGCCGCGACGCCACCTCCGTGGCCCAAGCTATTGCCGCGGCCGCCAGCTGCGGCTCAGCTGCCTTAGCGGTCCAGGCCAGCGCAGCGCTGGTCGCGCAAGAGGTGTTGCCGTCCGCCCGCACCCGGGGGTTGAACTCCAACATGTCCGCCACGCCGGCGGGCCTGGATAACTATGCCATGCTGAACGTGGCTGCAGAAGCAGCGGCAGCTGCCAATGCCACCAGCACAGCAGCCCTGCGCGTTGTTACAGTGGCCACCAACCCCAACCCTAGCCCCAGCCCCAGTCCCAACCCCAGCCCCTCTCCACCTTCATCCAGCTTCCCATCCTTCACGCCTATTGACAACGCGTTGTATGCCACTGCTGTGGCCGCTGAGGGGGTGTATTGGGCTGGGCAGCTGGACTTGGGGAAGTGGAGCGTTTCCATTGGGATGGACGAGTACCCCTATCTATCTAGTTTCACCGAGCCCTACCCCCGGCCCGTAGCCATCATCGCTGCACCCAGCAGCAGCTGCCCTGCGAGGTTGGTTGCTGTGCGCGAGAAATCAGAGCTGCCAGACTTCAGGGATGGGACAAAAGAAAAGGTGACCAGCTTCTTTGACAACAGCACAGGGGTGGTGACGCCACAGGGTATGGTGTGGCTGAATACTTACACTAGCCTGGGCAACGCCAGCATCCTGCCTGGTATGCTGGCCAGCTTCTCACCCGCCACCCGCCCCTGAGGACATCCAGGGCCTGAGTGGCTGTCCACTGGGGACGGATTTGGACCGCTTGATGCGGACAGCAGCCGGCTACACAAGTGTTGTGGCGTGCAGCAGCAGCAGGAGTGCGCTGCCGTGGAGGGCGGTGAGTGGGCGGCTGGGGTGCACAGGGCATGGGGCATGGGGCTGGGCATGGCTGCTGTTGCTGTTGGTGCACTAAGGCATTGGCACTGAAGGATGTGTACCTGGAGCAGACCACGAACCACGTCAAGGTAACAGTGAGTCACCAGGCTGGGCCAGGATGGTTTGGTGTGTTACATGCTGCGACATGAGGCTGCTGCAGCTGGAGTGCAAGGTATTGCATACACACACTGACCCCATCAGTCAGGTTTTGCCTATTTCACACAAACCCCCGCTTGGCGAGCTTGCCTACCTTGAACACACTGTCCCAATGACTGTAGGCAGCATGCTCGGACTCAAAGGCTGCCCTTGCCCATAATAGTATGGGAAACATGCGGCTGGTTTGGTGATGGGGGGTGTTGTAAACCCACCACATATGGTGATGGTGACGATGATGGGTTCACACTGCTGAAAACGTCAGCCTGGTATGGCTGCTTGGTCCATCACCCTGGCTTGCTGCGTGACGGGAGAGTGCTGCCTGTTTGTATGCAGTGGCTCGCTGACCACAGCCTGGTGTCAGCTGCCACGAGCAACAACTCAATAAGCACCCTGGCTGAAGCGCGAGCATCGTCTGCCACCGCACAGGCAGTCATCACTCTCAAGGTGACTTGCTTGGGACAAAACCCGCAGCCCCAGCCCCTGCCCCTGCGGCCTCAGCCTGCTGCCCTCGCTGCCCCTGCCCCTGCCCCTGCCCCTGCCCCTGCCCCTGCCCCTGCGGCCTCAGCCTGCTGCCCTCGCTGCCCCTGCCCCTGCCCCTGCCCCTGCCCCTGCCCCTGCCCCTGCCCCTGCCCCTGCCCCTGCCCCTGCCCCTGCCCCTGCCCCTGCCCCTGCCCCTGCCCCTGCCCCCCTGCCCCCTGCCCCCCTGCCCCCCTGCCCCCTGCCCCCCTGCCCCCCTGCCCCCCTGCCCCCCTGCCCCCCTGCCCCCCTGCCCCCCTGCCCCCCTGCCCCCCTGCCCCCCTGCCCCCCTGCCCCCCTGCCCCCCTGCCCCCCTGCCCCCCTGCCCCCCTGCCCCCCTGCCCCCCTGCCCCCCTGCCCCCCTGCCCCCCTGCCCCCCTGCCCCCCTGCCCCCCTGCCCCCCTGCCCCCCTGCCCCCCTGCCCCCCTGCCCCCCTGCCCCCCTGCCCCCCTGCCCCCCTGCCCCCCTGCCCCCCTGCCCCCCTGCCCCCCTGCCCCCCTGCCCCCCTGCCCCCCTGCCCCCCTGCCCCCCTGCCCCCCTGCCCCCCTGCCCCCCTGCCCCCCTGCCCCCCTGCCCCCCTGCCCCCTGCCCCCCTGCCCCCCTGCCCCCCTGCCCCCCTGCCCCCCTGCCCCCCTGCCCCCCTGCCCCCCTGCCCCCCTGCCCCCCTGCCCCCCTGCCCCCCTGCCCCCCTGCCCCCCTGCCCCCCTGCCCCCCTGCCCCCCTGCCCCCTGCCCCCCTGCCCCCCTGCCCCCCTGCCCCCCTGCCCCCCTGCCCCCCTGCCCCCCTGCCCCCCTGCCCCCCTGCCCCCTGCCCCCCTGCCCCCCTGCCCCCCTGCCCCCCTGCCCCCCTGCCCCCCTGCCCCCCTGCCCCCCTGCCCCCCTGCCCCCCTGCCCCCCTGCCCCCCTGCCCCCCTGCCCCCCTGCCCCCCTGCCCCCCTGCCCCCCTGCCCCCCTGCCCCCCTGCCCCCCTGCCCCCCTGCCCCCCTGCCCCCCTGCCCCCCTGCCCCCCTGCCCCCCTGCCCCCCTGCCCCCCTGCCCCCCTGCCCCCCTGCCCCCCTGCCCCCCTGCCCCCCTGCCCCCCTGCCCCCCTGCCCCCCTGCCCCCCTGCCCCCCTGCCCCCCTGCCCCCCTGCCCCCTGCCCCCCTGCCCCCCTGCCCCCCTGCCCCCCTGCCCCCCTGCCCCCCTGCCCCCCTGCCCCCCTGCCCCCCTGCCCCCCTGCCCCCCTGCCCCCTGCCCCCCTGCCCCCCTGCCCCCCTGCCCCCTGCCCCCCTGCCCCCCTGCCCCCCTGCCCCCCTGCCCCCCTGCCCCCCTGCCCCCCTGCCCCCCTGCCCCCCTGCCCCCCTGCCCCCCTGCCCCCCTGCCCCCCTGCCCCCCTGCCCCCTGCCCCCCTGCCCCCTGCCCCTGCCCCTGCCCCTGCCCCTGCCCCTGCCCCTGCCCCTGCCCCTGCCCCTGCCCCTGCCCCTGCCCCTGCCCCTGCCCCTGCCCCTGCCCCTGCCCCTGCCCCTGCCCCTGCCCCTGCCCCTGCCCCTGCCCCTGCCCCTGCCCCTGCCCCTGCCCCTGCCCCTGCCCCTGCCCTTGCGTCCCTGCTTGCTGCTACTCCTGCGGCTCTCAACCCTGCTGCACCCTACCTGTCACCACAACTTTCCGCACCAGCGTTCCACCATCGCCTCCCTAGCTCCACACCCCCTGCGGCTGCCCATCCCACCCCAGCTGCTGCCTCCCAGAGCCTTGACAGTGGAGGGGAACAAGGCATTGCTTGGGCTGCAAGAGGTGCACCCTGGCAGGATGGTTCCTGCGTAATAACTCAGTATGGATCTCAAAACATGAAAACATGTTAAGTATACAATACATGACAGATATCTACATATAAAAAAAATAGGGGGTCAAGATGAAAAATGTGCTCGGAATGGCCTGCGATTCTGCGTGCGACCTCTCCTAACTTCAACACCGCATCGTACATCGAGGAAATCGAGCGCGACTCACTGTGCAGTAAGATCGAAAGTCGTTCTGAATTTTGGAGGCCTTAAAAATAGAGATGAGTAGTGGGTCTGGTAATGTAGATGCCAGCGCGTCTACTCGCGATGTTTCGTTTTGAATGGTCTGGCCGGCCCGTCAACCGACAGTTCAGTCAAACAAAGACCCCGAACCCCCGCGGAGTACAGCCCCGGCCCTAGATAAACATGACACAGGTTGGTCCATCATTTTGAACTGACAGCCGCAGATGCGGCGCTTGGCCGTGGCGTGCGTGGCGTGCACGTCAACCTTGCGCACTGCCTATACGGTAAAACATATTCAGCCTCTGCTTCAGCGCGACGGAGCCTCATGTGTCCAATGCACCTGATGGCAGGTGTCTAGCCTCGAAAAGCAGCCAGGCTAGCAGCAGGGGCAGCAGCAGCAGGGGCAGCAGCAGCAGGGGCAGCAGAGGCAGCAGTAGCAGGGGCAGAGCAGCAGCAGCGGCAGCGGCGGCAGCGGCGGCGGTGGCAGCAGCAGGGGCAGCAGCAGGGGCAGCAGCAGGGGCAGCAGCAGCAGCAGCAGGGGCAGTAGCAGCAGGGGCAACAGCAGGGGCAGCAGCAGCAGCAGCAGGGGCAGCAGCAGCAGGGGCAGCAGGGGCAGCAGTGGCAGCAGCGGCAGCAGTGGCAGCAGCGGTAGCAGGGGCAGTAGTGGCAGCAGGGGCAGCAAGGGCGGCAGGGGCAGCAAGGGCGGCAGGGGCAGCAGGGGCAGCAGCAGCTACAGCAGCGGCAGCAGCGGCGACGGCAGCAGCAGGGGCAGCAGCAGCGGCATCATCACCAGCAGCAGCAGGGGCAGCAGTAGCAGGGGCAGCAGCGGCAGCAGCGGCAGCAGCGGCAGCAGTGGCAGCAGCGGCAGCAGCGGCAGCAGGGGCAGCAGCGGCAGCAGCAGCGGCAGCAGCAGGTGCAAAGGCAGCAGCAGCGGCAGCAGCAGGGGCAGCAGCAGCAGCAGGGGCAGCAGCAGGGGCAGCAACAGTAGGGGCAGCAGCAGCAGGGGCAGCAGCAGCAGGGGCAGCAGGGGCGGCAGGGGCAGCAGGGGCAGCAGCAGGGGCAGCAGCAGCAGGGGCAGCAGCGGCAGCAGCGGCAGCAGCGGCAGCAGCGGCAGCAGCGGCAGCAGCGGCAGCAGCGGCAGCAGCGGCGGCAGCAGCGGCAGCAGCGGCAGCAGCGGCAGCAGCGGCAGCAGCGGCAGCAGCAGCAGGGGCAGCAGCAGCAGCAATAGTAGCAGGGGCAGCAGCAGCAGGGGCAGCAGCAGCAAGGGCAGCATGGGCAGCAACAGTAGGGGCAGCAACAGTAGGGGCAGGAGCAGCTGGGGCAGCAGCGGCAGCAGCGGCAGCAGCGGCAGCAGCAGCAGCGGCAACAATGGCAGCAGCAGCAGCAATAGTAGCAGGGGCAGCAGCAGCAGGGGCAGCAGCAGCAGCAGTAGGGGCAGCAGCAGCAGGGGCAGTAGCAGCAGGGGCAGCAGCAGCAAGGGCAGCAGGGGCAGCAACAGTAGGGGCAGCAACAGTAGGGGCAGCAGCAACAGGGGCAGCAGCAGCAGGGGCAGCAGGGGCGGCAGGAGCAGCAGGGGCAGCAGCAGCAGGGGCAGCAGCAGCAGCAGCTGCAGGGGCAGCAGGGGCAGCAGGGGCAGCAGCGGCAGCAGCAGCGGCAGCAGCGGCGGCAGCGGCGGTAGCGGCAGCAGCGGCAGCAGCGGCAGTAGCGGCGACGGCAGCAACAGGGGCAGCAGCAGCAGGGGCAGCAGGGGCTGCATGGGCAGCAGGGGCAGCAGGGGCGGCAGCGGCAGCAGGGGCAGCAGGGGCAGCAGTGGCAGCAGCGGCAGCAGTGGCAGCAGCGGTAGCAGGGGCAGTAGTGGCAGCAGGGGCAGCAAGGGCGGCAGGGGCAGCAAGGGCGGCAGGGGCAGCAGGGGCAGCAGCAGCTGCAGCAGCGGCAGCAGCGGCGACGACAGCAGCAGGGGCAGCAGCAGCGGCATCATCACCAGCAGCAGCAGGGGCAGCAGTAGCAGGGGCAGCAGCGGCAGCAGCGGCAGCAGGGGCAGCAGCGGCAGCAGCGGCAGCAGGGGCAGCAGCGGCAGCAGCAGCGGCAGCAGCAGGTGCAACGGCAGCAGCAGCGGCAGCAGCAGGGGCAGCAGCAGGGGCAGCAGCAGCAGCAGGGGCAGCAGGGGCAGCAGCAGGGGCAGCAGCGGCAGCAAAGGCAGCAGCGGCAGCAGCGGCAGCAGCAGGGGCAGCAGCAGCAGCGGCAGCAGCAGCAGCAGTAGGGGCAGCAGCAGCAGCAGGGGCAGCAGCAGCAAGGGCAGCAGGGGCAGCAGCAGGGGCAGCAACAGTAGGGGCAGCAGCAGCAGGGGCAGCAGCAGCAGGGGCAGCAGCAGCAGGGGCAGCAGGGGCGGCAGGGGCAGCAGGGGCAGCAGCAGGGGCAGCAGCAGCAGGGGCAGCAGCGGCAGCAGCGGCAGCACCGGCAGCAGCGGCAGCAGCGGCAGCAGCGGCGGCAGCATAGCGGCAGCAGCGGCAGCACCGGCAGCACCGGCAGCAGCGGCAGCAGCGGCAGCAGCGGTGGCAGCAGCGGCAGCAGCGGCAGCAGCGGCAGCAGCGGCAGCAGCAGCAGGAGCAGCAGCGGCAACAATGGCAGCAGCAGCAGCAGGGGCAGCAGCAGCAGCAATAGTAGCAGGGGCAGCAGCAGCAGGGGCAGCAGCAGCAAGGGCAGCATGGGCAGCAACAGTAGGGGCAGCAACAGTAGGGGCAGGAGCAGCAGGGGCAGCAGCGGCAGCAGCGGCAGCAGCAGCAGCGGCAACAATTGCAGCAGCAGCAGCAATAGTAGCAGGGGCAGCAGCAGCAGGGGCAGCAGCAGCAGCAGTAGGGGCAGCAGCAGCAGGGGCAGCAGCAGCAAGGGCAGCAGGGGCAGCAACAGTAGGGGCAGCAACAGTAGGGGCAGCAGCAACAGGGGCAGCAGCAGCAGGGGCAGCAGGGGCGGCAGGAGCAGCAGGGGCAGCAGCAGCAGGGGCAGCAGCAGCAGCAGCTGCAGGGGCAGCAGGGGCAGCAGGGGCAGCAGCGGCAGCAACGGCAGCAGCGGCAGCAGCGGCAGCAGCGGCAGCAGCGGCGGCAGCGGCGGCAGCGGCAGCAGCGGCAGCAGCGGCAGCAGCGGCGACGGCAGCAGCAGGGGCGGCAGCAGCAGCAGCAGCAGGGGCAGCAGCAGCAGCAGGGGCAGCAGCAGCATGAGCAGCACCAGCAACAGAAGGGCGGCAGCAGCAGGGGCAGCAGCAGCAGGAGCAGCAGGGGCTGCATGGGCAGCAGGGGCAGCAGGGGCGGCAGCGGCAGCAGGGGCAGCAGGGGCAGCAGTGGCAGCAGCGGCAGCAGCGGCAGCAGCTCTGGAACTTGCGGCAGCCAATCTGGACATTGCAAGAGGTCTACGAGCAAAAGCTACAGATGAAAGACAGATCGTGTGTTGCATCTGTGCTAAGACACTGCCATGCAGCCATGGACAGTTGGGAATGCTGAAAAGTCTGTCCAACAGGTGTGGTGCCATGTGAACAAGGCCTATGCCATCCATTTAAACAAGAACGTGGAAACGTGCAGAACGACAGTTTGGTACAAAAGGCAACGAAGTGCAAGGAGTGTACGGTTGAACCCCGGCAAGGAATGCTCCCTAAAGGGCGTTTGGTGACAAAGTGGGTTGAAAGGCTCCTGTATTCCCACAAGGGGAGAAGCTGAAGGAAGAACTGAAGCAGCAGGATACCGTAAGGAACCAGGTCGTGTAGGCTTACTTGACGGGCTTCATCAAGTGGGTTGCATCATTCGCATGTGGTGTCTGTGCTGCCTCTCCGTGCTGCCGCAGTGTACACTGAGATTGTGGTGTACACCAGGGTGTTTTATGCCTTGCCACCTGGCCCCGAGGGCTGGTGACAGGCCATGCCAACTTGCATTGACCTGGCACTGAGCTGGCACCACTGCTGTTGCCACTGTGACTGCAGCTGCAATTGCTCTTGCCACACATTGTTGTTGCACCCACACACACCGCACAGTGCAGAAGTGATAACTGGACAGCATGCTCACGCATGCACACACACACGAACATCATTCATACACACATTGCAAGTGGACTTGGACGTGCATAGTTTTGTTTGGCTTCATGCGGGCTTGCTTGACCGGCTGTCTATCGGGCTGGTTGTTAAACCAATGTGGTGCGGCCGGAGGCCGCACATACATATGTTGCCTGCTGGCCGTCCGATGTGGGACGGGCCCACTGCCCTAGTACTATACAATATCTGATGGAGCATTGAGGGTTAGATTGTAACCCCTCCCGCCCCTACTGCTGTCCACAGAGCGATGGCAAACTGGTGGCCCGGTCATACAACCCCCAGCTTGGTGCCTACGTCTCGTCCCAAGGCCGCTGGGGAGTGTGCGGCAGCAACCTGCAGGTCAGGCGTGATGCTGATGTGACCACTTGCCTGCCTCACCCTGCTTGTTAGCCTGGTCCTGGCCCGTGGACCAGATGTGGCTGCACTACCCAGCTGCCAGCTAGCCTGCTCACCCACCTTGTCCTACTGCCTGCAGCCAACTACCCCCATCTGCCTTATACTGCTGCCACTCACCGCCAGTGGAGCGTCTCCCCGCCCTCACCCCCTCTCCTACCTGCCCTTCCCCCTGCCCTTCCCTCCCCTATAGGCCAGGTAGCCATACCAGGATGACGGTACTAGTGGTGTAAACCCACCATCACCTATGTGAACTCATCACCAACTAGTGGCAGCAGGCAGTGTGGCGATGGCGCGGCAATGGCGTTGCAATGGCTGCTGTGTGTCTCCTTATGTCAATGTTTGGCACTTCTTGCTCACAGCTCATTGGCACTCCACATCTCATGGCTGTCACCTGCTACCCATCACCCACCATCACCATCAGCTATGGCCACCCCTGCCCTCAGGTGAAATTTTACCGTGCCCTGGCGTCTCTAAACATCGGCAACGCCTCTACAAAGTCCGCGGCCTTCGTGGGCTCCAACCGCTGGCCCCTCACCAACTCCCTGACGCTGCAGCGTGTTCCCCAAGCCAACAACGAGACCGCGCCCGCAGTCCTGCTTCTGGCTGGAGCGCCCTACTTTGTTGTGCCTGAGCTGCTGCTGGAGGAAGATGACCTGAGCAGTGGCACCGGGTGAGGGCAGCACGGGAGCAGGGAGTGGGGCCCTTGGCAGCTGGTACCACCGTATGTTACTGCCAAGCCGGAGTTGACACCAGACACCTGCATGGCTGACAGGGTGGGGTTGACACCACCACCACCACCACCACCACCACCCCAACCCACCACCACCACCACCACCAACATGTGCTCACGTGGCTGCCTACACTGCCCGACAAACTGTGTTAGGGTCTGGAGCCTTTTGCAGCTGGTTGGCGGGGCCATAGGGAGCATGCACTTTGTGTGCTGTGCGCACGTCACGTGCACTGTGCGCATGGTACTGCTTACCTTCTGTGAGCGTGGCGTCCATGTAGCCTTGCAGGCACACATGCTAGACTACTCAACAAACCAATTGCCATGTTTTCCTTGCCTAGTACCCACCCAAGGCCTATCCTCTTTGCAAGCAATGCTACTCTAGCAGGAGCTGGTGGAAGTGAGTATGTCCATAAGTGATCAATGCACATCATGTGATGAGTGCCATGTCGCGGTGGATGACTCGCGGTGGGCTGTGTCTGCTTGTCTGCTTGTGCAGGTGCAAGCCGCGTACTTGGACGGCTGACTCTCTTCAGTTTGGAGCACCCATAGCATGCCAGAAGGCATGATGCTTTCCCAAATCACAATGTGCTACCAGCAACCTTTACAGCCCCTGCAACACCTACACTAGCCTGAGGAATGCCAGCGCCATGCCTGGTATGCTGGCCAGCTTCCCACCCGCCACCGCCCCTGAGGACATCCAGGGCCTGAGTGGCTGTCCACTGGGGAAGGATTGGACCGCTTGATGCAGACAGCAGCCGGCTACACAAGTGTTGGGGCGTGCAGCAGCAGGAGCAGCAGCAGGAGAGCGGTGTGTGTGAATGTGCTAAGGCAATCCGTGTGTGTTTTATCAGTGTTTGGTCAGTAAAAGTGTTTCATAATGTGCGCTTACATGCACGGGTTGTTATCTCTTCAATGCCCTTCATGTTCATCCATGTTTATGCATGTTAATGTGCACAAGGTATGCTTGCTTTTGTCTTGGTTGTCTGCTACACTTGTTCACGATGTACTATGCTCGAGTCCTTACAACATGGCTGTAAGGACGGACTCTCCGCTCAGGCTGCTTGGCTTGCCCACATCACGACTTTTGGTGAGTTTATCCTCCCACACCTGGTCGCCTCCGACATTGGACGTACATATGAAGGACAAGTGGGATTTAGTTGGTTTGTGTTGTGCCGTAGCACATGGAGCCCTGGCAGCGGATGTCTATGCCTTGGCTTGCCAGTGATGCCTACTTTGAGTCTGATGTGGTCTCGTCACTCGTAAACACTAGACAACAGCCTTCTTGATTGGCCTCCGCCGTTTGGCCCAGTACTTCGTGGGTAAGTAGCCCCCCAAGGGAAAAGGGAAGATAGTTGGTCTGTGGGCCGTGGCGTAGGTTCATGTTCGTAGGTTCAAACTATAATAGGAATATTATTCCCAAGCCATATTTTTCATTGTTTCAATTTCCCCGATGGCCAAAGTACGCCTAATGGTGATTTCAAGAACGTCTTCGTGCTTGTAAATGATATGGCCTTATCAGCGATAGATTATCACCGGACCACGTCACATGGGGCACTGAACCTCGCTCATAAAGTCGTGGTCCTCCTGCTGCTGCTGGTAATGGCGACATATCTAATCATGCGCCTCGGAGCAGCACCCCGCCTTGGCCAGCTGCCCATGTATGACCTCCCCCCTAGACATGGCTGCCAGCCTGGTTGCCACCCTTGCCTGTCCCGTGACCCCAGCCTGAGAACACCAGTGCCAGAACACCAGAACACCAGAACACCAGAACACAAGGCTGGGAGGGGGTGGGGTGGGGCTGGGCAGGGAAGGGGCAGGGCTGGGAGGGGGTGGGGCAGGGCTGGGCATGGAGGGGGTGGAGCAGGGCTGGGAGTGAGGGGTGGGGCTGGGCGGCGGGTCTTGCAGTTCTATGTTGCTGTGGTCCCCTTGAACCCGTCCTGCTTACTGAACGCCATTTGTCTCGCTCCGCTACGCCGCACTGTAAGCTGTCTCCGCTGATGACTCCGCTGAGGTCTCAGCTGAGGTCTCCCCTGCAGGTCTCAACTGTCAGCAGCTAACCAGCAGCTAAGGACGCGTCAGCAAATGCAACGGCCAGATAGATCACACCGTTAAATGTCTCCGCGGGGTGGAGAAATTGGTGCACAGTGGGAGGGAGAAATTGCCCGACCCCTTCCCCAGGCGTTCTGCCGCACCCACCTCGTCCCCCTAATGTGGGATGTGCGGCACCCGCACTATTGCGCCTCAATCGAGCAGATGGCACAGATGTGACCTCTCACTGCGTTAAACCCCGCGTTGAACATGGCCGTCTCCTGTGGCCGCAGCTCCTGTGGTCGCAGCAAGCCTCTCCCAGCACGTTGCGGGGCAGCCACAGCGCTGGCTCCCCTGCGCCCGCCCCCATCCCAACGCTGAACGCTGCTCCACCACGCAATGCAGCCAGCCGAGAGCGGGGCGCAGGCCACACCGTGAGCTTCAGCACGAGCGGTGCTGCCCAGCCAGCAGCCGCAGCCAGCCCAACTCATGCGAAGGCGAAGCCGCCCTGGTCATCAACCCATGACCAGCCGGAGCTCTAAGCCGCATCCCAGTCCTGCCCCACCCCCTCCCAGCCCTGCCCCACCCCCTCCCAGCCTTGCGTTGCCCCTCCCCTCCCTGCCCAGCCCTGCCCCACCCCCTCCCAGCCCTGCCCCACCCCCTCCCAGCCCTGCCCCATCCCAGACCTGCCCCACCCCCTCCCAGCCTTGCGTTGCCCCTCCCTGCCCAGCCCTGCCCCACCCCCTCCCAGCCCTGCCCCACCCCCTCCCAGCCCTGCCCCACCCTATCCCAGCCCTGCCCCAGCCCAGCCCAGCCCAGCCCAGCCCAGCCCAGCCCAGCCCAGCCCAGCCCAGCCCAGCCCAGCCCAGCCCAGCCCAGCCCAGCCCAGCCCAGCCCAGCCCAGCCCAGCCCAGCCCAGCCCAGCCCAGCCCAGCCCAGCCCAGCCCAGCCCAGCCCAGCCCAGCCCAGCCCAGCCCAGCCCAGCCCAGCCCAGCCCAGCCCAGCCCAGCCCAGCCCAGCCCAGCCCAGCCCAGCCCAGCCCAGCCCAGCCCAGCCCAGCCCAGCCCAGCCCAGCCCAGCCCAGCCCAGCCCAGCCCAGCCCAGCCCAGCCCAGCCCAGCCCAGCCCAGCCCAGCCCAGCCCAGCCCAGCCCAGCCCAGCCCAGCCCAGCCCAGCCCAGCCCAGCCCAGCCCAGCCCAGCCCAGCCCAGCCCAGCCCAGCCCAGCCCAGCCCAGCCCAGCCCAGCCCAGCCCAGCCCAGCCCAGCCCAGCCCAGCCCAGCCCAGCCCAGCCCAGCCCAGCCCAGCCCAGCCCAGCCCAGCCCAGCCCAGCCCTGCCCTGCCCTGCCCTGCCCTGCCCTGCCCTGCCCTGCCCTGCCCTGCCCTGCCCTGCCCTGCCCTGCCCCGCCCCGCCCCGCCCCGCCCCGCCCCGCCCCGCCCCGCCCCGCCCCGCCCCGCCCCGCCCCGCCCCGCCCCGCCCCGCCCTGCCCTGCCCTGCCCTGCCCTGCCCTGCCCTGCCCCGCCCCGCCCTGCCCTGCCCTGCCCTGCCCTGCCCTGCCCTGCCCAGTAGCAGCAGGCTGTCGGTGTGCTGCAATGCATGAGCAGCAGCAGCAGCAGGCTGCATTGCATGTGTTGCAGTGCATGAGCAGCAGCAGCAGGCAGCAGTGTATGTGATGCAGTGCATGAGGAGCAGCAGCAGCAGGCTGTAGCGCATGAGCAGCTGTGCAAGGACAGCAGCAGCAGGAGGCTGTAGGTGTGTGGCAGTGCAGGCTGTAGGTGTGCTGCAGTGCATGAGCAGCAGCAGCAGGCTGCAGTGCATGTGTTTTGATGCATGAGCAGCAACAGCAGCAGGCTGTAGTGCAACGAGCAGCAGTGCATGGGCAGCAGCAGCAGCAAGCTGTAGGTGTGTGGCAGTGCAGGTAGCAGCAGGCTACAGGTGTGCTTCAGTGCATGAGCAGCAGCAGGTTGTAGG
This sequence comes from Haematococcus lacustris, assembly GCA_030144725.1. Taxonomy (NCBI): domain Eukaryota; kingdom Viridiplantae; phylum Chlorophyta; class Chlorophyceae; order Chlamydomonadales; family Haematococcaceae; genus Haematococcus; species Haematococcus lacustris. Next base: position 6,163,610 of record JASKMD010000015.1, read on the forward strand.
TGTGTTAGGGTGCATGACCAGCAGCAAGAGCCGCAGGCTGTAGTGCATGAGCAGTCCATGGACAGCAGCAGCAGGCTGTAGGTGTGTGGCAGTGCAGGCTGCAGGTAGCAGCAGTGCCCAGTCAGTGCCCATCAGTGCAGTCAGAGTCCATCTGAGAAGAATGTAGCATGGTACAAAAGCTTTCAAAAGGTTGTCCTGAGCGTCCGTTCAGTTTCATGCCACACAACGTGATTTGTAAGCTGTGAATGGTCAAGATGTAATGAAGAAAGCGGTGGTGGTCATTAGCCGTGTATCCTCTTCTCAAACGGTTCCTACGCCCCTTGTATGGACACCACCACCACGCGGTGATGCGCTAAAGCTGCAAACAAGATAGCCACCTGCTACATACCCCCTTTGCATGTATGCATCACGGCCATGCTTAGCAAGTGCTGGCCTGGCAGTGATCCACACCCAATGTGTCACAGCTAGCTGGACTACGGATGGTACCTATAGTGGAGGCTCACCAGATCCAGCCACATGCTAGGGTGTGGTGTGCCACATGCCCCTTGTAAGGACAACACCACCACGCGGTGATGCGCTTATGTTGCAAACGTGGTAGCCACCCGCTACATACCCCCTTTGTATGTATGCATCACGGCCATGCTTAGCAAGTGCAGGCATGGCAGTGATCCAACCACATGCTAGGGTGCATGAGGGCGACATTAGGGGTAAGCTGCAAACCATGCTACCACTTGCGTCTCGTGAGTAGTGCATTGCATTAGGGCTTGGTAAGGCACGTTATGCTAGCAAGGGCAAGAACACAAGAACGTTGCGAAGATGGGTTATCCGTACAAGCGGGCCATCCCGAAACAAAACATCCTACCCTCCCACTGTTACATTAGAAGACTAGGTCTCATTGAGACTTCAAGGCTTTGTGTCGTAAGCTTGCATCAACATGCTGTTGCATATTGAACATGATCTTACAGGAGCCAAAGTTATGATGCATGGCAAGTACATGACACACATCACCCGAATCCTTTTCAGCAGCCCAATGTCTCGTCATCATCTGTGGGTGCTACTATCCACACAGCAAGGAAGTTGAGAAGCCCAAGACATACATAGCGCAATTGTTTTCACTTGTCCCACAGCGGAAGGAAGAAGGAAGGGGCCAAGGGGCAGGAGGCCAGTAGGGCTGAGCCGGGCTAGGCTGGGCAGAGGCTGTGTTGTGGCGGGTAAGGGGGAAATGGTAGAAAGGAAGGGGAGAGGAGGTGCCCATCAGACCTGCAACCAAGGGGCATGCACATGAGGGTGGAGATTAGGCTGGGTATTGGGTGTCAGCCACTTGCAGGCAGGAGAGGAAGAAGAGGAATGGGCAGGGAGAAGAGGGACAAGAAGGGGCTTCCTCCTGGCTGCTGGGTAGGGTAGTGAGGGGACCACGGTGTCCGGGGGAGGTGAGGAGGAGTGGGGAAGTGGGGGCGTAGGAGACTTGGAGGTGTTGGTGATGGGACAGGGTAGGGTTAGGGGGAAGGGGCTCAGGGGTTGGTGTGTGACTGTTAAACCTGCAGCAAGCAAGGGGCGTGATTAACAAACAAGGACATGCATGACTTGAAGTGGACAGGCTGGCCAAACACCCCGACAACGCCTGGCTGCCGCTCCTGGCTGTGCTATGCTATGCTGGGAATGCTGGAAGTGGCATGCATTGGCATAGACACACAGATAGGCACACATGATGGGACACACAGATAGCAACACGCAGGCACAAGCACAGGCTAGCACAAGACATGTGTACCTGGACATTTCTAGGGGACTGCTGACATTGCTGACTTGTATCAACATTTCCGCTGCTGCTGCCGCCATTGCTGCCGCTGTTACCGCCACTGCCGCTGTCCACGCCTGTTGATGTCGCTGTCGCCTTGTTGCCTACCTAGTTGTTGTCCTAGTTGCCTACCTCTGGTATGTTGTTCGCTTGCCCATGTCCCCGACTACCTGCCTAGCCACTTTGTGCTTGCCATCGTTGTTGCAAGGGCCTACTCCTGTTGTGCTGCCGCCACTGCTGCCACCGTTGCTGCTGCTACTAGCACCGCCTCCCCCACTGCTGCCGTCATGCGCCTTGGGCGGGCATCTGCACAAGCACCAGTAGGCACAAGCATGGACATATCCTTCCCTGTCTATAAGCAAAGCATGCCTTTCTCTGATGGTCTATCCCTGCTGCGTTTGCCACTGCAGCCCTGAGTGTATACTGTTGTCCTGCCTGGCTGCCGCTGCCCCTCCATTGCCTGCCTACCCAAGCTGCATGCAACCCGCATACCCATTATGCGCCTGCACCTGTCCCTGCTGCTCTGCCTGCGTACTCCTGCAACGCTGCCTGCCTACCCCTGCTGCACCTGCCCCGGCTGCGCTTCAAACCTGCCCCTGCCCCTTGTGGGCCAGCTGTGCTTACCGCATGCTCCTGTTGTGATGCCAACATGCCCTTGCCCCTTGTAAGGCAATGTCTGCTCACAGGTAGTACGCTTCTGTGTGGCCATACCTGGGCTGGAGCGACCGTCTTACTGTGCGAGCTGCGTTGGCCGCTGAGACCGCAGTCCATCCTTAGCATCCGCAGCAGCTGCTTTGGCGTGGCGTTGGCCCAGCAGCTGCTTTGCCCACTGCGCTTGCTGAACCTTGCCTGGTGGTGATAGGAGCTGACGGTGTTGAGGCTGCTAGAGAGGATTATCGTGGGCATGCTTGTCATCGTGGGCCATATTCCGCAGAGCTGTAGCGGAAGGTGCAGGCGTGCGTGCCGAGAGGTGGTGCCGATGAGCGAGTGGGCTGCGGTTGGACGGTTGGAAGGTCCCCCGGTGGGGGGAGCAGCCGCAAATAGCTCAGCGAGGGGCTCAGCGAGGGGTTCACAAGCTTACCAAGTTCAACGCGGGGTTTAACGCAGTGAGAGGTCACATCTGTGCCATCTGCCCGATTGAGGCGCAATAGTGCGGGTGCCGCACATCCCACACTAAGGCGACGAGGTGGGTGGGGCAGAACGCCTGGGGAAGAGGTCGGGCAATTTCTCCCTCCCACTGTGCACCAATTTCTCCACCCCGCGGAGACATTTAACGGTGTGATCTATCTGGCCGTTGCATTTGCTGACGCGTCCTTAGCTGCTGGTTAGCTGCTGACAGTTGAGACCTGCAGGGGAGACCTCAGCTGAGACCTCAGCGGAGTCATCAGCGGAGACAGCTTACAGTGCGGCGTAGCGGAGCGAGACAAATGGCGTTCAGTAAGCAGGACGGGTTCAAGGGGACCACAACAACATAGAACTGCAAGACCCGCCGCCCAGCCCCACCCCTCACTCCCAGCCCTGCTCCACCCCCTCCATGCCCAGCCCTGCCCCACCCCCTCCCAACCCTGCCCCTTCCCTGCCCAGCCCCACCCCACCCCCTCCCAGCCTTGTGTTCTGGTGTTCTGGTGTTCTGGTGTTCTGGCACTGGTGTTCTCAGGCTGGGGTCACGGGACAGGCAAGGGTGGCAACCAGGCTGGCAGCCATGTCTAGGGGGGAGGTCATACATGGGCAGCTGGCCAAGGCGGGGTGCTGCTCCGAGGCGCATGATTAGATCAGCAAATGCAACGGCTGTCAAAGGACGCACAGTGTGACAGCGGACACTATGAAAAGGCTCCGTTTGCCACAGATTGCCATCTTATTTGGAGCAGGCGTGGCGGCCTGCTCTGATTACCGCTCGGGCCCCAAGCTGCAACCGCGGGTTAAGGTAAGCACCGTCTCAAAGCAGCAGCCCCGCACTGTAGCAGCTGATTACTACAGCAGCCCCGCAACCATTGCTTGTGCTTGTGTTCGCAGATCGACGCGCTAATTCGTGACCGCGCAGTAAACAATGGTACACGGCCCCGTAGAACACGGCCCCGCAAACGGCCAGTCACCTCTCTGAAAGGTAAGCCCCTTGCCCTTGCTGCCCCGCACATAGCCACGCACTTGTTGTCCAACACACCGTGCGCATTGCTGCCCCGCACATAGCCACGCACTTGTTGTCCAACACACCGTGCGCATTGCTGCCCCGCACATAGCCACGCACTTGTTGTCCAACACACCGTGCGCATTGTTGCCCCGCACATAGCCACGCACTTGTTGTCCAACACACCGTCCACACACGCAAGGCACTCTAAGCAAGGCACTCTAAGCAAGCCCCGCACATCGCACACTGCCCCCACAAGTTGCCCTGGTTGCACTTGTTGCCCCGCACACTAAGCATATGTCGTGGCCCTATGTGCTTGCAGGTATCGCCCAAAGCAGCAGCGATTAATAAACTTGCAGCCACAACGGAGCTTCCTCGTGGAGCGTCCATCCCTACCCGAGCCCTAGAGCCATGGCACACTCTAGGGCTCCTAGCTAGTTCACTAGTGTTTGCTAGTGCAACGGGCTGGTAGCCATGTAAGCGTAAAGCTGTTAGTTTTGATGGTGTGCCCAGTGGTCGGGGGGTTTGCCCCCGGAACGTGCCATCGACTTGGGGTTTGTGTTCATCAAGGGTGCGACCGAGGATGCTACAACGTGTTTGTAGTAGCTGAGTGAGATTACCCACAGGCAAACATGTTGTTCCTTGTTGAATGAGTTTTGTTGGCCTGAGAACACCAGTGGACTTTGTTTTGTTGGCCTGAGAACACTTACTGCAGCTGTAATGGGGTTACTGCAGCTGCAGCAAACACCACCAGCACCACCAGCTGTTGCGGCTGTCTATGGACTCTGCTCCTTTCGTTCTTGGAAACCATGGCCGCTGCTGTTGCTACTAATGTGGCCCAATGCCCAAGGCCCAATGCAATAAGGGGTTCTGGAACTGTGGGTGAGGCATTGTGGGTGGGGCACAAACGTTGCATCTCACTCACTGCAGCTTACTGGTAGCTGACGCACAGAGAGCGCCAGCATTTGTGTAGCCGCTGAGGATGAGGTCGCTCATGCCATTGATGTGCTGGTGGCTGGCTTTAGATAACTGGAGCTGAGGTCAAGCTTGGTTGCAGCTGAAAATGCGCCGTCATTCAGCTGCTTTGAGATCTGATGCACACTGTCCTAGAGGACGATCGAGAGACATTTGGAAGCGTTGCTCATCGTGCATAAGGAGCTCGCGGTGTCGGTTATCAGCTGCGTCGGCGGCACTGATGCCACGGACCACAAACTGGTCCATTGCTGGCACTTTCGTCGAGGTCAACTAATTGTATGACTAATTACCGAAGGACCAAATAAATACATTGCTTAATCTTTCCCGGTTTCACGAAGGACAAAATGTGATTCGGGATAGGGAATCGAAAGGGAGAGTACTTAGGTACTACACATACACTGTAAAAGGAAGGGTGTACCAACCCCCTTGTCCCTCACTAGGGCCTCCATTTGAGCCGGACCAGTAGCAGCCACTAGCAGCCACTAGCGGGAATATACTAGTGGGCAATAGTGGCCCGACTCAAATGGTGTTATTGGGCTGTGTGGAGTAAACCCAGTGCACATGGCACGTGAGCCGCCTACCACCTACATTATTGCCTGACCCGTTAGGGCTATCGTGTAGAGTTGGCATGACAAAAAATGCACTAATTGTAAGCTGATGACAGCTCAGATGGGGGAGGGCACACACTACTGTGCCTCAGCAGTAGCACAGCTCCAGCGGCCGCCACCTGCTCTCCCCAATGCGCTGCATGTTCAATGCTGCATTGCAGTCCCTGTCCAGCCACCTGCCTGGCTGTGGTGCTGGCTTGGCTCTTGCAGCCTTGCCCTGGCCCTTGCCTGTCCCCTTGGTGGGCTGGCTTGGCTCAGCTGCCTGCTCAGCCTTGTTGCGCTTGCTGCGCTTGACTGGCGGGGGAGTGTTGGGCCCTGGCTCTGAGGCTGCTGCCGGTGTGGCTTCCTGGCTGCTGCATGGGGCCTGTGGGGGCTTGCGGGGGGCCACTACTGGGCACCACATCATGCTCCGCACTGGCTGGTCACGCTGATGGCTCCAGGCGCCTCAGTCTGCCCTCATGCAACCAGTTGCATCAACCTTACTTTACCTCCACCAACAACTTTATCTCCAACAAGTGGCCGTTGGAGAGTGCCCTAAACCTCCTACAGTTCCTGCTGCTGGTATGCGCATGTATGCATGGCTGCCATGCGAATGCTGACCATGCATGGGGCAGCCTGATCAAGACCTCCTCCTCTTTACCTCACCGCCCACTCCCACTGCTGAAGCATGCAGACATGCAGGTACAGCCATGCAGGCATGCAGGCTCAGCCATGCACCGGGGGCATCTCATCTATGACTCGCTGCAGCTCCTGGTACAGGGCGCCCTCATGACAGCAGGGCGGGACCTGCAGCGCCCACAAAGTCAACAGCTGAGCCAAATGTGAATGATTCCAGCGCAGTCATACTAGAACCCCAAGGCCGCCTACAGCGAGGATACAGGACCGTTAGGTCATTTGGCAGCTACTCTTTCCGTTGTGTGCTGCTGCTGCTGCTGCTGCTGCCGCCACTGCTGCTGCTACCGCTGCAGCCACTGCTGCTGCCACCGCTGTTGCTGCTGCTGGCTGCTGTGCTGCTGTTGTTGATGGTGTTGACGTTCTGCTACATGCTGCTCGTCTAACGTAAAGCAGCGAGCGTCAGCAACAGACAGTGGTGCAGCCTGCTGCCTACTGGCCCTGTCAACACACAGGCTCCACTGCGTAGCAGCTGCTGTCTCACCTGGCTGGTGCGCTGCCGCCTAGCCTGGCACCATTCCTGAGTCCAGATCTGCACCTGCTGCATGTCTGCCTTGTGGCTGCAGCAGCGCCTTAGCAGCTCCAGGGCCACGGCAGGATCCCACAGACTCTCACACCTACGCGGCCAGCCAGGCGGGTGGCAGGCATGCGGGCAGGCAGGTAGATGGCAGGTAGGTGGCAGGTAGGTGGCAGGTAGGTGGCAGGTAGGTGGCAGGTAGGTGGCAGGTAGGTGGCAGGCATGCGGGCATGCAGGTAGATGACTGAGCATGCAGAGGACGGTACAGCCAGGTGGGATGGGGGTCAACAGGCAGGCATTGAGGGGTGGCTGCGCGGCATTTCGGCAGACGGACATTTGGAAGGTTGGCAGTGCATAAGGCAATCAAGGGGTGAGCTGAGCCAGCCTAGCTATGGGAATGGTCGAGGCAGCTGAGCACGGTGAGCTGACACAATTGTTGAATAGTGTATGAGGTGTCTCCACATTACCTGCACACAGCTGCTGTTCACGCTCAGCCCCGCGTCCCTCCCGCCCCTGAGAGCCACCTCTGGCTTACCACTGGAGGGCTTGGCCATGACGTGGCCTGCCACTGGGTTAGTGTTACTGCTTTGCTAATGTCCCTGTCCCTGTCCCTGTTCCTGACCCTGACCCTGACTCTGACCTAACTCCCAGCCTTGCCGTCATGCAGCTGCAGCCTGTGGCCACTGCAGGCCCCGCCCCTCACCTGACCATGGTGATGGGGTAATGGGGCGAGCCTTGGAGCCAGTTGTGGAAGTGGGCCTACGGCAGGAGCAGGACATCACCAGGCAAGCAGTGCTCAGAATGGGTGAGGTGAGGTGAGGTTGTGAGTGCTCTCTCTACCCAGATCCTATCCTTCGCTTTTGCATTTAGCCTGTATGACCTGGCAGATGTGTGAGAGGGGGAGTGGAAGGGGAAGCAGTCGTGTGGCAGGTGGCAGATGGCCCATCAGCCAGTCACTCCATCATCACACTCACGCTCCCAAAGCACAGGTTGAGCAGTGTGTTGACTAGTCTAAGGCAGAGAGACCCCTTCGTCAACAGAGACGCACAGAAGATGCCTGCTGCCAAACATCGTCATCAGCAGCAGCAGCACTATCGTCATCGTCATCACACGCCAGTATTCAAGCATGGCCATGCTTCAGACATCAGCGGAGGCTGCCAGCCATAGCAGCAGGTGACAGGCTAACCTTTGAGCCTGCACACCTCCCACCTCCCACCTGAACTGCCCCTACCCCTAGCATCACCGTCTGCTCAACTCCCTTCTGCCTAAAGAAAGAAAAGAAAGAAAGAACTCTCCCGAAGGAGCGTAACCCATCACCAACTGAGTCACTCAACGCATGACGGGGCGGAGCCCAGCTCCTGCCTCCCTTTCTTACTCACATTCAGGCCTAGCAGGTCTTCACCGCGATCACAGTATTGCTCCAGTGAGCAGGGGAAGTCCTCAAGCCGCCCCACCCATGCCGGGTTCTCATTGGTCTTCAGTGCCTGATAGACACAGGATGGACAGGCAAGCACTGGCAATGACGAGCATGGCTAGCAGCAGCAAGGGAGCAGGCAGATAATTATGCTTTAAACGACCTGGGCATGTAGTAAATTCTCCATGTGACACTATGGCGTACATTGCTTGGTGTCACCTTTTTGTATGCCCTTGCTGTGCGACTTGAGAGTGAAATCATTGAGTGCAGTGTGTGATTTGTGTGATAGGGTGCAACTGACCTGGTGGTGGGCCTGACCCCGCCTGTAGTGGCTGGCAATGCAAGGCCAGGGGTCCCCGTACAGGTACACCACAGTGCGAGGGATGCCTGGACCTGGCTGCCATGCTGGCGGCCTGTGCAGCAGCAGCAGATGAGTCAGTGGCAGTAGCAGCAGCAGCAGCAGCAGCAGCAGCAGCAGCAGAGGAAGACCTGACATACCTATCACCTGGGGCAATGGCGCATGCCATCCTGGTCTTGCAGCATGTTGCAGGTGAAGCCCCTCGTTGTCAGGAAGTTGCACAGCTCTGTGCTACCAACCCCACCTGCCAAGCCAGGTTAGGTCATGATGGTCATGATGGTCATGAAGCCAGGGTAGGTCATGGGCATGGGCATGACAGCTTCAGCCAACCCTTCACCCTGCCTATGGGTGCCTGATAGCACTAAACCCCGTTTTCCATACTCAGACTGAGATAACAAACGTAATCGCGCTGCGCTGACATGCTATTGTAGACAGTGTTCAGGCTGTTGAAGCGTTGGTATGGAAGGTGCGCACCCGGGGAGGAGATGTGCACATCGACTGCAGAGCAGCCCCGGTCGACAGCTGCAGCAAGAAGCGCTTTCACCCCACTTGGTGCATCTGCCGAGTTCGCAGACAATATGCTCAGTAATTGGTCCATCACGGTGGATCAAAACTTGTTAGGGACACATACACATAGGTTCGAGACACGGTCTCGACACCTAGGTTAGGGACACGCACCGGTCTCTCACTCCTGTGGAGAAGTGTAGGGGCTCAGGATAGGGATACAGGGATGTAGATGTATCTTCTCACATACAAGTCATGACAGGCCCCTTGTCCCTCACTGGGGCCTCCATTTGAGCCGGACTAGTAGTACCCACTAGCAGCCACAAGCGGGAATATACTAGTGGGCAATAGTGGCCCGACTCAAATGGTGTTATTGGGCTGTGTGGAGTAAACCCAGTGCACATGGCACATGAGCCACCTACCACCTACATTATTGCCTGACCCGTTAGGGCTATCGTGTAGAGTTGGCATGACAAAACATGCACTAATTGTAAGCTGGTGACAGCTCAGATAGGGGGGGGCACACACTACTGTGCCTCAGCAGGCTGCTGCTGCTGCTGCTGGGCCTTTGGTGGCTGGTCTCGCAGCCGCTTGTAGCCCAGGCCAGGGTACTCCTTGCCCTTGGCTGGCAGCGCTCCTTGGTCTGGCCAGTAGCACAGCTCCAGTAGGCGCCACCTGCTCTCCCCAATGCGCTGCATGTTCAATGCTGCATTGCAGTCCCTGTCCAGCCATCTGCCTGGCTGTGGTGCTGGCTTGGCTTTGGCAGCCTTGCCCTTGCCCTTGGTGGGCTGGGTGGGCTTAGCTGCCGGCTTGCTGCGCTTGGCTGGAGGGGGAGTGCTGGGCCCTGGCTCTGAGGCTGCTGGCTGTGTGGCTGCCTGGCTGCTGCGTGGGGCCTGTGGGGGCTTGAGGGTGGCCACTACAGGGCACCACATCAGGCCCCGCACTGGCTGGTCACGCTCCTGGCTCCAGGCTGGGTGCACCAGGCGGGGTTCCACCTGCCCTGCTGTGGGCTTCCAGCCTGCAGGCCTTGTGGCACTGAATTTGTCCATCTCCTCCTCACAGGGCTGCTGGACATTCGCTGCTGAGCTGACCCGGCTGGTGCGGTGCTCATCCACAAGCACCACCCTGCCTCGCCGCTGGCCTGCGCCCCTAGGCCTGCACACCACCTTGCAGCAGGCCTGCAGCACCGCGTCAGCACCCCACCCTCCCGCTGTGCCAATGCTAGTAGCGCCAAAGAAGATCACCAGCTGCTTGGCACGATTGTGGCGCTTCATGGACACCTCCCATCCTCCAGCTGAAGTCATGCACACAAGGCACATACAGGGTGGCTGACATGGTGGCACCAGGCTAGGCATGGCACAATCAACCACTACTTCGCTTTGTGCCCACCCACCACCTCCCAGTCCCTTACCCTCCCTTCCTCCCACCCACCCAAGGGGTCAATGGTTTGCTTGTATGATTCATTGGATTAGACACATGATACAAATGCTGCTGCTGGTGCTACTGCTGCTGCCCAGGCCCACACTTGGCCTTGGACCGGGCGCTGGAGCAGTTTTCAAGAATATGAGGGTGGGTGGGCGGGCGGGCGGGCGGGCGGGCGGGTGGGCGGGCGGGCGGGCAGGCAGAACCTGCAGGCAGAACCTGCAGGCCTCTGTCAGAGTACTACAGCCATGACAAGTCATGACAGGCCTGGTCCTCAGCTGTGACTGGTGATACTGTGTCCTTAACCTAGGTGTGACCCTAGCAGTGCTTGAGCCCTACCCTTTGCAACCTCTCGCTTTCACTCATCACCTTTGTAAGGGGTCAATGGTTTGCTTGTATGATTCATTGGATGAGAAACATGATACAAATGCGGCTGCTGATGCTACTGCTGCTGCCCAGGCCCACTCTTGGCCTTGGACCGGGCGCTGGAGCAGTTTTTCAATTAATGAGAGTGGGTGGGTGGATGGGTGGGTGGGAGGTTTGTGTATTGGGAGGTGGTGGGTGGGCACAAAGCGCAGTAGTGGTTGATTGTGCCCTGCCTAGCCTGGTGCCACCATGTCAGCCACCCTGTATGTGCCTTGTGTGCATGACTTCAGCTGGAGGATGGGAGGTGTCCATGAAGCGCCACAATCATGCCAAGCAGCTGGTGGTGTTGTTTGGCGCAGCCAGCATCAGCACCCGGGGAGGCTGGGGTGCTGACGCGGTGCTGCAGGCCTGCTGCAAGGTGGTGTGCAGGCCTAGGGGCACAGACCAGCGGCGAGGCAGGGTGGTGCTTGTGGATGAGCACTGCACCAGCCGGGTCAGCTCAGCAGTGAATGGCCAGCAGCCTTGTGAGAGCCAGATAAACAAGCGCAGCGCCACCAGGCCTACAGACTGGAAGCCCCCAGCAGGGCAAATGCACCACCGCCCTAGCCTGCAGCCAGCTGCATGACCAGCCGCGTGCAGGGCCTGATGCGGAGCCCGGTTGTGCCCCCCCACATCCCACCATAGCCCCCATGCAGCAGCCAGGAAGCCACACCGGCAGCAGCCTTGGAGCCAGGTGCAGGCAGTGGAGAACTGGAATGCAGCAACCTTATAACAGGTTATTGGCAGCCTGCTGCTGGGTTTTCTAGTGCGGGACTTGTTTTCCCTGCACGTAGCCGACCAGCTCGACGAGCACGGCCAGCCCGTGTACACAGACATCCCAGTCTCCAAAGCACATGAGCATCAGATGCAGGCACAATCTAAGGAGCTGGATGTGATATGCAACCCTTACCCATTAGCCTTCAAGTGCATAGCAAGGCACAAGTCAGGCGCCGCCAACTGCAAGCAACTAACCGAAATCTTACCCCTGGTAGTAGAATGGTTGTAGCTCTGCACTCACCGCGCCATATAACTCATTAGATGATCCACAATGTTGGTTGAAAAATGCACGACGGGCCAGTTCGCTAACACGGTGTCAGCGTACTGCCGATACCGCTGAAGCGAGACATTGTAGATGGCGCCGTCGCATGTACGCGCGCCAGGGCATCAGATTGGTCTCTGAGTATTGAGCTGCTGTGTGCTGCTGCGGTGTGCTGGTGGACAGGCAGCTGTGTTAGGGACACATAGGTTCGGGACACGGTCTCGACACCTAGGCTAGGGACACGAACCGGTCTCTCACTCCTATGGAGAAGTGTCTGTGACATGCCTAGTCTGGTGCCACCATGCCAGCCACCATGTATGCCTTGTGTGCATAAATGTGGACAGGCTGCTGGTCATGGTTAGGGTGCCTGTGATGATTGTGACGTCGAATGTACGCGCGCCAGGGCATCAGGTCCCGCATGTACCCACCGCGCCGCAACTGCCAGGCATGTACTGAGAGTGACATTGGAATCACCTGAACACCTTAATTAGCGCAACGCTTCTCAATTCAGGACATCGTGTGTGTACCGCACAATATGATTACTGCCGCATTTCTGGTAACGCTAGCCTTGATTGCTGTGGGCCTGGCGGGTAAGCGATAGAGCGTGACCCGGAATGTTAAACCATCTTTAACCATCTTTAACCAAGCCACAAAGTTTAACCAATCTTTAACACTCCCGCCAGGTCGCACTCCGCAGTCGCGATGGAGGGCGAAGCCTCTAACTTCGACCCCAATGTAAACACGCAGCCTTTCCGCGGCAGAAAACCTGATCCTACCGTGGCACAGCTGCAAGCGAGGCTGTCGCGTTCAAAGACATTGCGAAAGGATAGATACACAGTCGTCATCAATGCCACCGAGAAGGTCGTCAAGCTAGTCTGCCTGCTATGCGGGCTGCAGTTGTGTGTGTCAAACATTTCGACGGCACAAGAGAGCCACAGCGGAGCATGTGCCTTGCAGCGTGCCTTAGATGTCGGCGCACCACCACCTCCCAACCCATATGAACCCATGGTCCCAGCCGACGTTGTCGACGACGTCAAGAAGGAACTTGCGCTCTTCTTCTACACATCCGGTACAGCTTTTGCACGCGCCGACAACCCTCACATGAAGAGGGCCCTCAAGCTGCTGGGTGTTGACAGCCCAAGCGCTAAGCAACTGCGGACAACGTACCTCAACAACACCCACGCTGTCCTACAAAGGAGGGTGGCCACCATGATGGAGACACTACTGATGGTGAGTGGCAAACACTGTTGTAATGGCCCCTCTATGCTTGCTCACAGTGGAATGGTGGTCTACGCAACTGGTCGGCTTGGGGCCGGCTCTTCGATGACCCTCGGCGCAGCGGCCTCGACATGGCGTCAGCGGAGAAGCTGATTTTCATTCAGACCAACGACGAGCTGGCAGCCAACTACGACAGTGTTGACCAGAGCAATCAGCAAGACGTGGCAATAAGCCTCTTTTGACAGATTAGGGTGACAACCCGTACACTTCCGTTGCTCTTACATATTGCCATGTAAACCTGCGCTACGTGATCTCCCGGCCTAGTCATAATGCAAACCGCGCCGATAGCAAAGTTTCGAAGACAGCCGCAATGTCTTTCTGTCAAAGTCTGACAGAAACTTTTTTATCTTACTATCGCCAAACCCCAATTGCACTCCGGGTCGTCAGGGTGTTAGGCTGGACTGGTTAAAGATGGTTAAAGATTTGGTTAAAGCACGTTAAAGACCCAAAACAGCACGAAGTTAGTTTAACCAGTCGCGCTCTAGTAAGCGAGCGACCCTCGGCAGCTGCTGACCCTCAATGAAGGCCGATACTCGAGCCCACGCTCCTTCGCGCAGATGCGGCGCGCACTGGCGCTGGCCTGAAACCACCCCTCGGCTCTACGGCAAGACACTTGACGGTAAGGGCGCAAATCATCAACAGCATCCACGCAGTGTCGTCTCCTAATAGCCTGTGTTCCACGGGCTGCACTTGTTACTGGCCCTGCGCAGACTGCCCGAGCTCCCGCCCCCGACCAGAATGCCACTGACCAGCGCTATGCCATCCGTGTGGCAATGACCATGGTGGTTGGCCCCAACGAGACGCTGGTCACCTTCCTCCCTGGAAGAGAAAGATGGCGTTTACCCAACGTGTATGCCCCACTGACAGTGAGTGAATAAAAAAGCATATATGTCTCACTACTGCGGAGCAGCATGCACAGGAGCATGTGGAATGGTGATGACAGCCCCCTTGTCCCTCACTAGGGCCTCCATTTGAGCCGGACCAGTAGTAGCCACTAGCAGCCACTAGCGGGAATATACTAGTGGGCAATAGTGGCCCGACTCAAATGGTGTTATTGGGCTGTTTGGAGTAAACCCAGTGCACATGGCACATGAGCCGCCTACCACCTACATTATTGCCTGACCCGTTAGGGCTATCGTGTACACTTGGCATGACAAAACATGCACTAATTGTAAGCTGATGACAGCTCATATGGGAGGGCACACACTACTGTGCCTCAGCAGGCTGCTGCTGCTGCTGCTGCTGGGCCTTTGGTGGCTGGTCTCGCAGCCACTTGTAGCCCAGGCCAGGGTACTCCTTGCCCTTGGCTGGCAGCGCTCCCTGGTCAGGCCAGTAGCACAGCTCCAGCGGCCGCCACCTGCTCTCCCCAATGCGCTGCATGTTCAATGCTGCATTGCAGTCCCTGTCCAGCCACCTGCCTGGCTGTGGTGCTGGCTTGGCTTTGGCAGCCTTGCCCTTGCCCTTGCCCGGGTCTGTTTCTTTCCCGGGTCCTTCTTGTGCTTGCCGCTGCCCTTGTTAGCCATCACGCGATGCGCATTAAGACGGGCGGTGGCCTTTGCAAGCAACTTGGGTTTCCCGTGACAATATACGGTTGTGTGATGGTTGTGTTCATGCGAGCCAACTCAGCCACAGCCTAAGCAGCAAGCAGCGAGTTTTGATGCGGGAATGGTGTTGACAGCCCCAGGAGATGAGTAAAAGGTTGTGCTTAGCAGAGCTGTGCAGCAGAGCCAGTAAGGATGTGAGGTGCCCAGCCTAGCTGAAATGACCCTGCAGAGGGTTGGGCTCTAGGCAGCCTGGTTCCAGGGAGCAAGGCAGAGCCGTAGCTGCCAGTGAGGGTCTGTGAACTTCAACCAGTATGATGAGGCTCATGAGCACTTTCAGCGGTAAGGTCAGTGTAGCTGTAACAAAGCCGCAACGGACTTGTGTCCAGGCAGCAAGGTCTCAGAGAGTAAGGCGACCTGGCTGGGGGGGTGAGATTTGAACAGCACCACACCCTATGAGCTGGTGGCTTGTTGCACTGGCAGGCTGCTGGGCAGTGAGGGGTAGGAGTCCGGTGGCCCGCCTCTCACCCCAGGTCCGGCTGCCTTCTTGCAGGTTTCGGTGCCTACCTCTGCTGCTTCGCCCCTGGCCAACCTGGAGGTCCTCAACCTTTACAACCCCAGCAGCACCAGCGCCCAAACACCAGTGGATGTCGGAGGGGCTGCACTGGTGTACGGCCTTGCATGGCAGAGCTGGACGACAGCGTATGCAAGCGGGAAGGCGGCTGACACGGCTGTGAGGGGCGCATGGAACACGCTGTGGGCGCCGGGACACACAAAGCCAGATCGAATCCTCGGGAAGGAAACCTAGTCCGGTGGTGCCGAGCCTTAACCGCACTGTAACCACCCTGGCGGCAGCTTCGACAGCAGCCAATGCCACGCTCGCGGCCTTGGGCGAGTTGGTGGCAGCGGTCGCCGGGCTGGCTGAGACGGTGGTCGTTACTCCGGGAAGGCTTGACGGTGGCGGGGGCGCGCCGGGGCTGCGCGCCTCGTCCTTGGCTGGTCAGAGTCTGGTGGTCGCTGCGGAGCTGTTGGCATCTGGAGCAAACAACGCGCTGGCCGCCGCCGCTGCCCTGGGAGCCAACGTGGACACCCTGGTGACTGTCACCGCCGCACAACAGGTGGAGGACTGTGATGCGTGTGTCGTCTGTCGTGTATCGGGGTCGGGGTGGGGAGGGGTGACATGCTGCATGCTAAACAGCGGCCTGGTGCGATGGGATAAGTAGAGCAGTTAGTGGCAGCCTAGCATTGAGTGGCAGTGTGACCCTAGGTGCTCGCCCTGTACGCAGGCGTCTGTGCACGCGATGAGGGCCAACATCCTTGCCAAAAGCTTCAGCAACTCCATGCCAGCAGCATCAGCCATTGCGGCTCTTCCACCACCCGTCACAACGGGTCCTGCTGGCGCACTGCCAGAAGTGGCTGTGGCTGCAGCCGAGGCAGGCGCGGCAGCTCAAGCGGCCGTCAAGGCAGCCGGCAGTGGCTCCCTCCAAGACGCAGTGAATGCTGCGTGGGTGGCTGCGGAAGCGGCAGTCAGCGCGATGTCGCAAGCCCTGGCCATCGCTCTAGCCGCCGCGCCTGAGGACAAGCCTGTGCGCATTCAAAGTGGCACCAACGCAACATTTGTGACCCGCCGCGACGCCACCTCCGTGGCCCAAGCTATGGCCGCGGCCGCCAGCTGCGGCTCAGCTGCCTTAGCGGTCCAGGCCAGCGCAGCGCTGGTCGCGCAGGAGGTGCTGCCGTCCGCCCGCACCCGGGGGCTGAACTCCAACATGTCCGCCACGCCGGCGGGCCTGGATGATGGAGCCATGCTGAACGTGGCTGCAAGAGCAGCGGCAGCTGCCAATGCCACCAGCACAGCAGCCCTGGGCGTTGTTACAGTGGCCACCAACCCCAACCCTAGCCCCAGCCCTAGTCCCAACCCCAGCCCCTCTCCACCTTCATCCAGCTTCCCATCCTTCACGCCAATTGACAACGCGTTGTATGCCATTGCGATGGCCGCTGAGGGGGTGTATTGGGCTAGGCAGCTGGACTGGAAAAAGTGGGGCGTTTCCATTGGGATGGACGAGTACCCCTATCTATCTGGTTTCACCCGGCCCTTCCCCGAGCCCGTAGCCATCATCGCTGCACCCAGCAGCAGCTGCCCTGCGAGGTTGGTTGCTGTGCGCGAGGCATCAGAGCTGCCAGACTTCAGGGATGGGACAAAAGAAAAGGTGACCAGCTTCTTTGACAACAGCACAGGGGTGGTGACGTCACAGGGTATGGTGTGGCTGAATACCTACACTAGCCTGGGCAACGCCAGCATCCTGCCTGGTATGCTGGCCAGCTTCTTGCCCGCCACCGCCCCTGAGGACATCCAGGGCCTGAGTGGCTGTCCACTGGGGACGGATTTGGACCGCTTGATGCGGAGAGCAGCCGGCGACACAAGTGTTGTGGCGTGCAGCAGCAGCAGGAGTGCGCTGCCGTGGAGGGCGGTGAGTGGGCGGCTGGGGTGCACAGGGCATGGGGCATGGGGCTGGGCATGGCTGCTGTTGCTGTTGGTGCACTAAGGCATTGGCACTGAAGGAT
This sequence comes from Haematococcus lacustris, assembly GCA_030144725.1. NCBI lineage: Eukaryota > Viridiplantae > Chlorophyta > Chlorophyceae > Chlamydomonadales > Haematococcaceae > Haematococcus > Haematococcus lacustris. The sequence continues at coordinate 6,180,825 of JASKMD010000015.1, forward strand.
GTGTACCTGGAGCAGACCACGAACCACGTCAAGGTAACAGTGAGTCACCAGGCTGGGCCAGGATGGTTTGGTGTGTTACATGCTGCGACATGAGGCTGCTGCAGCTGGAGTGCAAGGTATTGCATACACACACTGACCCCATCAGTCAGGTTTTGCCTATTTCACACAAACCCCCGCTTGGCGAGCTTGCCTACCTTGAACACACTGTCCCAATGACTGTAGGCAGCATGCTCGGACTCAAAGGCTGCCCTTGCCCATAATAGTATGGGAAACATGCGGCTGGTTTGGTGATGGGGGGTGTTGTAAACCCACCACATATGGTGATGGTGACGATGGTGGGTTCACACTGCTGAAAACGTCAGCCTGGTATGGCTGCTTGGTCCATCACCCTGGCTTGCTGCGTGACGGGAGAGTGCTGCCTGTTTGTATGCAGTGGCTCGCTGACCACAGCCTGGTGTCAGCTGCCACGAGCAACAACTCAATAAGCACCCTGGCTGAAGCGCGGGCATCGTCTGCCACCGCACAGGCAGTCATCACTCTCAAGGTGACTTGCTTGGGACAAAACCCGCAGCCCCAGCCCCTGCCCCTGCGGCCTGAGCCTGCTGCCCTCGCTGCCCCTGCCCCTGCCCCTGCCCCTGCCCCTGCCCCTGCCCCTGCCCCTGCCCCTGCCCCTGCCCCTGCCCCTGCCCCTGCCCCTGCCCCTGCCCCTGCCCCTGCCCCTGCCCCTGCCCCTGCCCCTGCCCCTGCCCCTGCCCCTGCCCCTGCCCCTGCCCCTGCCCCTGCCCCTGCCCCTGCCCCTGCCCCTGCCCCTGCCCCTGCCCCTGCCCCTGCCCCTGCCCCTGCCCCTGCCCCTGCCCCTGCCCCTGCCCCTGCCCCTGCCCCTGCCCCTGCCCCCCTGCCCCCCTGCCCCCCTGCCCCCCTGCCCCCCTGCCCCCCTGCCCCCCTGCCCCCCTGCCCCCCTGCCCCCCTGCCCCCCTGCCCCCCTGCCCCCCTGCCCCCCTGCCCCCCTGCCCCCCTGCCCCCCTGCCCCCCTGCCCCTGCCCCCCTGCCCCTGCCCCCCTGCCCCTGCCCCTGCCCCTGCCCCTGCCCCTGCCCCTGCCCCTGCCCCTGCCCCTGCCCCTGCCCCTGCCCCTGCCCCTGCCCCTGCCCCTGCCCCTGCCCCTGCCCCTGCCCCTGCCCCTGCCCCTGCCCCTGCCCCTGCCCCTGCCCCTGCCCCTGCCCCTGCCCCTGCCCCTGCCCCTGCCCCTGCCCCTGCCCCTGCCCCTGCCCCTGCCCCTGCCCCTGCCCCTGCCCTTGCGTCCCTGCTTGCTGCTACTCCTGCGGCTCTCAACCCTGCTGCACCCTACCTGTCACCACAACTTTCCGCACCAGCGTTCCACCATCGCCTCCCTAGCTCCACACCCCCTGCGGCTGCCCATCCCACCCCAGCTGCTGCCTCCCAGAGCCTTGACAGTGGAGGGGAACAAGGCATTGCTTGGGCTGCAAGAGGTGCACCCTGGCAGGATGGTTCCTGCGTAATAACTGAGTATGGATCTCAAAACATGAAAACATGTTAAGTATACAATACATGACAGATATCTACATATAAAAAAAATAGGGGGTCAAGATGAAAAATGTGCTCGGAATGGCCTGCGATTCAACGTGCGACCTCGCAAAACTTTTTCACCGCATAGTACATCGAGGAAATCGAGCGCGAGTCACTGTGCGGTACGATCGAAAGTCGTTTTGAAAATTGGAGGCCTTAAAAATAGAGATGAGTAGTGGGTCTGGTAATGTAGACGCCAGCGCGTCCACTCGCGCTGTATCGTTTTGAATGGTGTGGCCGGCCCGTCAACCGACAGCCAAGTCAAACAAAGACCCCGAACCCCCGCGGAGTACAGCCCCGGCCCTAGATGAACATGACACAGGTTGGTCCATCATTTTGAACTGACAGCCGCAGTCCACTGGGCTAGACTGGGCTGCACCACGCGGATGCGGCGCTTGGCCGTGGCGTGCACGTCAACCTTGCGCACTGCCTATACGGTAAAACATATTCAGCCTCTGCTTCAGCGCGACGGAGCCTCATGTCCCCAATGCACCTGATGGCAGGTGTCTAGCCTCGAAAAGCAGCCAGGCTAGCAGCAGGGGCAGCAGCAGCAGGGGCAGCAGCTGCAGCGGCGGCAACAGCAGCAGCGGCAGCGGCGGCGGCGGTAGCAGCAGAGGCAGCAGCGGCATCAGTGGCAGCAGCGGCAGCAGCAGCAGGGGCAGCAGCGGCAACAATGGCAGCAGCAGCAATAGTAGCAGGGGCAGCAGCAGCAGGGGCAGCAGCAGCAGCAGTAGGGGCAGCAGCAGCAGCAGTAGGGGCAGCAGCAGCAGGGGCAGCAGCAGCAAGGGCAGCAGGGGCAGCAGCAGGGGCAGCAACAGTAGGGGCAGCAGCAGCAGAGGCAGCAGCAGCAGGGGCAGCAGGGGCGGCAGGGGCAGCAGGGGCGGGGGCATCAGCGGCGGCGGCGGCAGAAGCAGGGGCAGGGGCAGCAGGGGCAGCAGCATCAGGGGCAACAACAGCAGGGGCAGCAGGTGCAGGGGCAGCAGCAGCAGGGGCAGCAGCAGCAGCAGGGGCGGCAGCATCAGCGGCGGCGGCGGCGGCATCAGCAGGGGCAGCAGCTGCAGCAGCAGGGGCAGCAGGGGCAGCAGGGGCAGCAGCAGCAGGGGCAGCAGCAGCAAGGGCAGCAGGGGCAGCAGCAGGGGCAGCAACAGTAGGGGCAGCAGCAGCAGAGGCAGCAGCAGCAGGGGCAGCAGGGGCGGCAGGGGCAGCAGGGGCGGGGGCATCAGCGGCGGCGGCGGCAGAAGCAGGGGCAGGGGCAGCAGGGGCAGCAGCATCAGGGGCAACAACAGCAGGGGCAGCAGGTGCAGGGGCAGCAGCAGCAGGGGCAGCAGCAGCAGCAGGGGCGGCAGCAGCATCAGCGGCGGCGGCGGCGGCATCAGCAGGGGCAGCAGCTGCAGCAGCAGGGGCAGCAGGGGCAGCAGCAGCAGGGGCAGCAGGGGCAGGGGCAGCAGGGGCAGGGGCAGCAGTAGCAGGGGCAGCAGCAGCAGCAGGGGCAGCAGCAGCAGGGGCAGCAGCAGCAGGGGCAGCAGCAGGGGCAGGGGCATCATCGGCGGCGGCGGCTGAAGCAGGGGCAGCCGCAGCAGGGGCAGGGGCAGCAGCAGCAGGGGCAGCAGCAGGGGCAGCAGCAGCGGCTTCATCACCAGCAGCAGCAGGTGCAGCAGTAGCGGGGGCAGCAGCAACAGGGGCAACAGGGGCAGCAGAAGGCAGCAGCAGGCAGCGGTAGGCAACAGCAAGGGCAGGAGCAGCAGAGGCTGCAGCGGCAACGGCAGCAGCGGCAGCAGCGGCATCATCATCATCAGCAGTGGTAGCAGTAGCAGGGGCAGAAGCAGCAGGGGCAGCAACATTGGTAGCAGGGGCAGCAGCGGCAGCGGCAGCAGCGGCAGCAATGGCAGCAGCGGCATCAGCGGCAGCGGCATCAGCGGCGGCGGCGGCAGCAGCAGGTGCAGCAGCAGCGGCTTCATCACCAGCAGCAGCAGGGGCAGCAGTAGCAGGGGCAGCAGTAGCAGGGGCAGCAGCTGCAGCGGCGGCAACAGCAGCAGCGGCAGCGGCGGCGGCGGTAGCAGCAGAGGCAGCAGCGGCATCAGTGGCAGCAGCGGCAGCAGCAGCAGGGGCAGCAGCGGCAACAATGGCAGCAGCAGCAATAGTAGCAGGGGCAGCAGCAGCAGGGGCAGCAGCAGCAGCAGTAGGGGCAGCAGCAGCAGCAGTAGGGGCAGCAGCAGCAGGGGCAGCAGCAGCAAGGGCAGCAGGGGCAGCAGCAGGGGCAGCAACAGTAGGGGCAGCAGCAGCAGAGGCAGCAGCAGCAGGGGCAGCAGGGGCGGCAGGGGCAGCAGGGGCGGGGGCATCAGCGGCGGCGGCGGCAGAAGCAGGGGCAGGGGCAGCAGGGGCAGCAGCATCAGGGGCAACAACAGCAGGGGCAGCAGGTGCAGGGGCAGCAGCAGCAGGGGCAGCAGCAGCAGCAGGGGCGGCAGCATCAGCGGCGGCGGCGGCGGCATCAGCAGGGGCAGTAGCTGCAGCAGCAGGGGCAGCAGGGGCAGCAGGGGCAGCAGCAGCAGGGGCAGCAGCAGCAAGGGCAGCAGGGGCAGCAGCAGGGGCAGCAACAGTAGGGGCAGCAGCAGCAGAGGCAGCAGCAGCAGGGGCAGCAGGGGCGGCAGGGGCAGCAGGGGCGGGGGCATCAGCGGCGGCGGCGGCAGAAGCAGGGGCAGGGGCAGCAGGGGCAGCAGCATCAGGGGCAACAACAGCAGGGGCAGCAGGTGCAGGGGCAGCAGCAGCAGGGGCAGCAGCAGCAGCAGGGGCGGCAGCAGCATCAGCGGCGGCGGCGGCGGCATCAGCAGGGGCAGCAGCTGCAGCAGCAGGGGCAGCAGGGGCAGCAGCAGCAGGGGCAGCAGGGGCAGGGGCAGCAGGGGCAGGGGCAGCAGTAGCAGGGGCAGCAGCAGCAGCAGGGGCAGCAGCAGCAGGGGCAGCAGCAGCAGGGGCAGCAGCAGGGGCAGGGGCATCATCGGCGGCGGCGGCTGAAGCAGGGGCAGCCGCAGCAGGGGCAGGGGCAGCAGCAGCAGGGGCAGCAGCAGGGGCAGCAGCAGCGGCTTCATCACCAGCAGCAGCAGGTGCAGCAGTAGCGGGGGCAGCAGCAACAGGGGCAACAGGGGCAGCAGAAGGCAGCAGCAGGCAGCGGTAGGCAACAGCAAGGGCAGGAGCAGCAGAGGCTGCAGCGGCAACGGCAGCAGCGGCAGCAGCGGCATCATCATCAGCAGCAGTGGTAGCAGTAGCAGGGGCAGAAGCAGCAGGGGCAGCAACATTGGTAGCAGGGGCAGCAGCGGCAGCGGCAGCAGCGGCAGCAATGGCAGCAGCGGCATCAGCGGCAGCGGCATCAGCGGCGGCGGCGGCAGCAGCAGGTGCAGCAGCAGCGGCTTCATCACCAGCAGCAGCAGGGGCAGCAGTAGCAGGGGCAGCAGTAGCAGGGGCAGCAGCAGCAGGGGCAGCAGGGGCAGCAGAAGGCAGCGGTAGGCAACAGCATGGGCAGGAGCAGCAGCGGCAGCAGCGGCATCATCATCAGCAGCAGTGGTAGCAGTAGCAGGGGCAGAAGCAGCAGGGGCAGCAACATTGGTAGCAGGGGCAGCAGCGGCAGCGGCAGCAGCGGCAGCAATGGCAGCAGCGGCATCAGCGGCAGCGGCATCAGCGGCGGCGGCGGCAGCAGCAGGTGCAGCAGCAGCGGCTTCATCACCAGCAGCAGCAGGGGCAGCAGTAGCAGGGGCAGCAGTAGCAGGGGCAGCAGCAGCAGGGGCAGCAGGGGCAGCAGCGGCAGCAGTGGCAGCAGTGGCATCATCATCATCAGCAGCAGCAGCAGCAGGGGCAGCAGCAGCGGCATCGTCATCAGCAGCAGCAGGGGTAGCAGTAGCAGGGGCAGAAGCATTGGTAGCAGTAGCAGGGGCAGCAGCAGCAGGGGCAGCAGTCAACCGACAACCAAAATGGCATGATGGCGTAACAACATATTGGCATGATGGCATGACAACATATCGGCATAACGACATGTTGGCACAACATTAACTTTGCTTTACTACTGCTTTGCTGTTGATCCTATGAACATGTTGCATTGGGCCTTTAACAGGTTGTAGCTTTACGGCCGTCCCAGCCACGCATTGCAGCCATGTCTTTCTGTCCGTCCGATGTGGGACGGGCCTACTGTACTAGTCTACAAAAAAAAATAGGGGGTCAAGATGAAAAATGTGCTCGGAATGGCCTGCGATTCTGCGTGCGACCTCTCCTAACTTCAACACCGCATCGTACATCGAGGAAATCGAGCGCGACTCACTGTGCAGTAAGATCGAAAGTCGTTCTGAATTTTGGAGGCCTTAAAAATAGAGATGAGTAGTGGGTCTGGTAATGTAGATGCCAGCGCGTCTACTCGCGATGTTTCGTTTTGAATGGTCTGGCCGGCCCGTCAACCGACAGTTCAGTCAAACAAAGACCCCGAACCCCCGCGGAGTACAGCCCCGGCCCTAGATAAACATGACACAGGTTGGTCCATCATTTTGAACTGACAGCCGCAGATGCGGCGCTTGGCCGTGGCGTGCGTGGCGTGCACGTCAACCTTGCGCACTGCCTATACGGTAAAACATATTCAGCCTCTGCTTCAGCGCGACGGAGCCTCATGTGTCCAATGCACCTGATGGCAGGTGTCTAGCCTCGAAAAGCAGCCAGGCTAGCAGCAGGGGCAGCAGCAGCAGGGGCAGCAGCAGCAGGGGCAGCAGAGGCAGCAGTAGCAGGGGCAGAGCAGCAGCAGCGGCAGCGGCGGCAGCGGCGGCGGTGGCAGCAGCAGGGGCAGCAGCAGGGGCAGCAGCAGGGGCAGCAGCAGCAGCAGCAGGGGCAGTAGCAGCAGGGGCAACAGCAGGGGCAGCAGCAGCAGCAGCAGGGGCAGCAGCAGCAGGGGCAGCAGGGGCAGCAGTGGCAGCAGCGGCAGCAGTGGCAGCAGCGGTAGCAGGGGCAGTAGTGGCAGCAGGGGCAGCAAGGGCGGCAGGGGCAGCAAGGGCGGCAGGGGCAGCAGGGGCAGCAGCAGCTACAGCAGCGGCAGCAGCGGCGACGGCAGCAGCAGGGGCAGCAGCAGCGGCATCATCACCAGCAGCAGCAGGGGCAGCAGTAGCAGGGGCAGCAGCGGCAGCAGCGGCAGCAGCGGCAGCAGTGGCAGCAGCGGCAGCAGCGGCAGCAGGGGCAGCAGCGGCAGCAGCAGCGGCAGCAGCAGGTGCAAAGGCAGCAGCAGCGGCAGCAGCAGGGGCAGCAGCAGCAGCAGGGGCAGCAGCAGGGGCAGCAACAGTAGGGGCAGCAGCAGCAGGGGCAGCAGCAGCAGGGGCAGCAGGGGCGGCAGGGGCAGCAGGGGCAGCAGCAGGGGCAGCAGCAGCAGGGGCAGCAGCGGCAGCAGCGGCAGCAGCGGCAGCAGCGGCAGCAGCGGCAGCAGCGGCAGCAGCGGCAGCAGCGGCAGCAGCGGCAGCAGCGGCAGCAGCGGCAGCAGCAGCGGCAGCAGCGGCAGCAGCGGCAGCAGCGGCAGCAGCGGCAGCAGCAGCAGGGGCAGCAGCAGCAGCAATAGTAGCAGGGGCAGCAGCAGCAGGGGCAGCAGCAGCAAGGGCAGCATGGGCAGCAACAGTAGGGGCAGCAACAGTAGGGGCAGGAGCAGCTGGGGCAGCAGCGGCAGCAGCGGCAGCAGCAGCAGCGGCAACAATGGCAGCAGCAGCAGCAATAGTAGCAGGGGCAGCAGCAGCAGGGGCAGCAGCAGCAGCAGTAGGGGCAGCAGCAGCAGGGGCAGCAGCAGCAGGGGCAGCAGCAGCAAGGGCAGCAGGGGCAGCAACAGTAGGGGCAGCAACAGTAGGGGCAGCAGCAACAGGGGCAGCAGCAGCAGGGGCAGCAGGGGCGGCAGGAGCAGCAGGGGCAGCAGCAGCAGGGGCAGCAGCAGCAGCAGCTGCAGGGGCAGCAGGGGCAGCAGGGGCAGCAGGGGCAGCAGCGGCAGCAGCGGCAGCAGCGGCGGCAGCGGCGGTAGCGGCAGCAGCGGCAGCAGCGGCAGTAGCGGCGACGGCAGCAACAGGGGCAGCAGCAGCAGGGGCAGCAGCAGCATGAGCAGCACCAGCAACAGAAGGGCGGCAGCAGCAGGGGCAGCAGCAGCAGGAGCAGCAGGGGCTGCATGGGCAGCAGGGGCAGCAGGGGCGGCAGCGGCAGCAGGGGCAGCAGGGGCAGCAGTGGCAGCAGCGGCAGCAGTGGCAGCAGCGGTAGCAGGGGCAGTAGTGGCAGCAGGGGCAGCAAGGGCGGCAGGGGCAGCAGGGGCAGCAGCAGCTGCAGCAGCGGCAGCAGCGGCGACGACAGCAGCAGGGGCAGCAGCAGCGGCATCATCACCAGCAGCAGCAGGGGCAGCAGTAGCAGGGGCAGCAGCGGCAGCAGCGGCAGCAGGGGCAGCAGCGGCAGCAGCGGCAGCAGGGGCAGCAGCGGCAGCAGCAGCGGCAGCAGCAGGTGCAACGGCAGCAGCAGCGGCAGCAGCAGGGGCAGCAGCAGGGGCAGCAGCAGCAGCAGGGGCAGCAGGGGCAGCAGCAGGGGCAGCAGCGGCAGCAAAGGCAGCAGCGGCAGCAGCGGCAGCAGCAGGGGCAGCAGCAGCAGCGGCAGCAGCAGCAGCAGTAGGGGCAGCAGCAGCAGGGGCAGCAGCAGCAAGGGCAGCAGGGGCAGCAGCAGGGGCAGCAACAGTAGGGGCAGCAGCAGCAGGGGCAGCAGCAGCAGGGGCAGCAGCAGCAGGGGCAGCAGGGGCGGCAGGGGCAGCAGGGGCAGCAGCAGGGGCAGCAGCAGCAGGGGCAGCAGCGGCAGCAGCGGCAGCAGCGGCAGCAGCGGCAGCAGCGGCAGCAGCGGCAGCAGCGGCGGCAGCAGCGGCAGCAGCGGCGGCAGCAGCGGCAGCACCGGCAGCAGCGGCAGCAGCGGCAGCAGCGGTGGCAGCAGCGGCAGCAGCGGCAGCAGCGGCAGCAGCGGCAGCAGCAGCAGGAGCAGCAGCGGCAACAATGGCAGCAGCAGCAGCAGGGGCAGCAGCAGCAGCAATAGTAGCAGGGGCAGCAGCAGCAGGGGCAGCAGCAGCAAGGGCAGCATGGGCAGCAACAGTAGGGGCAGCAACAGTAGGGGCAGGAGCAGCAGGGGCAGCAGCGGCAGCAGCGGCAGCAGCAGCAGCGGCAACAATTGCAGCAGCAGCAGCAATAGTAGCAGGGGCAGCAGCAGCAGGGGCAGCAGCAGCAGCAGTAGGGGCAGCAGCAGCAGGGGCAGCAGCAGCAAGGGCAGCAGGGGCAGCAACAGTAGGGGCAGCAACAGTAGGGGCAGCAGCAACAGGGGCAGCAGCAGCAGGGGCAGCAGGGGCGGCAGGAGCAGCAGGGGCAGCAGCAGCAGGGGCAGCAGCAGCAGCAGCTGCAGGGGCAGCAGGGGCAGCAGGGGCAGCAGCGGCAGCAGCGGCGACGGCAGCAGCAGGGGCGGCAGCAGCAGCAGCAGCAGGGGCAGCAGCAGCAGCAGGGGCAGCAGCAGCATGAGCAGCACCAGCAACAGAAGGGCGGCAGCAGCAGGGGCAGCAGCAGCAGGAGCAGCAGGGGCTGCAGGGGCAGCAGGGGCAGCAGGGGCGGCAGCGGCAGCAGGGGCAGCAGGGGCAGCAGTGGCAGCAGCGGCAGCAGCGGCAGCAGCTCTGGAACTTGCGGCAGCCAATCTGGACATTGCAAGAGGTCTATGAGCAAAAGCTACAGATGAAAGACAGATCGTGTGTTGCATCTGTGCTAAGACACTGCCATGCAGCCATGGACAGTTGGGAATGCTGAAAAGTCTGTCCAACAGGTGTGGTGCCATGTGAACAAGGCCTATGCCATCCATTTAAACAAGAACGTGGAAACGTGCAGAACGACAGTTTGGTACAAAAGGCAACGAAGTGCAAGGAGTGTACGGTTGAACCCCGGCAAGGAATGCTCCCTAAAGGGCGTTTGGTGACAAAGTGGGTTGAAAGGCTCCTGTATTGCCACAAGGGGAGAAGCTGAAGGAAGAACTGAAGCAGCAGGATACCGTAAGGAACCAGGTCGTGTAGGCTTACTTGACGGGCTTCATCAAGTGGGTTGCATCATTCGCATGTGGTGTCTGTGCTGCCTCTCCGTGCTGCCGCAGTGTACACTGAGATTGTGGTGTACACCAGGGTGTTTTATGCCTTGCCACCTGGCCCCAAGGGCTGGTGACAGGCCATGCCAACTTGCATTGACCTGGCACTGAGCTGGCACCACTGCTGTTGCCACTGTGACTGCAGCTGCAGTTGCTCTTGCCACACATTGTTGTTGCACCCACACACACCGCACAGTGCAGAAGTGATAACTGGACAGCATGCTCACGCATGCACACACACACGAACATCATTCATACACACATTGCAAGTGGACTTGGACGTGCATAGTTTTGTTTGGCTTCATGCGGGCTTGCTTGACCGGCTGTCTATCGGGCTGGTTGTTAAACCAATGTGGTGCGGCCGGAGGCCGCACATACATATGTTGCCTGCTGGCCGTCCGATGTGGGACGGGCCCACTGCCCTAGTACTATACAATATCTGATGGAGCATTGAGGGTTAGATTGTAACCCCTCCCGCCCCTACTGCTGTCCACAGAGCGATGGCAAACTGGTGGCCCGGTCATACAACCCCAGCTTGGTGCCTACGTCTCGTCCCAAGGCCGCTGGGGAGTGTGCGGCAGCAACCTGCAGGTCAGGCGTGATGCTGATGTGACCACTTGCCTGCCTCACCCTGCTTGTTAGCCTGGTCCTGGCCCGTGGACCAGATGTGGCTGCACTACCCAGCTGCCAGCTAGCCTGCTCACCCACCTTGTCCTACTGCCTGCAGCCAACTACCCCCATCTGCCTTATACTGCTGCCACTCACCGCCAGTGGAGCGTCTCCCCGCCCTCACCCCCTCTCCTACCTGCCCTTCCCCCTGCCCTTCCCTCCCCTATAGGCCAGGTAGCCATACCAGGATGACGGTACTAGTGGTGTAAACCCACCATCACCTATGTGAACTCATCACCAACTAGTGGCAGCAGGCAGTGTGGCGATGGCGCGGCAATGGCGTTGCAATGGCTGCTGTGTGTCTCCTTATGTCAATGTTTGGCACTTCTTGCTCACAGCTCATTGGCACTCCACATCTCATGGCTGTCACCTGCTACCCATCACCCACCATCACCATCAGCTATGGCCACCCCTGCCCTCAGGTGAAATTTTACCGTGCCCTGGCGTCTCTAAACATCGGCAACGCCTCTACAAAGTCCGCGGCCTTCGTGGGCTCCAACCGCTGGCCCCTCACCAACTCCCTGACGCTGCAGCGTGTTCCCCAAGCCAACAACGAGACCGCGCCCGCAGTCCTGCTTCTGGCTGGAGCGCCCTACTTTGTTGTGCCTGAGCTGCTGCTGGAGGAAGATGACCTGAGCAGTGGCACCGGGTGAGGGCAGCACGGGAGCAGGGAGTGGGGCCCTTGGCAGCTGGTACCACCGTATGTTACTGCCAAGCCGGAGTTGACACCAGACACCTGCATGGCTGACAGGGTGGGGTTGACACCACCACCACCACCACCACCACCACCCCAACCCACCACCACCACCACCACCAACATGTGCTCACGTGGCTGCCTACACTGCCTGACAAACTGTGTTAGGGTCTGGAGCCTTTAGCAGCTGGTTGGCGGGGCCATAGGGAGCATGCCCTTTGTGTGCTGTGCGCACGTCACGTGCACCCGGCCCGTGCATCCCAACCCCCCGGTGCGCATGGTACACTGCACTCTGCGCATGGTACTGCTTACCTTCTGTGAGCGTGGCGTCCATGTAGCCTTGCATGCACACATGCTAGACTACTCAACAAACCAACTGCCATGTTTTCCTTGCCTAGCACCCACCCAAGGCCTATCCTCTTTGCAAGCAATGCTACTCCAGCAGGAGCTCGTGGAAGTGAGTATGTCCATATCAAGTGATCAATGCACATCATGTGATGAGTGCCATGTCGCGGTGGATGACTCGCGGTGGGCTGTGTCTGCTTGTCTGCTTGTGCAGGTGTAAGCCACGTACGGCTGACTCTCTTCGGTTTGGAGCACCCATAGCATGCCAGAAGGCATGATGCTTTCCCAAATCACAATGTGCTACCAGCAACCTTTACAGCCCCTGCAACACCTACACTAGCCTGAGGAATGCCAGCGCCATGCCTGGTATGCTGGCCAGCTTCCCACCCGCCACCGCCCCTGAGGACATCCAGGGCCTGAGTGGCTGTCCACTGGGGAAGGATTGGACCGCTTGATGCAGACAGCAGCCGGCTACACAAGTGTTGGGGCGTGCAGCAGCAGGAGCAGCAGCAGGAGAGCGGTGTGTGTGAATGTGCTAAGGCAATCCGTGTGTGTTTTATCAGTGTTTGGTCAGTAAAATTGTTTTCATAATGTGCGCTTACTTGCACGGGTTGTTATCTCTTCAATGCCCTTCTTGTTCATCCATGTTTATGCATGTTAATGTGCACAAGGTATGCTTGCTTTTTTCTTGGTTGTCTGCTACACTTGTTCACGATGTACTGTGCTCGAGTCCTTACAAGATGGCTGTAAGGACGGACTCTCCGCTCAGGCTGCTTGGCTTGCCCACATCACGACTTTTGGTGAGTTTATCCTCCCACACCTGGTCGCCTCCGACATTGGACGTACATATGAAGGACAAGTGGGATTTAGTTGGTTTGTGTTGTGCCGTATCACATGGAGCCCTAGCAGCAGATGTCTATGCCTTGGCTTGCCAGTGATGCCTACTTTGAGTCTGATGTGGTCTCGTCACTCGTAAACACTAGACAATAGCCTTCTTGATTGGCCTCCGCCGTTTGGCCCAGTATTTCGTGGGTAAGTAGCCCCTCAAGGGAAAAGGGAAGATAGTTGGTCCATTGGGCCGTGGCGTAGGTTCATGGCGAGTGCATGATAACGCCTTGGCCCAAAAACCCATTACCGTAATCTCCCTTTCGATTCCCCAGGCCTCGGAAACTATAATAGGAATATCATTCCCAAGCCATATTTTTCATTGTTTCAATTTCCCCGATGGCCAAAGTACGTCTAATGGTGATTTCAAGAACGTCTTCGTGCATATAAATGATATGGCATCACCGGACCACGTCACATGGGGCACTGAACCTCGCTCATAAAGTCGTGGTCCTCCTGCTGCTGCTGGTAATGGCGACATATCTAATCATGCGCCTCGGAGCAGCACCCCGCCTTGACCAGCTGCCCATGTATGACCTCCACCCTAGACATGGCTGCCAGTCAGGATGTCCCAACATGGGGTTGGTAATCTTCATGCAAATACTCACTCAATACTGCACCGTTTTCGATAGCGTTTGTGACATTGGCAGCTGCGAATTGTTGCGCATCTACTGGCAAGCGGCGCGTTAGTTCAAGTGTTTGAGGCCATGCCGGCGCAAGCGATCACGGACACACCTCAGCTGCTCACCATCAAGCGTACTAGTGGTATGTAGCAGCATCAACAAGTGAACTGCGCCAGTAGTACAATCACATTTCAGCCCGCCAGGCTCGCTCCGCGAACCTTTCATTGGTACAGGCGGCGTCGGAAGACCATCGTCGGGCGAGTTGACACTCGACATTGCTGCAAACGCGACAAAGGTGCGTCTCTCTCTGGCCAGCCACACAGAAAAAGGGACCCCCTTGCACAAATCGGCATGTTGTGAGCTGACCACTCTGACTTTGCAAAACTTCGAGTGTCAACTTTGTTCATTACTCAACAAAGCAGCTGCTGGAGAAGAAAGCACTGCATTTCATCGATCAGGCCGGTTGGAAATGACTTTGGCGTGACTCAACTTTGCCTTGCAGTAATGACTAGCCCACCCCGACCGCCCGGAACCTGCTCCCTCCCAACCCCCTCCCAGCCCCAGCCCCGCCTTCCCCACCCCTCCCACCCCCAGCCCGCATTCCCACCCCCTCCCAGCCCCAGCCCCACCCTCCCACCCCCTCCCAGCAGCCCTAGCCCCGCCCTCCCTATCCTATCAAGCCTCACCCCCTATTAAGCCCCACCCCCACCTTTCCACCCCCTCCCAGCACCTCCCACCCCCAGCCCCGCCCTCCTACCCCCTCCCACCCCCTCCCAGCCCCAGCCCCCCCTCCCCCCCCCTACCACTACCCTCGCTCCCCTATGGGCAGAAAGCAGGCGGCTGGTGCTGGTGCCGCCCCTGACCTGCTGCCCCCTCCTGCTGCACCCCCCTGGCAGCAGCAGGCAGCTGGTGCTGGTGCTGCCCCTGGGCTGCCCACCCCTCCTGCTGCCCCCCCTTGGCAGCAGCTGGCAGCTGGTGCTTGTGCTGCCCCTGACCTGCCCCCCCCTCCTGCTGCACCCCCCTGGCAGCAGCATGCAGCTGGTGCTGGTGCTGCCCCTGGGCTGCCCACCCCTCCACCTGAGCAGCAGGGGGTCAGGGCGGAGCTGGACACAAGCTCGACACGCAAGCGGAGGGCGGGCGGGAGGGATCGGACCCAACATGTCGAGCAAGGTAACGTAGCAATGGCCTACACACCTTGAGTGGCCTTACCGAGTGGCCAGGTAGTAGGTACTACTCACGAAGCGGTCAAGCAATGCAGCAGCCTTGTATACTTCCGAGCATGGGTGGAGGGGCGTCGTTACATCGGTTTGACGTGCCATGTGCATTGCTTTGACTGCGGCGACTGTCCCTGACTGTTTGCAGAGGCTACTGGGCCACGTCGGTCGCGGCGGTCGGTCGCGGCGAGGCCCGCATGAGCAAAACTGGCATGAATTTGAATGTCACGATTTGAGCCGCCATAGCACTCAGCTAGGGCGCGCCCGGAAAAATCTTTAAGATATGACCCAATATGATCAAGCCAGAGAATATGATGAAATATGATCAAGCCAAAACCGAATTAAAGTCAACTGCGCATCAACAACAAGCTATGGGCCCTGTTCTCAAGCTTCTAGAATCCCATTTGCTCTAAACCGCTGCACTTATCGGCCGTGTGCAAAAATGGCTGGCGCGATGCGCGGTCTGACCCCACACGGTTCTCCTGCACATCTGTAGCTGCTTGGGGAGCGTCTCAGCAGCGCAAATGGCCGACCCGTGGCGACCCAACCGTCGGACCCAACCGCCGAAATTTGCTGACCCTTTTTGTTAAAGCAATAGCATGCAACCTTAGCATCGCACCACACACAGGTTGCTCCGGCCGCTGCAGTTGAGTAGCTTGACAACTTTGAGTAAGGAGCATGGAACCCGGACATGGCGTGTAGCCAAGAACATGTTGCGCATGACCAAGGCTACAGAGATCGATTGCAAGAGGATGCAGAGAGCCTCATTGCCGTGGTCTCAAGCTCAATGGTTAACTGCGCAGAGAGTAGAGGAGTGTTGCGGCGGGGTAACTGCAACTGAGAGCGGTACTGGTTTGGAGGGCGCCAAACCCTCTTCACACTCGGGGTTCCCAGGTGGGTTAGTGTGGACATCTGCCACATTATCCTCTTGACTACGGACCCGGTCATATCCCATCTTTAAGCCATCATATTCAGTCATATGACCAATTCCTCAGCAAGTCATATGATCGGTCGCGCCCTACACTCAGCACACTGCACAATATTCAATGTTACAAGCTGCACCGCATAGCTGACAGAGTCCTCTATCCAGGGATGTGCGAAACATAAATAGAAACCACGTGGCTGAGACGCGGCGTCGTTTTGATTACCAGGGGTCGGTTTCCTATCATTTCCTGTCATTTTTTGCTAGTTGGGGTCGCCTGACTGCCAGCCTGGTTGCCACCCTTGCCTGTCCCGTGACCAAAGCCTGAGAACACCAGTGCCTGAGAACAGTGCCTGAGGGTTTGTGTTCATCAAGGGTGCGACCGAGGATGCTACAACGTGTTTGTAGTAGCTGAGTGAGATTACCCACAGGCAAACATGTTGTTCCTTGTTGAATGAGTTTTGTTGGCCTGAGAACACCAGTGGACTTAGTTTTGTTGGCCTGAGAACACTTACTGCAGCTGTAATGGGGTTACTGCAGCTGCAGCAAACACCACCAGCACCACCTACTGTTGCGGCTGTCTATGGACTCTGCTCCTTTCGTTCTTGGAAACCATGGCCGCTGCTGTTGCTACTAATGTGGCCCAATGCCCAAGGCCCAATGCAATAAGGGGTTCTGGAACTGTGGGTGAGGCATTGTGGGTGGGGCACAAACGCTGCATCTCAGGTCACCCCTCCCATTGAACCACCACGTAAGGGACATTTGACTTTGCGGCGTGCCTGGTGAGAGTTGAGTTGTCATTTTAACGCGGAACGCCTTATCTTTGCGTCGCGCTTGCGTCTGCGCGCCCGAGCTGCTGGCACCCACGGTGACCGGCAGTCTGCCAGGCACGCGAACGGTTTCGCTCTGCGCGATGGGCCTTTCAAGTGCTGCCTAACAACACCCACAACGCGGGATGCAGAGTTCTCCGCTGCGGTACACTGCGGTACACATTACGCATGGAGCCCAGTTTTCTCAACGTCACCTTACACAGCCAGCTCAATCCCACTCTGCCTGCCCATTCAGATGCTCCAGTACCATGTACCGTAGGTCAGCACGCAAGGTGTTGGCTGGCACATACAACCCCACTGCCTTGCAATACTCGTTTAACATTTTCACGCTCAGCTTCTTGCCCAAGGTGCACAGCTGCTTCACGCTATCTGGTGCAAATGAGCACAGAAGGGTGAGGCACTCATCGTCCCAGTGCTTGTCATCCCTCTTCTGATCGAACATGGGCATGGCCACAAAGGGCTTTGTGATGGTGGGCCTCATGCACACACCCCTTGGTGCGGGGGTCATGCATTGGGCACATGCACATGCAGTCTCTGACCACTCAACGTGGATACCTGCAGCAGGGAAGAAGCAGCTATGCATGCTCATAGAGCCGGGGATGGATGATGCAAAGGCATGTGCATCTCGCTGTGGAGCACTGCAAAGCTCTACCTCCCGTGTGCTCAGCTCCAAGCACCACCGATGACCCACACTTGCTCGTGCACGGTGAGCCTTGCTGGGGTCAGCAGCAGCAGCTGGCTTGTGATATGCATTGCAATGCTGCACAAACCCCCATGCATTGCACTTCCCAACACGATCAGCCAGGATCTCACCCCTCAACCACTGCTTCACCACCCCTCCCTCTGAATCATGCCTGCCCTTGAAGTGAGCTGTAGCCCCATAGCTCCACCACACCGGCATGCTGAACCTCTGTGCCATGCCCCAATGCTGTCGCATGGCTGGGGCGCCCTTGAACTGCCCTGCACACCCATCAGACCACATGTACAACTGCCTCATGTCCATGTCATGCTCAGCCAGCAAGTAACACACCACCTGGTTTACTGCTGCTTGGGTAATGGCTGCCGACTGCTCCTTCCCATCTGTCATCACATACACGGTGTGCTCCTTGTAGGCCCCCTCTTTGTTCTTGAAGTATGCACACGCCACGAGAATGCCTATCTGCTGCGCATGCCAATGCTCTGACATGATCTCAACGCTGCGCTCAACAGTCAGCTTCTCTGACCAATCACATGAAATCACGACCTTCCCATCCTGGCCTGCCTTGACGGCCTCACGGTGCTCACGGAAAACCTGCAGCTGATGATGTGCCATCCGGTGGTGCCTGATGTACTCTGGCATCTGCTTGTTCAGCATGCCAACAACGTCACTCAAGCTCACCCTCATGCATAGCAGCTCAACTTTAGCCTTGCCTGCTGCTGGTGCCGGCCGGCTGCCTACAGCTGATGATGGCTTTCCATACTGACGCACAGTGAGCATGACGCTGCCATCTGCATCAGGCTGCAGCTGTAGCCTGCGCGACTTGCAATGGAGGCATGTGCGCAAAGAGCATGCAAGGCCAGGCTGCTGGCCAAGCTCACAAGGACACAGGAACAACTGCCGCATAGCTGTGGCGCTCAGGGGCTGGGTTTTGCTGGGAGGTGGTGGGATTAGGATGGGGGAGTAGGGGGGGAGGGGAGGTGGTAAATGCAGCGGGACAGGCGGAAGGCCAGGAGTGTAGAGGGGAGGGGAGAGGGGTGGGGGAAGGTGGGAAGGGTGGAAGGGTGGGGCGGCCTGCCAAGGCTGACGCTCTTGCTCTGCTTGCCACCTATGTTCCTGCTGCTCGAATTCACCAAGTGGATCTATGTAGGGAGAGGCAGCAGCGGTGAGGGATTCGTCCTCCTCCTCAGCAACAGGGGGGGCATCAACCCCTTGGTGGGGGGGCAGCTGAGGGGCAGCGCCTACTGCAGCCAGTGGGGCAGCTAGGGGGGCAGCAATGGCTGCAGCGGGGGGCAGCTGCAGGCTCTTCTTGTGTTGGGCTAGTGCTGTGAGCAAGTTGTCCAGGTTGCAACAAGTCTTGCACACACACACTTGCCGCTGTGATGCCGTCAGGCGTGCCACCCATGGCGGCCTCAGCCTGACAAACGTGCTGAGGCTGACACGCATGCTGGGTGGCTGCTGCAGCTGTCCTCCTTGCTGATGCTGATCCTCCAAGTGCTGCTGCTCGTCATCAAACTCACGCCACATCACCAGCAGTGAGCTCTCAAAGAAACGCCTGGTCTCCTTTACAAGTGTGCATGTGTCGTCCCTATGGCGCAAGCACCACACACGCAAGCACACATGCAGCAAGCCTTGTGCCAGACAACTTGGTACATGGCACACCAGGGGCACACTAGTGGCTGCAGCACATGCATGCAATCGAAGCCAACAATGCACATGTAGTTTGGCGCTATGGCACTCACCCAGTAGTTAAGCATACCCAATATGACCGCTGATCCTTGCACGAGGGCGAGGGCTTGCTGCGCTCATGGTAGTGATGGCGAATGAAGTCGAACACTGCTTGGCTGATGCCCTGGTGGCCCCTGTTGTCAGGGCTTCTGACATGGCTGGTGCAACTGCCGCATAGCCATGTCAGCCCATCATCCAGCAGGGGCACTCACATGATGGGCTGTTGCTCCACAGCAGGTGAGGTCACAGGGTTGGTGGCAGGCCTAGTGAGGATGGAGAGCCCCGGTAGGTGCAGCAGTGCCGGCAGGGCCGGGTGGTGCTGGCTGGACCCCTGCACCTGTGATGGGTGCGAGGGTGGTTGGTCTGGGAGATGGTGGGGGCAGGGCGCATTGGCTGGCCCAGGCTGTGCAGGTGCTTGCGTGGGTGTGGAGCTGAGACGGGGCATGGGCTGGAGCTGACTGGCTGACTCCTGCCCCCGCAGCCGCTGGCACACAGCATGCGCAGCTGCAGCAGACTCAGCGCAAGTCCTGTGGGCTAATGGAATCAGTGCGGGCACCAAGTTGTCGCAGGCCTTGATGATTTCAGCCATCTGGGTTGTAACCTGGCCGATGGCTCGTACACTCTGCCCGGAGCGGTAGCAGGCTGCCTCCCCCTCCACATGAATCTCCACCCAGCCAGCAAGACCAGCTGGTGTCGTCTTCACACACAGCGCACAGCGGGCTGCATGCCCGCCCTTCCCCTTGTAGGGGTGATACTTGGATGTCGGCATGCTGCAGGCATGTGCACACGCCAGCTTCTAAAACCCCTATTTGCAAATCTCAGCAAGAGTTGAGACCTTGGCAGGGGGTCCACAGATAGGTTCCCTAGCCAGTGACGCAGGGCTGGGGCATTCGTTTGCGTCCGATGGTCGCCATATTGGTATCAACAGAGTGGGCAGCATGGAGGAGTGTTTCCCCACCTTTTGGAGCCTAATCCACAAGGGATTGATGCAGCTGCCACTGCTGTGCTCCTACTGTGGTCTCCTCCAAGTTTCAGAGCCCCTGAGCCAGCGCATGTTGGTCACGATGTTGGACATGGGGTCGGGCTCCTCGCACATCGCGCACTATTCATCGCGTCAATGAGGGACTCACAGATACTGGGTCAGCGTACATCAAGTCCGCAGGCTCGGTAGGGTCGGATACCCGGCAACATGCCCGACCAGCTCGGCGCGTGCCTCAGCGCGGCCGCATTCCGACGCTTCAATTCGCGTGTATACCCGTGCAGAGATGAGTCCGGAAAAGCCGTTGTCCCTTATCGTTAGGGGGGTTGGTGGTTCAATGGGAGGGGTGACCCTCACTCACTGCAGCTTACTGGTAGCTGACGCACGGAGAGCGCCAGCATTTGTGTAGCCGCTGAGGATGAGGTCGCTCATGCCATTGATGTGCTGGTGGCTGGCTTTAGAGAACTGGAGCTGAGGTCAAGCTTGGTTGCAGCTGAAAATGCGCCGTCATTCAGCTGCTTTGAGATCTGATGCACACTGTCCTGGAGGACGATCGAGAGACATTTGGAAGCGTTGCTCATCGTGCATAAGGAGCTCGCGGTGTCGGTTATCAGCTGCGTCGGCGGCACTGATGCCACGGACCACAAACTGGTCCATTGCTGGCACTTTCGTCGAGGTCAACTAATTGTTTGACTAATTACCGAAGGACCAAATAATTACATTGCTTACTCTTTCCCGGTTTCACGAAGGACAAAATGTGATTCGGGATAGGGAATCGAAAGGGAGAGTACGTAGGTACTACACATACACTGTAAAAGGAAGGGTGTACCAACCCCCTTGTCCCTCACTAGGGCCTCCGTTTGAGCCGGACCAGTAGTAGCCTCTAGGTCACCCCCGCCATTGGCTGCACCCCTGATAACTATCCGACCGGTCTTTAAGAGTTTTACAGCGATTTCTGCGCAGGGCGGTGCAGCTCATCAAAGCGAAGCTAGCGGGCTGCTCGGGCTGATGTGCACCTGTGCCGGGGCGGGCGGGGGTGTTGAGAATACTGGTCGCGTTGTGCCGGGATTGGCCTGCTTAGTGGGGCTGTGATCAGCGCATAGCTATCGCGCTCAGCGGCCCAGCATTTCAAAAATTTGAATTTCTTGTCGGGCGCAGGACCCTGACATGTGTTCTGACATAACCCTGACATGTGTTCAAGTGCTAGTGCTAGTGCTGATGATATGCTTGGGAGTGCTGGTATGGCTTGGGCTGTCCCTGTACCCGAACAGCGTGCAACTCGTGTCACGTCAAGACAGAACTCGTTTCACGTCACCCCATGTCAGATTTTTTAAATTCTGGCCTTTTTGCTGTCCAGTTAACAGTCCAACCTGGACGTCAGATGATGTACTGCCGGTTCTGTGCGACTCTTTGTGTGGGCTTCTAACGTTTAACCACGACAGAAACGCGTTGCCTTCATTTGTGTGCCGTTTCATGTGTGTGGGCGGGCACAGTTATCAGCTCAGTTTCTACATCTTTTTGACATATTCTTGCTGCTCCTGGTTGCTCGGAAGCCACAGACATCAATGATCGAAGCATCCTGTGCAACCTGATAATTTAAATGTCCGTCGCGGGTTGGAGGCCAGCAACCCGGCGTAACGCGCAAGTTCCGAAATTGCAGGTTCAGCAGCAATCCGCCGTCGTGTACACGCCCCCAGCTTGGGAGATGGTATCGATGTGTGCTGGGACGCAGCAGCACTGTCGCGTGCTGACCTAAAAATTTGAATTGTCCGTCGCGGGTTGGGGCCAGCCAGCCGGCAAATCGCTGTGGCTGGCTGCACTCTATTCAGGCCATAAGCAGCTCATCGCACCAATCGGCGGCCTCATCCGTGCAGAAATGAGTAAGAAAGTTATCTCTTGAGCCACGGGGGTGCAGCCAATGGCGGGGGTGACCTCTAGCAGCCATTAGCGGAATATACTAGTGGGCAATAGTGGCCCGACTCAAATGGTGTTATTGGGCTGTGTGGAGTAAACCCAGTGCACATGGCACGTGAGCCGCCTACCACCTTCATTATTGCCTGACCCGTTAGGGCTATCATGTAGACTTGGCATGACAAAACATGCACTAATTGTAAGCTGATGACAGCTCAGATGGGGGGGGCACACACTACTGTGCCTCAGCAGGCTGCTGCTGCTGCTGCTGGGCCTTTGGTGGCTTATCTCGCAGCCGCTTGTAGCCCAGGCCAGGGTACTCCTTGCCCTTGGCTGGCAGCGCTCCCTGGTCAGGCCAGTAGCACAGCTCCAGCGGCCGCCACTTGCTCTCCCCAATGCGCTGCATGTTCAATGCTGCATTGCAGTCCCTGTCCAGCCACCTGCCTGGCTGTGGTGCTGGCTTGGCTTTGGCAGCCTTGCCCTTGCCCTTGCCCTTGGTGGGCTGGGTGGGCTCAGCTGCCGGCTTGCTGCGTTTGGCTGGAGGGGTAGTGCTGGGCCCTGGCTCTGAGGCTGCTGGCTGTGTGGCTGCCTGGCTGCTGCGTGGGGCCTGTGGGGGGGCACTACTGACCCTAAGCCTAACCCTAAGGGTGTACCAGCCTGGTATGGCTATAGATGCATGCTTACCCTCCCACCAACACAACAACCAACACGTGCTATCGCGAATGAAGAACCAGACGCTCCATGCACTGAGGGTGGCATTCTTTCACAAAGCAGTGTCTTATCCAAGACATCAGCCATGAGAGGGTACGGCCAGGGGCAGCCGCCCGTGCATGACGGGTTCAGACCTTACACGGTTTTGACCTTCACAACACAAACAAGACATGACTGCCAAGGTTGCCCACTGCCGGCTCGGGTACCCGCATCAGACGCTACAGATTAAACACATTTCTACAGACAGTACAGAAAGATCGCTACAGACAAATTCACTGACTAACAATGAAACTAATAAGCTAAGCCTAACCTACTTCCACAAACCACCCGAGCCTAGCACTGCCACGCTACCTAGGGAGCTGCTAATTCAGCAGCTGCCCGCCTGAGAATGAGGAGTCCCCCCTAGTGCTACATGCCATCAGGGTCTTGCCTCTGCACCCAACAGATTATGAGCTCAATGCCACACTGCCGGCATAGCCCACGAGCTGTTTCTGAACTCAGTGCTGTCAAACTCCTGGGAAGCTGGCGTCCTCGTCCGGTTCCAGGTCTTGCCTAGCTAGGGGCCAGTTGGAATGCTAGCATTGCAGCGCTGGCGTTTGACTACGCAGCTTGCCTCCTGCCGGCCTTTTCATCTCTCCTCCGCCACTCCTCTGCCCTAAACCTTGTGCCATAGTCTGCCAGACGGCCCTGCCAACACATTAGCCAACTCTTAAGCCGTTTCAGCAACCTGCCATCAAGTAGAGCATGCCCCCCTCTAGCTGCCATGCCATGAATTGCCCATGCTGATTCATGTGGAACGCTTGAGGCATGATGTGATTGTGAGTGTGACACCCCTCCCCAGCCCTCCCTGCTTCCCCTCTCTCCTCTTCCTCACACTGCTCGTGCCCCAAGCTCCCTGGGGTGCTACCCGTACCTAGGGCAGCACAGGTGTGTTGTGCCCCTGACAAGTGTTCCTAGCCAGACGCTGCTGCTGCTGCTGCTGCTGTGTTCGTGGGCACCACAGTGGCCACAGCGTCAGCCGTCACAGTGGCTGCTGGAGTGCTGGGCGTGACTTGAAGCGCAACCTGCTCCTCTGCAGCTGTCTTAAAGCTCACAACCTGGTCCAGGGACCCCACCACGAAGTTCCCTGCACCTGCCTGGTCTTCCTCGTCAGCCTGCAGCTCACTGGCTGCTGTTGTTGATGATGCCCTGGCGGCCTGCTGCTTGCTGGCTGCTGTTGTTGATGATGCCTCGCCGGTTGTGGAGGACACAGCAATAGGTTTCAGGGACTGGGTGGCACCAGCGGCTGACTTTACCTTGGTGGTTGGCTTGGCCTTGGCAACTGACTTCAAGGCTGTAGGTTTGGTGTCAGGCACAACCGGCTGTGTGCTTGACCCATCAACTGCCTGCAGGCAGCCACAACAGAACAACGCAACCATGGGTAAAGTTCGCATGTAAAAGAGATGAGCACAGCTTATGCAGCATGCTGTATTGATGAATGAATGTTGCTACTGTATGGAGGGAGACTGGCCCCGAATGTCAGCCCCAAAGGTGCAGCAGAGCTGTAATAGGCTATCAAAGCTAGAAGAACAAAGCTATCAGGAAGGCAAGCCCACCAGAGTTTTAGGCACCACAGGCCCGAGGCTGCTGTTAAGCAGGTCTTCACCAGCCTCGGTTGCCTCAGCATCTGGGTCCCATTCGGCAATCAAGTCCTGTGATGTATCCAAGAGAGTGGGGTAAGATTCTAGGCCTGATTCTGCATCAGGCTCAGCTTCTGCCTCAGCCTCCGCCTCAGGCTCAGCCTCTGCCTGAGGCTCAGCAGTGGGCTCAGCCTCCGCCTCAGGCTCAGCGGCTGCCTCAGGTTCAGCCTCCGCCTCAGGCTCAGCCTCCGCCTCAAGCTCAGCAGCGGGCTCAGCCTCAGCAGCGGGCTCAGCCTTAGCAACAGGCTCAGCAGCTGCCTCAGGCTCAGCAGCAGGCTCAGCCTCCGCCTCAGGCTCAGCGGCTGCCTCATGCTCAGCAGCAGGCTCACCCTCAACAGCTGCCTCAGGCTTAGCAGCTGGCTCAGCCTCTGCCTCAGGCTCAGCGGCTGCCTCAGGCTCAGCAGCGGGCTCAGCCTCCGCCTCAGGCTCAGCAGCTGCCTCAGGCTCAGCAGCGGGCTCAGCCTCAGCAGCTGCCTCAGGCTCAGCAGCGGGCTCAGCCTCAGCCTCAGGCTCAGCGGCTGCCTCAGGCTCAGCAGTGGGTTCAGCCGCATCAGCTGCCTCAGGCTCAGCCTCCGCCTCAGGCTCAGTGGCTGCCTCAGGCTCAGCAGCGGGCTCAGCCTCCGCCTCAGGCTCAGCAGCTGCCTCAAGCTCAGCAGCGGGCTCAGCCTCTGCCTCAGGCTCAGCGGCTGCCTCAGGCTCGGCAGCGGGTTCAGCCGCATCAGCTGCCTCAGGCTCAGCAGCGGGCTCAGCCTCAGCCTCAGGCTCAGCGGCTGTCTCAGGCTCAGCAGCGGATTCAGCCTCAGCAGCTGCCTCAGGCTCAGCGGCTGCCTCAGGCTCAGCAGCGGGCTCAGCCTCCGCCTCAGGCTCAGCGGCTGTCTCAGGCTCAGCAGCTGCCTCAGGCTCAGCAGCGGGCTCAGCCTCCGCCTCAGGCTCAGCAGCTGCCTCAGGCTCAGCAGCGGATTCAGCCTCAGCCTCAGGCTCAGCGGCTGCCTCAGGCTCAGCAGCGGGTTCAGCCGCAGCAGCTGCCTCAGGCTCAGCCTCCGCCTCAGGCTCAGCGGCTGCCTCAGGCTCAGCAGCAGGCTCAGTGGCAGCATCAGGCTCAGCAGCGGGCTCAGCCTCAGCAGCTGCCTCAGGCTCAGCAGCGGGCTCAGCCTCAGCCTCAGGCTCAGCGGCTGCCTCAAGCTCAGCAGCGGGCTCAGCCTCTGCCTCAGGCTCAGCGGCTGCCTCAGGCTCGGCAGCGGGTTCAGCCGCATCAGCTGCCTCAGGCTCAGCAGCGGGCTCAGCCTCAGCCTCAGGCTCAGCGGCTGTCTCAGGCTCAGCAGCGGATTCAGCCTCAGCAGCTGCCTCAGGCTCAGCGGCTGCCTCAGGCTCAGCAGCGGGCTCAGCCTCCGCCTCAGGCTCAGCGGCTGTCTCAGGCTCAGCAGCTGCCTCAGGCTCAGCAGCGGGCTCAGCCTCCGCCTCAGGCTCAGCAGCTGCCTCAGGCTCAGCAGCGGATTCAGCCTCAGCCTCAGGCTCAGCGGCTGCCTCAGGCTCAGCAGCGGGTTCAGCCGCAGCAGCTGCCTCAGGCTCAGCCTCCGCCTCAGGCTCAGCGGCTGCCTCAGGCTCAGCAGCAGGCTCAGTGGCAGCATCAGGCTCAGCAGCGGGCTCAGCCTCAGCAGCTGCCTCAGGCTCAGCAGCGGGCTCAGCCTCAGCCTCAGGCTCAGCGGCTGCCTCAAGCTCAGCAGCGGGCTCAGCCTCTGCCTCAGGCTCAGCGGCTGCCTCAGGCTCGGCAGCGGGTTCAGCCGCATCAGCTGCCTCAGGCTCAGCAGCGGGCTCAGCCTCAGCCTCAGGCTCAGCGGCTGTCTCAGGCTCAGCAGCGGATTCAGCCTCAGCAGCTGCCTCAGGCTCAGCGGCTGCCTCAGGCTCAGCAGCGGGCTCAGCCTCCGCCTCAGGCTCAGCGGCTGTCTCAGGCTCAGCAGCTGCCTCAGGCTCAGCAGCGGGCTCAGCCTCCGCCTCAGGCTCAGCAGCTGCCTCAGGCTCAGCAGCGGATTCAGCCTCAGCCTCAGGCTCAGCGGCTGCCTCAGGCTCAGCAGCGGGTTCAGCCGCAGCAGCTGCCTCAGGCTCAGCCTCCGCCTCAGGCTCAGCGGCTGCCTTAGGCTCAGCAGCAGGCTCAGCCTCAGCAGCTGCCTCAGGCTCAGCAGCGGGCTCAGCTTCTGCCTCAGGCTCAGTGGCTGCCTCAGGCTCAGCAGCGGGCTCAGCCTCCGCCTCAGGCTCAGCGGCTGTCTCAGGCTCAGCAGCTGCCTCAGGCTCAGCAGCGGGCTCAGCCTCTGCCTCAGGCTCAGCAGCTGCCTCAGGCTCAGCAGCGGATTCAGCCTCAGCCTCAGGCTCAGCGGCTGCCTCAGGCTCAGCAGCAGGCTCAGCCTCCGCCTCAGGCTCAGCGGCTGCCTCAGGCTCAGCAGCAGGCTCAGCCTCAGCCTCAGGCTCAGTGGCAGCATCAGGCTCAGCGGCTGCCTCAGGCTCAGCAGCGGGCTCAGCTTCTGCCTCAGGCTCAGTGGCTGCCTCAGGCTCAGCAGCGGGCTCAGCCTCCGCCTCAGGCTCAGCAGCTGCCTCAGGCTCAGCAGCGGGCTCAGCTTCTGCCTCAGGCTCAGTGGCTGCCTCAGGCTCAGCAGCGGGCTCAGCCTCCGCCTCAGGCTCAGCGGCTGTCTCAGGCTCAGCAGCTGCCTCAGGCTCAGCAGCGGGCTCAGCCTCTGCCTCAGGCTCAGCAGCTGCCTCAGGCTCAGCAGCGGATTCAGCCTCAGCCTCAGGCTCAGCGGCTGCCTCAGGCTCAGCAGCAGGCTCAGCCTCCGCCTCAGGCTCAGCGGCTGCCTCAGGCTCAGCAGCAGGCTCAGCCTCAGCCTCAGGCTCAGCGGCTGCCTCAGGCTCAGCAGCAGGCTCAGGCTCAGCAGCGGGCTCAGCCTCAGCCTCAGGCTCAGCGGCTGTCTCAGGCTCAGCAGCTGCCTCAGGCTCAGCAGCGGGCTCAGCCTCCGCCTCAGGCTCAGCAGCTGCCTCAGGCTTAGCAGCGGATTCAGCCTCAGCCTCAGGCTCAGCGGCTGCCTCAGGCTCAGCAGCGGGTTCAGCCGCAGCAGCTGCCTCAGGCTCAGCCTCCGCCTCAGGCTCAGCCTTTGCCTCAGGCTCAGCAGCGGGCTCAGCCTCCGCCTCAGGCTCAGCAGCTGCCTCAGGCTCAGCAGCGGGCTCAGCCTCCGCCTCAGGCTCAGCGGCTGCCTCAGGCGCAGCAGTTGCCTCAGCCTCCGCCTCAGGCTCAGCGGCTGCCTCAGGCTCAGCAGCGGATTCAGCCTCCGCCTCAGGCTCAGCAGCTGCCTCAGGCTCAGCAGCAGGCTCCGCCTCCGCCTCAGGCTCAGCGGCTGCCTCAGGCTCAGCAGCAGGCTCAGCCTCAGCAGCTGCCTCAGGCTCAGCCTCTGCCTCAGGCTCAGCGGCTGCCTCAGGCTCAGCAGCGGGCTCTGCCTTAGCCTCAGGCTCAGCAGCGGGCTCAGCCTCCGCCTCAGGCTCAGCGGCTGCCTCAGGCTGAGCAGCAGGCTCAGCCTCAGCAGCTGCCTCAGGCTCAGCGGCTGCCTCAGGCTCAGCCTCCGCCTCAGGCTCAGCGGCTGTTTCAGGCTCAGCAGCGGGCTCTGCCTCCGCCTCAGACTCAGCGGCTGCCTCAGGCTCAGCAGCGGTTTCAGCTTCTGCCTCAGGCTCAGTGGCTGCCTCAGGCTCAGCAGCGGGCTCAGCCTCCGCCTCAGGCTCAGCAGCTGCCTCAGGCTCAGCAGCGCGCTCAGCCTCCGCCTCAGGCTCAGCCTCTGCCTCAGCAGCAGGCTCAGCCTCTGCCTCAGCAGCAGGCTCAGCCTCAGCAGCTGCCTCAGGCTCAGCCTCTGCCTCAGGCTCAGCGGCTGCCTCAGGCTCAGCAGCGGGCTCCGCCTCCGCCTCAGACTCAGCGGCTGCCTCAGGCCCAGCAGCGGGCTCATCCTCCACCTCAGGCTCAGCGGCTGCCTCAGGCTCAGCAGCAGGCTCAGCCTCAGCAGCTGCCTCAGGCTCAGCGGCTGCCTCAGGCTCAGCCTCCGCCTCAGGCTCAGCGGCTGTTTCAGGCTCAGCAGCGGGCTCTGCCTCCGCCTCAGACTCAGCGGCTGCCTCAGGCTCAGCAGCGGTTTCAGCTTCTGCCTCAGGCTCAGTGGCTGCCTCAGGCTCAGCAGCGGGCTCAGCCTCCGCCTCAGGCTCAGCAGCTGCCTCAGGCTCAGCAGCGCGCTCAGCCTCCGCCTCAGGCTCAGCCTCTGCCTCAGCAGCAGGCTCAGCCTCTGCCTCAGCAGCAGGCTCAGCCTCAGCAGCTGCCTCAGCCTCAGCAGCTGCCTCAGGCTCAGCAGCGGGCTCAGCCTCCGCCTCAGGCTCAGCCTCTGCCTCAGCAGCAGGCTCAGCCTCAGCAGCTGCCTCAGGCTCAGCCTCTGCCTCAGGCTCAGCGGCTGCCTCAGGCTCAGCAGCGGGCTCTGCCTCAGCCTCAGGCTCAGCAGCGGGCTCAGCCTCAGCCTCAGGCTCAGCAGCGGATTCAGCTTCTGCCTCAGACTCAGCAGCTGCCTCAGGCTCAGCAGCGGGCTCAGCCTCAGCATCAGGCTCAGCAGCATGCTCAGCCTCCGCCTCAGGCTCAGCCTCTGCCTCAGGCTCAGCGGCTGCCTCAGGCTCAGCAGCAGACTCAGCCTCCGCCTCAGGCTCAGCGGCTGCCTCAGGCTCAGGCTCAGCCTCAGCCTCAGGCTCAGCGGCTGCCTCAGGCTCAGCAGCAGGCTCAGCCTCAGCAACTGCCTCAGGCTCAGCAGCGGGCTCAGCCTCCGCCTCAGGCTCAGCGGCTGCCTCCGGCTCAGCAGCAGGCTCAGCCTCCGCCTCAGGCTCAGGGGCTGCCTCAGGCTCAGGCTCAGGCTCAGCCTCAGGCTCAGGCTCAGCGGCTGCCTCAGGCTCAGGCTCAGCCTCAGCCTCAGGCTCAGCGGCTGCCTCAGGCTCACCAGCGGATTCAGCCTCAGCAGCTGCCTCAGGCTCAGACTCCGCCTTAGGCTCAGCGGCTTCCTCAGGCTCAGCTTCAGGCTTAGCCTCTGCCTCAGGCTCAGCAGCATGCTCAGCCTCCGCCTCAGGCTCAGCCTCTGCCTCAGGCTCAGCGGCTGCCTCAGGCTCAGCAGCAGGCTCAGCCTCCGCCTCAGGCTCAGCGGCTGCCTCAGGCTCAACAGCGGGCTCAGCCTCAGCCTCAGGCTCAGCGGCTGTCTCAGGCTCAGCAGCTGCCTCAGGCTCAGCCTCCGCCTCAGGCTCAGCAGCTGCCTCAGGCTCAGCAGCGGGCTCAGCCTCAACCTCAGGCTCAGCGGCTGCCTCAGGCTCAGCAGCGGATTCAGCCTCCGCCTCCGCCTCACGCTCAGCCTCAGGCTCAGCAGCAGGCTCAGCCTCCGCCTCAGGCTCAGCCTTTGCCTCAGGCTCAGCAGCGGGCTCATTCTCCGCCTCAGGATCAGTGGCTGCCTCAGGCGCAGCAGTTGCCTCAGGCTCAGCCTCCGCCTCACGCTCAGCCTCAGGCTCAGCAGCAGGCTCAGCCTCCGCCTCTAGCTTAGCAGCTGCCTCAGGCTCAGCAGCGGGCTCAGCCTCAACCTCAGGCTCAGCGGCTGCCTGAGGCTCAGCAGCGGGTTTAGCCTCCGCCTCAAGCTCAGCAGCTGCCTCAGGCTCAGCAGGAGGCTCAGCTTCTGCCTCAGGCTCAGTGGCTGCCTCAGGCTCAGCCTCCACCTTAGGCTCAGCGGTTGCCTCAGGCTCAGTAGCGGGCTCCGCCTCAGCCTCAGGCTCAGCGGCTGCCTCAGGCTCAGGCTCAGGCTCAGCGGCTGCCTCAGGCTCAGCCTCCGCCTCAGGCGCAGCGGCTGCCTCAGGCTCAGCAGCGGGCTCTGCCTCAGCCTCAGGCTCAGCAGCGGGCTCAGCCTCAGCCTCAGGCTCAGCAGCGGATTCAGCTTCTGCCTCAGGCTCAGCGGCTGCCTCAGGCTCAGCAGCGGGCTCAGCCTCCGCCTCAGGCTCAGCGGCTGCCTCAGGCTCAGCAGCAGGCTCAGCCTCAGCAGCTGCCTCAGGCTCAGCCTCTGCCTCAGGCTCAGCCTCTGCCTCAGGCTCAGCGGCTGCCTCAGGCTCAGCAGCAGGCTCAGCCTCAGCAGCTGCCTCAGGCTCAGCAGCGGGCTCAGCCTCAACCTCAGGCTTAGCGGCTGCCTCAGGCTCAGCAGCAGGCTCAGCCTCAGCAGCTGCCTCAGGCTCAGCCTCTGCCTCAGGCTCAGCGGCTGCCTCAGGCTCAGCAGCGGGCTCTGCCTCAGCCTCAGGCTCAGCAGCGGGATCAGCCTCAGCAGCTGCCTCATGCTCAGCAGCGGGCTCAGCCTCCGCCTCAGGCTCAGCGGCTGCCTCAGGCTCAGCAGCAGGCTCAGCCTCAGCAGCTGCCTCAGGCTCAGCGGCTGCCTCAGGCTCAGCAGCGGATTCAGCCTCAGCAGCTGCCTCAGGCTCAGCCTCCGCCTCAGGCTCAGCGGCTGCCTCAGGCTCAGCAGCGGGCTCTGCCTCCGCCTCAGGCTCAGCAGCGGGCTCAGCCTCAGCCTCAGGCTCAGCAACGGATTCAGCTTCTGCCTCAGGCTCAGCGGCTGCCTCAGGCTCAGCAGCGGGCTCAGCCTCCGCCTCAGGCTCAGCGGCTGCCTCAGGCTCAGGCTCAGGCTCAGGCTCAGCGGCTGCCTCGGGCTCAGCCTCCGCCTCAGGCTCAGCGGCTGCCTCAGGCTCATAAGCGGATTCAGCTTCTGCCTCAGGCTCAGTGGCTGCCTCAGGCTCAGCAGTGGGCTCAGCCTCCGCCTCAGGTTCAGCGGCTGCCTCAGGCTCAGCAGCAGGCTCAGCCTCCGCCTCAGACTCAGCGGCTGCCTCAGGCTCAGCAGCGGGCTCAGCCTCCGCCTCAGGCTCAGCGGCTGCCTCAGGCTCAGCAGCGGGCTCAGCCTCCGCCTCAGACTCAGCGGCTGCCTCAGGCTCAGCAGCGGGCTCATCCTCCGCCTCAGGCTCAGCGGCTGCCTCAGGCTCAGCAGCGGGCTCAGCCTCCGCCTCAGGCTCAGCGGCTGCCTCAGGCTCAGCCTCCGCCTCAGGCTCAGCGGCTGCCTCAGGCTCAGCAGCGGGCTCAGCCTCCGCCTCAGGCTCAGCGGCTGCCTCAGGCTCAGCAGCAGGCTCAGCCTCAGCAGCTGCCTCAGGCTCAGCGGCTGCCTCAGGCTCAGCAGCGGATTCAGCCTCAGCAGCTGCCTCAGGCTCAGCCTTCGCCTCAGGCTCAGCGGCTGCCTCAGGCTCAGCAGCGGGCTCTGCCTCAGCCTCAGGCTCAGCGGCTGCCTCAGGCTCAGCAGCAGGCTTAGTCTCAGCAGCTGCCTCAGGCTCAGCCTCTGCCTCAGGCTCAGCGGCTGCCTCAGGCTCAGCAGCGGGCTCTGCCTCAGCCTCAGGCTCAGCAGCGGGCTCAGCCTCAGCCTCAGGCTCAGCAGCGGATTCAGCTTCTGCCTCAGGCTCAGCGGCTGCCTCAGGCTCAGCAGCGGGCTCAGCCTCCGCCTCAGGCTCAGCGGCTGCCTCAGGCTCAGCAGCAGGCTCAGCCTCAGCAGCTGCCTCAGGCTCAGCCTCTGCCTCAGGCTCAGCCTCTGCCTCAGGCTCAGCGGCTGCCTCAGGCTCAGCAGCAGGCTCAGCCTCAGCAGCTGCCTCAGGCTCAGCAGCGGGCTCAGCCTCAACCTCAGGCTTAGCGGCTGCCTCAGGCTCAGCAGCAGGCTCAGCCTCAGCAGCTGCCTCAGGCTCAGCCTCTGCCTCAGGCTCAGCGGCTGCCTCAGGCTCAGCAGCGGGCTCTGCCTCAGCCTCAGGCTCAGCAGCGGGATCAGCCTCAGCAGCTGCCTCATGCTCAGCAGCGGGCTCAGCCTCCGCCTCAGGCTCAGCGGCTGCCTCAGGCTCAGCAGCAGGCTCAGCCTCAGCAGCTGCCTCAGGCTCAGCGGCTGCCTCAGGCTCAGCAGCGGATTCAGCCTCAGCAGCTGCCTCAGGCTCAGCCTCCGCCTCAGGCTCAGCGGCTGCCTCAGGCTCAGCAGCGGGCTCTGCCTCCGCCTCAGGCTCAGCAGCGGGCTCAGCCTCAGCCTCAGGCTCAGCAACGGATTCAGCTTCTGCCTCAGGCTCAGCGGCTGCCTCAGGCTCAGCAGCGGGCTCAGCCTCCGCCTCAGGCTCAGCGGCTGCCTCAGGCTCAGGCTCAGGCTCAGGCTCAGCGGCTGCCTCGGGCTCAGCCTCCGCCTCAGGCTCAGCGGCTGCCTCAGGCTCATAAGCGGATTCAGCTTCTGCCTCAGGCTCAGTGGCTGCCTCAGGCTCAGCAGTGGGCTCAGCCTCCGCCTCAGGTTCAGCGGCTGCCTCAGGCTCAGCAGCAGGCTCAGCCTCCGCCTCAGACTCAGCGGCTGCCTCAGGCTCAGCAGCGGGCTCAGCCTCCGCCTCAGGCTCAGCGGCTGCCTCAGGCTCAGCAGCGGGCTCAGCCTCCGCCTCAGACTCAGCGGCTGCCTCAGGCTCAGCAGCGGGCTCATCCTCCGCCTCAGGCTCAGCGGCTGCCTCAGGCTCAGCAGCGGGCTCAGCCTCCGCCTCAGGCTCAGCGGCTGCCTCAGGCTCAGCCTCCGCCTCAGGCTCAGCGGCTGCCTCAGGCTCAGCAGCGGGCTCAGCCTCCGCCTCAGGCTCAGCGGCTGCCTCAGGCTCAGCAGCAGGCTCAGCCTCAGCAGCTGCCTCAGGCTCAGCGGCTGCCTCAGGCTCAGCAGCGGATTCAGCCTCAGCAGCTGCCTCAGGCTCAGCCTTCGCCTCAGGCTCAGCGGCTGCCTCAGGCTCAGCAGCGGGCTCTGCCTCAGCCTCAGGCTCAGCGGCTGCCTCAGGCTCAGCAGCAGGCTTAGTCTCAGCAGCTGCCTCAGGCTCAGCCTCTGCCTCAGGCTCAGCGGCTGCCTCAGGCTCAGCAGCGGGCTCTGCCTCAGCCTCAGGCTCAGCAGCGGGCTCAGCCTCAGCCTCAGGCTCAGCAGCGGATTCAGCTTCTGCCTCAGGCTCAGCGGCTGCCTCAGGCTCAGCAGCGGGCTCAGCCTCCGCCTCAGGCTCAGCGGCTGCCTCAGGCTCAGCAGCAGGCTCAGCCTCAGCAGCTGCCTCAGGCTCAGCCTCTGCCTCAGGCTCAGCCTCTGCCTCAGGCTCAGCGGCTGCCTCAGGCTCAGCAGCAGGCTCAGCCTCAGCAGCTGCCTCAGGCTCAGCAGCGGGCTCAGCCTCAACCTCAGGCTTAGCGGCTGCCTCAGGCTCAGCAGCAGGCTCAGCCTCAGCAGCTGCCTCAGGCTCAGCCTCTGCCTCAGGCTCAGCGGCTGCCTCAGGCTCAGCAGCGGGCTCTGCCTCAGCCTCAGGCTCAGCAGCGGGATCAGCCTCAGCAGCTGCCTCATGCTCAGCAGCGGGCTCAGCCTCCGCCTCAGGCTCAGCGGCTGCCTCAGGCTCAGCAGCAGGCTCAGCCTCAGCAGCTGCCTCAGGCTCAGCGGCTGCCTCAGGCTCAGCAGCGGATTCAGCCTCAGCAGCTGCCTCAGGCTCAGCCTCCGCCTCAGGCTCAGCGGCTGCCTCAGGCTCAGCAGCGGGCTCTGCCTCCGCCTCAGGCTCAGCAGCGGGCTCAGCCTCAGCCTCAGGCTCAGCAACGGATTCAGCTTCTGCCTCAGGCTCAGCGGCTGCCTCAGGCTCAGCAGCGGGCTCAGCCTCCGCCTCAGGCTCAGCGGCTGCCTCAGGCTCAGGCTCAGGCTCAGGCTCAGCGGCTGCCTCGGGCTCAGCCTCCGCCTCAGGCTCAGCGGCTGCCTCAGGCTCATAAGCGGATTCAGCTTCTGCCTCAGGCTCAGTGGCTGCCTCAGGCTCAGCAGTGGGCTCAGCCTCCGCCTCAGGTTCAGCGGCTGCCTCAGGCTCAGCAGCAGGCTCAGCCTCCGCCTCAGACTCAGCGGCTGCCTCAGGCTCAGCAGCGGGCTCAGCCTCCGCCTCAGGCTCAGCGGCTGCCTCAGGCTCAGCAGCGGGCTCAGCCTCCGCCTCAGACTCAGCGGCTGCCTCAGGCTCAGCAGCGGGCTCATCCTCCGCCTCAGGCTCAGCGGCTGCCTCAGGCTCAGCAGCGGGCTCAGCCTCCGCCTCAGGCTCAGCGGCTGCCTCAGGCTCAGCCTCCGCCTCAGGCTCAGCGGCTGCCTCAGGCTCAGCAGCGGGCTCTGCCTCAGCCTCAGGCTCAGCAGCGGGATCAGCCTCAGCAGCTGCCTCAGGCTCAGCAGCGGGCTCAGCCTCCGCCTCAGGCTCAGCGGCTGCCTCAGGCTCAGCAGCAGGCTCAGCCTCAGCAGCTGCCTCAGGCTCAGCGGCTGCCTCAGGCTCAGCAGCGGATTCAGCCTCAGCAGCTGCCTCAGGCTCAGCCTCCGCCTCAGGCTCAGCGGCTGCCTCAGGCTCAGCAGCGGGCTCTGCCTCAGCCTCAGGCTCAGCGGCTGCCTCAGGCTCAGCAGCAGGCTTAGTCTCAGCAGCTGCCTCAGGCTCAGCCTCTGCCTCAGGCTCAGCGGCTGCCTCAGGCTCAGCAGCGGGCTCTGCATCAGCCTCAGGCTCAGCAGCGGGCTCAGCCTCAGCCTCAGGCTCAGCAGCGGATTCAGCTTCTGCCTCAGGCTCAGCGGCTGCCTCAGGCTCAGCAGCGGGCTCAGCCTCCGCCTCAGGCTCAGCGGCTGCCTCAGGCTCATAAGCGGATTCAGCTTCTGCCTCAGGCTCAGTGGCTGTCTCAGGCTCAGCAGTGGGCTCAGCCTCCGCCTCAGGTTCAGCGGCTGCCTCAGGCTCAGCAGCAGGCTCAGCCTCCGCCTCAGACTCAGCGGCTGCCTCAGGCTCAGCAGCGGGCTCATCCTCCGCCTCAGGCTCAGCGGCTGCCTCAGGCTCAGCAGCGGGCTCAGCCTCCGCCTCAGGCTCAGCAGCTGCCTCAGGCTCAGCAGTGGGTTCAGCCGCATCAGCTGCCTCAGGCTCAGCCTCCGCCTCAGGCTCAGCGGCTGCCTCAGGCTCAGCAGCAGGCTCAGCCTCCGCCTCAGGCTCAGCGGCTGCCTCAGGTTCAGCAGCAGGCTCAGCCTCAGCAGCTGCCTCAGGCTCAGCAGCGGGCTCAGCCTCAGCCTCAGGCTCAGCGGCTGCCTCAGGCTCAGCAGCAGGCTCAGCCTTCGCCTCAAGCTCAGTGGCTGCCTCAGGTTCAGCAGCAGGCTCAGCCTCAGCAGCTGCCTCAGGCTCAGCAGCGGGCTCAGCCTCAGCCTCAGGCTCAGCGGCTGCCTCAGGCTCAGCAGCAGGCTCAGCCTTCGCATCAAGCTCAGCGGCTGCCTCAGGCTCAGCAGCATGCTCAGCCTCCGCCTCAGGCTCAGCAGCATGCTCAGCCTCCACCTCAGGCTCAGCAGCTGCCTCAGGCTCAGCGGCTGCCTCAGGCTCAACAGTTGACTCAGCCTCCGCCTCAGGCTCAGCGGCTGCCTCAGGCTCAGCAGCAGGCTCAGCCTCCGCCTCAGGCTCAGCGGCTGCCTCAGGCTCAGCAGCAGGCTCAGCCTCAGCAGCTGCCTCAGGCTCAGCAGCGGGCTCAGCCTCAGGCTCAGGCTCAGCGGCTGCCTCAGGCTCAGCAGCGGGTTCAGCCGCAGCAGCTGCCTCAGGCTCAGCCTCCGCCTCAGGCTCAGCGGCTGCCTCAGGCTCAGCAGCAGGCTCAGCCTCCGCCTCAGGCTCAAGGGCTGCCTCAGGCTCAGCAGCA
This sequence comes from Haematococcus lacustris, assembly GCA_030144725.1. Taxonomy (NCBI): domain Eukaryota; kingdom Viridiplantae; phylum Chlorophyta; class Chlorophyceae; order Chlamydomonadales; family Haematococcaceae; genus Haematococcus; species Haematococcus lacustris. The sequence continues at coordinate 6,216,185 of JASKMD010000015.1, forward strand.
GGCTCAGCCTCAGCAGCTGCCTCAGGCTCAGCAGCGGGCTCAGCCTCAGCCTCAGGCTCAGCGGCTGCCTCAGGTTCAGCAGCAGGCTCAGCCTCAGCAGCTGCCTCAGGCTCAGCAGCGGGCTCAGCCTCAGGCTCAGGCTCAGCGGCTGCCTCAGGCTCAGCAGCGGGTTCAGCCGCAGCAGCTGCCTCAGGCTCAGCCTCCGCCTCAGGCTCAGCGGCTGTCTCAGGCTCAGCCTCAGCCTCAGGCTCAGCAGCGGGCTCAGCCTCTGCCTCAGGCTCAGTGGCAGCATCAGGCTCAGCGGCTGCCTCAGGCTCAACAGTTGACTCAGCCTCCGCCTCAGGCTCAGCGGCTGCCTCAGGCTCAGCAGCGGGCTCAGCCTCTGCCTCAGGCTCAGCAGCTGCCTCAAGCTCAGCAGCGGGCTCGGCCTCTGCCTCAGGCTCAGCGGCTGCCTCAGGCTCGGCAGCGGGTTCAGCCGCATCAGCTGCCTCAGGCTCAGCCTCCGCCTCAGGCTCAGCGGCTGCCTCAGGCTCAGCAGCAGGCTCAGCCTCCGCCTCAGGCTCAAGGGCTGCCTCAGGCTCAGCAGCAGGCTCAGCCTCAGCAGCTGCCTCAGGCTCAGCAGCGGGCTCAGCCTCAGCCTCAGGCTCAGCGGCTGCCTCAGGTTCAGCAGCAGGCTCAGCCTCAGCAGCTGCCTCAGGCTCAGCCTCAGGCTCAGCCTCTGCCTCAGGCTCAGCCTCCGCCTCAGGCTCAGTGGCAACATCAGGCTCAGCGGCTGCCTCAGGCTCAGCCTCCGCCTCAGACTCAGCGGCTGCCTCAGGCTCAGCAGCGGGCTCTGCCTCCGCCTCAGGCTCAGCGGCTGCCTCAGGCTCAGCAGCGGGCTCTGCCTCCGCCTCAGGCTCAGCGGCTGCCTCAGGCTCAGCCTCCGCCTCAGGCTCAGTGGCAACATCAGGCTCAGCGGCTGCCTCAGGCTCAGCCTCAGCCTCAGGCTCAGCGGCTGCCTCAGGCTCAGCAGCAGGCTCAGCCTTCGCCTCAAGCTCAGCGGCTGCCTCAGGCTCAGCTTCAGCCTCAGGCTCAGCAGCGGGCTCAGCCTCTGCCTCAGGCTCAGTCGCAGCATCAGGCTCAGCGGCTGCCTCAGGCTCAACAGTTGACTCAGCCTCCGCCTCAGGCTCAGCGGCTGCCTCAGGCTCAGCAGCAGGCTCAGCCTCCGCCTCAGGCTCAGCGGCTGCCTCAGGCTCAGCAGCAGGCTCGGCCTCAGCAGCTGCCTCAGGCTCAGCCTCTGCCTCAGGCTCAGCCTCTGCCTCAGGCTCAGCCTCCGCCTCAGGCTCAGTGGCAACATCAGGCTCAGCGGCTGCCTCAGGCTCAGCCTCCGCCTCAGGTTCAGCGGCTGCCTCAGGCTCAGCAGCGGGCTCAGCCTCCGCCTCAGGCTCAGCGGCTGCCTCAGGCTCAGCAGCAGGCTTAGTCTCAGCAGCTGCCTCAGGCTCAGCCTCTGCCTCAGGCTCAGCGGCTGCCTCAGGCTCAGCAGCGGGCTCTGCCTCAGCCTCAGGCTCAGCAGCGGGCTCAGCCTCAGCCTCAGACTCAGCGGCTGCCTCAGCCTCCGCCTCAGGTTCAGCGGCTGCCTCAGGCTCAGCAGCAGGCTCAGCCTCCGCCTCAGGTTCAGCGGCTGCCTCAGGCTCAGCAGCAGGCTCAGCCTCCGCCTCAGACTCAGCGGCTGCCTCAGCCTCCGCCTCAGGCTCAGCGGCTGCCTCAGGCTCAGCAGCAGGCTCAGCCTCCGCCTCAGGCTCAGCGGCCGCCTCAGGCTCAGCTGCGGGCTCAGCCCCCGCCTCAGACTCAGCAGCTGCCTCAGGCTCAGCAGCAGGCTCAGCCTCCGCCTCAGGCTCAGAGGCTGCCTCAGGCTCAGCAGCAGGCTCAGCCTCAGCAGCTGCCTCAGGCTCAGCCTCTGCCTCAGGCTCAGCCTCTGCCTCAGGCTCAGCCTCCGCCTCAGGCTCAGTGGCAACATCAGGCTCAGCGGCTGCCTCAGGCTCAGCCTCCGCCTCAGGTTCAGCGGCTGCCTCAGGCTCAGCAGCGGGCTCAGCCTCCGCCTCAGGCTCAGCGGCTGCCTCAGGCTCAGCAGCAGGCTTAGTCTCAGCAGCTGCCTCAGGCTCAGCCTCTGCCTCAGGCTCAGCGGCTGCCTCAGGCTCAGCAGCGGGCTCTGCCTCAGCCTCAGGCTCAGCAGCGGGCTCAGCCTCAGCCTCAGACTCAGCGGCTGCCTCAGCCTCCGCCTCAGGTTCAGCGGCTGCCTCAGGCTCAGCAGCAGGCTCAGCCTCCGCCTCAGGTTCAGCGGCTGCCTCAGGCTCAGCAGCAGGCTCAGCCTCCGCCTCAGACTCAGCGGCTGCCTCAGCCTCCGCCTCAGGCTCAGCGGCTGCCTCAGGCTCAGCAGCAGGCTCAGCCTCCGCCTCAGGCTCAGCGGCCGCCTCAGGCTCAGCTGCGGGCTCAGCCCCCGCCTCAGACTCAGCAGCTGCCTCAGGCTCAGCAGCAGGCTCAGCCTCCGCCTCAGGCTCAGAGGCTGCCTCAGGCTCAGCAGCAGGCTCAGCCTCAGCAGCTGCCTCAGGCTCAGCCTCTGCCTCAGGCTCAGCCTCTGCCTCAGGCTCAGCCTCCGCCTCAGGCTCAGTGGCAACATCAGGCTCAGCGGCTGCCTCAGGCTCAGCCTCCGCCTCAGGTTCAGCGGCTGCCTCAGGCTCAGCCGCGGGCTCAGCCTCCGCCTCAGACTCAGCGGCTGCCTCAGGCTCAGCAGCGGGCTCATCCTCCGCCTCAGGCTCAGCGGCCGCCTCAGGCTCAGCTGCGGACTCAGCCCCCGCCTCAGACTCAGCAGCTGCCTCAGGCTCAGCAGCAGGCTCAGCCTCGTCCTCAGGCTCAGCCTCTGCCTCAGGCTCAGGCTCAGCAGCGGGCTCAGCCTCCGCCTCAGGCTCAGCAGCTGCCTCAGGCTCAGCAGCGGGCTCAGCCTCCGCCTCAGGCTCAGCGGCCGCCTCAGGCTCAGCTGCGGGCTCAGCCCCCGCCTCAGACTCAGCAGCTGCCTCAGGCTCAGCAGCAGGCTCAGCCTCGTCCTCAGGCTCAGCCTCTGCCTCAGGCTCAGGCTCAGCAGCGGGCTCAGCCTCCGCCTCAGGCTCAGCAGCTGCCTCAGGCTCAGCAGCGGGCTCAGCCTCCGCCTCAGGCTCAGCGGCCGCCTCAGGCTCAGCTGCGGGCTCAGCCCCCGCCTCAGACTCAGCAGCTGCCTCAGGCTCAGCAGCGGGCTCAGCCTCCGCCTCAGGCTCAGCGGCCGCCTCAGGCTCAGCTGCGGGCTCAGCCCCCGCCTCAGGCTCAGCCTCTGCCTCAGGCTCAGCCTCCGCCTCAGGCTCAGTGGCAACATCAGGCTCAGCGGCTGCCTCAGGCTCAGCCTCCGCCTCAGGTTCAGCGGCTGCCTCAGGCTCAGCAGCGGGCTCAGCCCCCGCCTCAGACTCAGCAGCTGCCTCAGGCTCAGCAGCGGGCTCAGCCTCCGCCTCAGACTCAGCGGCTGCCTCAGGCTCAGCAGCGGGCTCATCCTCCGCCTCAGGCTCAGCGGCCGCCTCAGGCTCAGCTGCGGGCTCAGCCCCCGCCTCAGACTCAGCAGCTGCCTCAGGCTCAGCAGCAGGCTCAGCCTCGTCCTCAGGCTCAGCCTCTGCCTCAGGCTCAGGCTCAGCAGCGGGCTCAGCCTCCGCCTCAGGCTCAGCAGCTGCCTCAGGCTCAGCAGCGGGCTCAGCCTCCGCCTCAGGCTCATTGGCTGCCTCAGGCTCAGCAGCGGGCTCAGCCTCCGCCTCAGGCTCAGCGGCTGCCGCAGGCTTAGCAGCAGGCTTAGCCTCCGCCTCAGGCTCAGCGGCTGCCTCAGGCTCAGCAGCAGGCTCAGCCTCCGCCTCAGGCTCAGCGGCTGCCTCAGGCTCAGCAGCAGGCTCAGCCTCAGCAGCTGCCTCAGGCTCAGCCTCTGCCTCAGGCTCAGCCTCTGCCTCAGGCTCAGCCTCTGCCTCAGGCTCAGCCTCCGCCTCAGGCTCAGCCTCCGCCTCAGGCTCAGCGGCTGTTTCAGGCTCAGCAGCGGGCTCTGCCTCCGCCTCAGACTCAGCGGCTGCCTCAGGCTCAGCAGCGGATTCAGCTTCTGCCTCAGGCTCAGTGGCTGTCTCAGGCTCAGCAGTGGGCTTAGCCTCCGCCTCAGGTTCAGCGGCTGCCTCAGGCTCAGCAGCGGGCTCAGCCTCCGCCTCAGACTCAGCGGCTGCCTCAGGCTCAGCAGCGGGCTCATCCTCCGCCTCAGGCTCAGCGGCTGCCTCAGGCTCAGCAGCGGGCTCAGCCTCCGCCTCAGACTCAGCGGCTGCCTCAGGCTCAGAAGCTGCCTCAGGCTCAGCCTCCGCCTCAGGCTCAGCAGCTGCCTCAGGCTCAGCAGCGGATTCAGCCTCAGCAGCTGCCTCAGGCTCAGCAGCGGGCTCAGCCTCAGCCTCAGGCTCAGCGGCTGTCTCAGGCTCAGCAGCTGCCTCAGGCTCAGCAGCGGGCTCAGCCTCCGCCTCAGGCTCAGCAGCAGCCTCAGGCTCAGCAGCGGATTCAGCCTCAGCCTCAGGCTCAGCGGCTGCCTCAGGCTCAGCAGCGGGTTCAGCCGCAGCAGCTGCCTCAGGCTCAGCCTCCGCCTCAGGCTCAGCGGCTGCCTCCGGCTCTGCAGCAGGCTCAGCCTCCGCCTCAGGCTCAGGGGCTGCCTCAGGCTCAGGCTCAGGCTCAGCCTCAGCCTCAGGCTCAGCGGCTGCCTCAGGCTCACCAGCGGATTCAGCCTCAGCAGCTGCCTCAGGCTCAGCCTCCGCCTCAGGCTCAGCAGCAGCCTCAGGCTCAGCAGCGGATTCAGCCTCAGCCTCAGGCTCAGCGGCTGCCTCAGGCTCAGCAGCGGGTTCAGCCGCAGCAGCTGCCTCAGGCTCAGCCTCCGCCTCAGGCTCAGCGGCTTCCTCAGGCTCAGCTTCAGGCTTAGCCTCTGCCTCAGGCTCAGCAGCATGCTCAGCCTCCGCCTCAGGCTCAGCCTCTGCCTCACGCTCAGCGGCTGCCTCAGGCTCAGCAGCGGGCTCAGCCTCAGCCTCAGTCTCAGCGGCTGTCTCAGGCTCAGCAGCTGCCTCAGGCTCAGCGGCGGATTCAGCCTCAGCCTCAGTCTCAGCGGCTGCCTCAGGCTCAGCAGCGGGATCAGCCTCAGCAGCTGCCTCAGGCTCACCCTCCGCCTCAGGCTCAGCGGCTGGCTCAGGCTCAGCAGCGGGCTCAGCCCCAGCAGCTGCCTCAGGCTCAGCCTCTGCCTCAGGCTCAGCAGCAGGCTCAGCCTCAACCTCAGGCTCAGCGGCTGCCTCAGGCTCAGCAGCGGATTCAGCCTCCGCCTCCGCCTCACGCTCAGCCTCAGCCTCAGGCTCAGCAGCAGGCTCAGCAGCAGGCTCAGCCTCCGCCTCAGGCTCAGCCTTTGCCTCAGGCTCAGCAGCGGGCTCATTCTCCGCCTCAGGATCAGTGGCTGCCTCAGGCGCAGCAGTTGCCTCAGGCTCAGCCTCCGCCTCACGCTCAGCCTCAGCCTCAGGCTCAGCAGCAGGCTCAGCCTCCGCCTCTAGCTTAGCAGCTGCCTCAGGCTCAGCAGCGGGCTCAGCCTCAACCTCAGGCTCAGCGGCTGCCTGAGGCTCAGCAGCGGGTTTAGCCTCCGCCTCAAGCTCAGCAGCTGCCTCAGGCTCAGCAGGAGGCTCAGCTTCTGCCTCAGGCTCAGTGGCTGCCTCAGGCTCAGCCTCCACCTTAGGCTCAGCGGTTGCCTCAGGCTCAGTAGCGGGCTCCGCCTCAGCCTCAGGCTCAGCGGCTGCCTCAGCCTCCGCCTCAGGCTCAGCAGCTGCCTCAGGCTCAGCAGCGGGCTCAGCCTCCGCCTCAGGTTCAGCAGCTGCCTCAGGCTCAGCAGCAGGCTCAGCCTCCGCCTCAGACTTAGCGGCTGCCTCAGCCTCCGCCTCAGGTTCAGCGGCTGCCTCAGGCTCAGCGGCTGCCTCAGGCTCAGCCTCCGCCTCAGACTCAGCGGCTGCCTCAGGCTCAGCAGCAGGCTCAGGCTCAGCAGCGGGCTCTGCCTCCGCCTCAGGCTCAGCGGCTGCCTCAGGCTCAGCAGCAGGCTCAGGCTCAGCAGCGGGCTCATCCTCCGCCTCAGGCTCAGCGGCCGCCTCAGGCTCAGCTGCGGGCTCAGCCCCCGCCTCAGACTCAGCAGCTGCCTCAGGCTCAGCAGCAGGCTCAGCCTCGTCCTCAGGCTCAGCCTCTGCCTCAGGCTCAGGCTCAGCAGCGGGCTCAGCCTCCGCCTCAGGCTCAGCAGCTGCCTCAGGCTCAGCAGCGGGCTCAGCCTCCGCCTCAGGTTCAGCGGCTGCCTCAGGCTCAGCAGCGGGCTCAGCCTCTGCCTCAGGCTCAGCGGCTGCCTCAGGCTCAGCAGCAGGCTCAGCCTCCGCCTCAGGCTCAGCGGCTGCCTCAGGCTCAGCAGCAGGCTCAGCCTCAGCAGCTGCCTCAGGCTCAGCCTCTGCCTCAGGCTCAGCCTCCGCCTCAGGCTCAGCCTCCGCCTCAGGCTCAGCGGCTGTTTCAGGCTCAGCAGCGGGCTCTGCCTCCGCCTCAGACTCAGCGGCTGCCTCAGGCTCAGCAGCGGATTCAGCTTCTGCCTCAGGCTCAGTGGCTGTCTCAGGCTCAGCAGTGGGCTCAGCCTCCGTCTCAGGTTCAGCGGCTGCCTCAGGCTCAGCAGCGGGCTCAGCCTCCGCCTCAGACTCAGCGGCTGCCTCAGGCTCAGCAGCGGGCTCATCCTCCGCCTCAGGCTCAGCGGCTGCCTCAGGCTCAGCAGCGGGCTCAGCCTCCGCCTCAGACTCAGCGGCTGCCTCAGGCTCAGAAGCGGGCTCAGCCTCCGCCTCAGGCTCAGCAGCTGCCTCAGGCTCAGCAGCAGGCTCAGCCTCCGCCTCAGACTTAGCGGCTGCCTCAGCCTCCGCCTCAGGTTCAGCGGCTGCCTCAGGCTCAGCGGCTGCCTCAGGCTCAGCCTCCGCCTCAGACTCAGCGGCTGCCTCAGGCTCAGCAGCAGGCTCAGCCTCCACCTCAGGCTCAGCCTCCGCCTCAGGCTCAGCGGCTGCCTCAGGCTCAGCAGCGGGCTCTGCCTCCGCCTCAGGCTCAGCGGCTGCCTCAGGCTCAGCAGCAGGCTCAGGCTCAGCAGCGGGCTCAGCCTCTGCCTCAGGCTCAGTGGCAGCATCAGGCTCAGCGGCTGCCTCAGGCTCAACAGTTGACTCAGCCTCCGCCTCAGGCTCAGCGGCTGCCTCAGGCTCAGCAGCAGGCTCAGCCTCCGCCTCAGGCTCAGCGGCTGCCTCAGGCTCAGCAGCAGGCTCAGCCTCAGCCTCTGCCTCAGGCTCAGCCTCTGCCTCAGGCTCAGCCTCTGCCTCAGGCTCAGCCTCCGCCTCAGGCTCAGTGGCAACATCAGGCTCAGCGGCTGCCTCAGGCTCAGCCTCCGCCTCAGACTCAGCGGCTGCCTCAGGCTCAGCAGCGGGCTTAGCCTCTGCCTCAGGCTCAGCCTCTGCCTCAGGCTCAGCCTCCGCCTCAGGCTCAGTGGCAACATCAGGCTCAGCGGCTGCCTCAGGCTCAGCCTCCGCCTCAGGCTCAGCGGCTGTTTCAGGCTCAGCAGCGGGCTCAGCCTCCGCCTCAGACTCAGCGGCTGCCTCAGGCTCAGCAGCGGGCTCATCCTCCGCCTCAGGCTCAGCGGCTGCCTCAGGCTCAGCAGCGGGCTCAGCCTCCGCCTCAGGCTCAGCAGCTGCCTCAGGCTCAGCAGCGGGCTCAGCCTCCGCCTCAGGCTCAGCGGCTGCCTCAGGCTCAGCAGCGGGCTCAGCCTCCGCCTCAGGCTCAGCGGCTGCCTCAGGCTCAGCAGCGGGCTCATCCTCCGCCTCAGGCTCAGCAGCTGCCTCAGGCTCAGCAGCGGGCTCAGCCTCCGCCTCAGGCTCAGCGGCTGCCGCAGGCTTAGCAGCAGGCTTAGCCTCCGCCTCAGACTCAGCGGCTGCCTCAGGCTCAGCAGCGGGCTCTGCCTCCGCCTCAGGCTCAGCGGCTGCCTCAGGCTCAGGCTCAGGCTCAGAGGCTGCCTCAGGCTTAGGAGCGGGCTCAGCCTCAGCCTCAGGCTCAGCCTCTGCCTCAGGCTCAGCAGCGGGGTCAGGCTTTGAGATAAGCTCAACCTTCGGCTCAGGCTCTAGTTCCAAGTCATCAAAATCGTCAGCGTATGAGTCGGCCTCACTCCCAGCAATTCTAGCTGTTTGGCCCTCCTGCCCTGCCTCCTCGGGCTGCTCCTCCACCAGCTTTGCCCTGCTCTCACTGTCCGCACTGTCCAGTGCTGCTTTAGCTGCAGAGCTTGCACGTCCCTCTGACCCAGCCGCCACACTCCTGGCATCCAGCCTGCTCGATTCACGAGACAGCAGGCCCTTGGCAGCAGCAAGGCCTGGCCCAGCAGCAGTTAGGCCAAGCACCATGCAAGCATCATCTGTATCCATAGCGGTCGGCTCTGGCTTTGACGGTTGGATGTTAGAGCCTTTGTGGGAGCGAGGGTGAGGCTCTTCAAATCCATAACCAGGCTGGCGGTCAGCACTGAGAGAAGCCTCCTGTGCTTCCAGCTCTTGTGCCACACGAACTGCCTCAGCTTGTGCTGCTGATGCCGCAGCTTCGGCCATCACCTCCATTGCTGCCGCCTCAGCTGCTGCTTCAGCCTCTGCCTCCGGCTCCGGCGGAATTTCTGCGCAGAGCATTATGAATTACCCTGAGGTAAGAAAGGTGTTTTCACAGTGAAGGGTTCATCTTGCACTGCTTCTGAAAGGGGTGGGTGGTACTGGACGTTCACGGGCACCAAGCACGTATGCACTGGAGGGACTAGTGAGGGAGGAGGTGCTACTTCTACAAGCAGCCACAGGACGACATGGCCATAGCAGGGGAGGCAATTTTATCCTTGGCTGCAGCAAAGCCGACCTAGGCCTGTAAAGCATCATGCTACATCAACCCAACTTAAGGAGTCCAATGGTCTGAAGGAATGCAACTTGCCACCAGGGTGGGGTTTGTAGCTGTTACGAGTGGCTCCCAAGAAACAAATGTGTCGGGTGATGTTACTGTTCTGGAGGGGAAAAACACCCAAAGGCCAACACTCACAACAACCCACCCAGGCCACAACCTACAACAGCAACCCGGCCAACAACTGACAACCAAAGCCAACACCTTGCAGGAGAGGTTTTGCATGAGGTGTGTGGTTTCTGTTTCAGATGCTGGGACCAGCTCACCAAGCTCTGGAGGGGCTTCAGGCTCCCCAGCACTCTCAGCCGCAGCTTCCATCCTCAGCAATGGCAGTTGGTGTTTGTAGCCTGTGCTGCTGCTGAACTGCGTCACGCCCGGGGGGGTCACCCAGAAGCAGTCAGGCAGGGGGCCAGAGACTCGCAGCCCGGCCAGACGCCAGTCCATGGGACTGGGGCCCATGCTGGCTGGCAGCGTGTTGACAACACGGCTGCTTGTGTCCACTCTCAGCACCACGCTGGCCAAGTCACCCACGTCAGCCGCCATCTGCTGCACCGTGTCCACCTGCGTGCCGTGATGACAGCGCGAGGTGGAGAGGCCCACAAGTCAGGCATGTCACGGTTGTATCAGCACACATGCCAGTCATGTCAGGGTTGTGTTACTGTCAGGTCTGGAGGCGGTCGGGCTGTAGCAGTGTCACGGGCATGGTCTCCCTTTGACAAGCAGCTTGTGGCCCTCACCCTGCCTGTCGCAAACCGGTGGTTGCCTTGCATGAAGTCGTGGCGGCTCAGGGGCAGCTCACGGCTCTTGCCCCTTGATCCCAGCAGCATGAGGAAGATCCGGTCAGCCTCTGTGCCAGAGCCAGGGGCTGTGTCAGTGCGGATGGTCAGCGACCAGCGAACCTGAGGAGAGGGAGCAGCGAAGCACATGACGGTGTTGTAGGGCAGGGGCAGGGGCAGGGGCAGGGGCAGGGACAGGGACAGGGACAGGGACAGGGACAGGGACAGGGACAGGGACAGGGACAGGGACAGGGACAGGGACAGGGACAGGGACAGGGACAGGGACAGGGACAGGGACAGGGACAGGGACAGGGACAGGGACAGGGACAGGGACAGGGACAGGGACAGGGACAGGGACAGGGACAGGGACAGGGACAGGGACAGGGACAGGGACAGGGACAGGGAGTGTAACCTAGCACTAGGCACTCAGTCCACCAAGGGCTGATGCCAAGCTGGGGGCAAAGCTGCCAAAGCCAAGCCAGGCAGGTGGGTGGACAGGGACGGCAATGCAGCGCTAAACATGCAGCGGATTGGGGCGAGCAAGTGACGCTTGCTGGAGCTGTGCTCATGGACTAAGCTGCCTGAGCTGCCAGACAAGGTCACGGTACACTGGCCTGGGCTACAAGCGGCTGCACAGAGGTGTATTGGTTCTTGCAAGCACCTTATCTGCCCCACTAATGCACAGAGTGTGATCTCCCTGATTGTTGTGGGTGCCGTGCCTACCACAACCCAGACCACTGCCCCTGGGCCCCCAGAATGCCCGTCTAGCAAGCCAAGGGTCACTAACTTATTGCCCTCCTAGCAAGCCAAAGGCCACTCACTTATTGCCCTCCTAGCAAGCCAAGGGCCACTCACTGGGGAGCCAAGGGCCAGCATAACCTCTTGAGGAGGCAGCATGACGGCTGATGCTCTGGCAGCTGTGTCAGGACCGGGTTGCAAGCTGGTTGAGGTAGGCAGTGGAGGTTGCTCACGCCCCAATGGGGGTAGGGTGGAGGCTTCAAGGCGTGAGGGTGAGGGTAACGGTGTTGTTGCAATAGGGGATGAGGTCTGCGAGGTGGTGAGGGGCACTGGGTCTGTGAACTCTGGAGCGGTGGGCTTGGCTGCGCCCAAGTGCTTGGACACCTGCATTGTCAGTCAGGAGGGACATGTGGCCAGCTTCTGAGCCATGCCCAGGGCATTGCCTCACTGCAAGATGTGCCTGGGGCGCATGAGCCACCAGCCGGGAGAGGTGATACGGTTTCTGCACCTGGACCCAAGAGTGCAGTGCACTGTGCTGCTCTGCGCACCTGCAATGCTTGCTGTAGCAGCTCCCAGCTGAAGGCATCTTCGCTGTTCATGTCCAGTGAATGAAGGTAAGCAATGAGGGACCTGCGCAGTGGTCGTGCATGTAGGTAAAGAGCTACTGACAGCAGACCACCTGCTTACGCAACTTGATGTGGGCCTGCCAGGCCTCACTGTCCTGAGCAGCCACGCTAACAGCTGGCAGTAATGACTGGGCCATCCATAAGCCTGCCAGGTGCCCTGTCTGCCTGCCCCCACCAGCCGCCCCAGGTCTAGTGACAAACAACAGCTGCTGCACAATTTCAAATTGGCCTGTGCTCCATTAGCATTGAACTGATGGTTGACTGGTGAACTCATGCCACCTGTCATTGCTGATCACATCAAGTCCAGGGTGGATGCGCAAGATGCGGCACAGGCATGTGGTATTGTACACAAATCATGCTGCTGCTGCTGCTGCTGCTGCTGCTGCTGCTGCTGCCACCGCCGCTGTTGCCGCCGCTGCTGCTGCTGCCGCTGTTGCTGCTGCCACCGCCGCTGTTGCCGCCGCTGCTGCTGCTGCCGCTGTTGCTGCAGCCATAGGCCATGTGATGGTATACAGTGGCCACATGAAGCCTGCCCATGTCATCCATCTCGTCATCTGCATCCATCTTCCTCAACTGCCTTGGCAGCCCTCATCTCAGCCCCTGAACATTGTCCTCAGCTCAAGTATAAGCTGCCCGCTGGGGAGGTGCTAGGATGACATGACAGGTGCGGGTATGGAGCGAGGCTTACGAGCCTTGCCTGAGCTGGTCCTTGGACAGTGCTGGCAGGAAGGCCTTGAAGAAGCGTCGAATGCCAGGCAGGAGCAGGCTGCCCCGGACTGTCCCGCTGTCGTCATGAGTGGTAGCAAAGAGCAGGGATGCTCGCTCGCTGCTGGAGGCCACGGCGGAGCCCACACTGTCCAGCAGCGCCTGCACCTTGTCGCTGCCATCACCACCGTCCCTCCAGGACTGCATGGCATGGCATGGTAAAGGAAGTGAAGGCGTTGCACTCATGCAGAGTGCTGAGCACCGGAGTATGATGATGATTCTGAAGTGCTAGAATGCAAGCTAGAATGCAAGCTAGATCTGTGTGTCATGCGTGGGATGAGAGGTGATGAAGTGAAGGGGCAAGGGAGGTAAAGGCAGCCCAGGTGCAAAGTTTGGGAAGGAAGATGAGGCTGTGGCTGCTGAGGGGTTGAAAATGGAGGTGTAGCGGTGAGGTGAAGGAGATAGGGTCAGGGAGGCTGAGGGCCGGGAGGTGCAAGCAGGGTGCATGAAGCCACCTTGCTGCTGCGGTGCAGGGTGGCTGCGTCCACAGCCGCTTGTCGGAGCTCTTCATAAGACACATCACCATCACCATCATAGTCTGCAGGGGTGGCGGTGAGGTCAGCAGGTGTGGATGTGGTGAACAGCAGGTGCAGATGTGGTTTAAGTTCAGGTGACCTTGCCCACAAATCAAGTCACTGATCACTTTGACAGGTGACTCTCAACCGGCGCAAACAGCCTGACTAATGTGCAGGAGCTCGCTTTGCAAGAGGAAAGGCAGCAAGTCAGCTGATCACCTACCCAGCATGACCAGCAGGTAGCGGTGCTCACGGTCTGAAGCCTTGCCCAGCACAGCGGTCACAAAGGCCTTCAGCTCAGTGGGCTGCAGCCTGCCATCCTCTGCAGATCACCAAAGCAGCAAGGTATCCACACATGACCATCACCATTACCGCCACACAGCCTCCACACACTGCTCCTGCAGCCAGCACCACTATGAACAGCATCCGCATCAGTGGCTGTGTAAACCGTACAGGTTCAGAGGTGAGACTGTGTTCAACAGTTTGCACTGGCACAGGGAAATTCAGATTCAGAGGTGAGACTGTGTGCATCAGCTGGCGACTGCTCATGCTCATTAAACGCGCACACAAACACACAGGCCCATGGCAGCTTGTGCTGTTGGTCTTTGAGGGTCCTGCAGTGAGGGAGGATGTGCTGTTGGTCCTTGACGCCCCTGGCCCTCACAGCCCTGCAGCTGGGTTTGAACAGCTTTGATGTTAGGGCTGTTGGCGCTGCCAGAGCTTTGCCACTCCCTGGCCTTGGGTGTGTGCACCTGGGCCTGCTGGAGCTCTGCGACCTGACTTACTGTTGCAATCGAAGCGCTGGAACAGGTCGTGCATGGTCACTGACTGCTTCCGCAGCACGGCATCCAGAGCAGTCAGCAGGTCATGCACCTGGGCAAGTGGACACTGCAGGCTAAGAATGACGATGACATGGCATGGCTGCGTCAGCTGACAAGAGGGCTTGGTGGGGCTTGGGGTGCCACAGCACCACCACCCCAAATCCCTGATGGTATTCATCTCTACAGCACAACATCAGCAGCAGCAGCAGCAACAGCAGCAGGGGCATGATACCTACTAATACTCAGTTTAGCCAGGCCAAGGTCACCCTGGCTATGAGGGAACAGCCGACCAGGCCCACCCCTGAGTGTCCCCCACCCCGTGTGCCACGCCCTGACCTGCTGTGCTGCAGTCCCTCACACACAGTGTAGCTGGTCCTGCAGCTGGTGGCACTGGGCTCAGGGGCCTTGCAGGGTTCAGCTTTGCTGTTGCTGGACAGCTCACAGCACAGCCTGCAGGCTAAGCAGGACAGTGTTGGGGCCTAGATATGCAGCACATGTGCAAGCTGGACAGTATGCATATCCCTGGCTCATCAAACTCGTTTCTCTGAGGTGCCCTGCCGCCAGGCCACGCACACCTGGACTCTGCGGTTGGGCATGTCTTCCTCAGCCTCATCCAGCTCAGGGGCCTGCACCTGCTCGATCGCTTGCTCCGGCCCCTCCTCCCACACAGGCGCCAGTGCAGCTGGAGTGCTGGGTGCAAAGGTGGTGGCGGAGGGGACCTCCTGCTGGTCAGCACAGGCAACGAGGTGCTGGCTGGACGGCAAAGCCGCTCAGGCTAGCACTACGACTAACTTCTATACCTTTTGAACTTTGGGTAAGCTTCCATATTGGAGTCATTGAAGATGGGTGTGCCCTAGTGTGTGACCATATCAGATGAGGGAAACAGGCCACGCCCGTACCAGCAGGCTTGCATTGTGTGGGCATCCCCTTGCTGCCCTTCCAACAAAGGGCCATGCATTGCACCTGATCTGCACCTGCCCTGGGTCGTGAAAGTGAAAGAGCATGGGCCAGCGTGCAGTCCTACAACTGGTTCGTCACCAAGGCACCACGTCAAGGTTAGGACCCCCTCACACTGTCAGTCATGGCTCTCTTCAACACAGCTGTGATGGCCAACCAAAAGCAAAGCCTGCCTGTGGTGGTGTGGTTTAGATGCTTTGCAGCTGCTAGGGGTGGTTGGCAGTGAAGATGTGTCAACGTAACCGAGTGTGGAGGTACATTATCTGCTGCAAGGAGGCTCAGGTACGGCTTACCGCACTGGTCTTGGGAGTCAGAACCTCATCCTCAGGGCCAGCAGCACCATTGAGCCCCACCTGCAGCCACCAGCACCTGCAAGCTCCCGTCACACCCAATTCACTCCAAAGCACTCGAGCTACTTGTTCAACCGACACCTTCAGCCATGGACCAATATGCACAAGACTGGGTTCTATGCCTTGGGACATGTGAAGGGGTACAACAAGTTGGCAGTCATGGGCAGCTGCACAGTCAGAGGCATTACTTGCTTGCATGGACATGGACAGACTATACATGGACACGGATCAATCATGTTCCAGTCATGCAAAGTAGTCTGTAAGCCACTCACGGCTTGCGTGGAGCTGTGGGGTCCAGTCAACTGCTTGTCGGCCGCAGGCGGGTCAGAGCTGTACAAGGGGTTTGGCTGCGGCGGGAACACATGTCAGCACATGCTCACAGGCAACACACCCAGATGCCACTAGTCATGAAGGCCGCTCCATCTCAACAGAAACTGCATAGCTGCTGACAGTTGCGTGTACTTGATGTTAGCGGCCATGTCAAGCAAGACCTGGCCTGACAGTGCACTGCCTAGCAGTACGGCAAACAAACGCGCAAAGAGTTCCTTCACAGCCCGGCTTTCCAAGAGCTTGATGCTGACCCAATGGGCGCATTGAGTAGAAGGGACATTATGGGGGTAACATCGACAGTTCACCCTTTGGTGGTTAAATCATCTGCGCTCATGGTATCGGTAGAGGGTGGGGTGTGACTAGTCACAAGTGGGGGCTGCATGACTCTCACCTCACCACCCTCCACACCCTTGGCGCCCCGCTTGGTGGTGCCGTGCTTGGCGTTCCCTTGCAGCCTGTCCACTTCATCCACCAGCAGCTGCGCGAGCTCTGCCAGCTGCTCAATGTTCACCTCAAACACAGCATCCGCAAGGAACCTGGAAAGGCAGGGCATGGGGTGAAGCCATGGCGCCAGCAGGGCGGTGCATAGGAAGGAGCTGCAGGGGGAGCGGCAACAGGGGTAGCAGGAGCAGTAGGGGCAGCAGCAGCTGCAGTTGGGTCAGCAGGAGGGTCAGGAGAAGGAGTAACGGATGCCTGATGACTCACTGGTCGGGCGACAGGTTGCGCAGCCCTCGGATTTGCTCGCCCAGGCCCAGAATGAGTTGTTCAAAGCCAGCAGGCTGTGGTTCCAGCAATTGACCACGATGGATGCCCACCGCACTGTCCACCTCTGGCGACGCACCAGGCAGCCCGTGCAGCTCTTGCACCAGCCTGCAAACCCCATCATGACTGACCCTGTTGGCTGGGCAGGGCAGCAAACTGACCAAACCTCAACTACCACCTAAACTCCCTAGGGGCTCAGAGGAAGGCCCCTAAGTTCCCAGGCCCGGGCCCAAGCCCAGGCCTGCTGGGTCCAGCCAGCTCATGAGGTGTGTTGCATAGAGCCCCCAAGCAGCCTAACAGAGGCTAGCTAACACTCCCAGGTAGACCACCCTCATCACAAGCGCCCTCTAGCCTCATGCTCCTGCTCATGCAACACTTCACTTCTATACAGCTTGCATGGCACTTGCATGGCACTGCATAGCACTGCATGGCTTGTGGAGCTCACTTGCGGCAGTGCGCTCGGATGAAGCGCAGCACGTCCCCGGCCCCTGCTGAGCTGTTGCGTTGCTGCACCTGGTAGTCAAACTCCTCCATGCTGACACCCCGGCCGCACGCAATCCTGCAGCCCGCAACAGCCAGCTGCAGCCACCCTGGTGCAGGCAGGGCGCTGGTGTGCTGCAGCACTTAGTCAGAATGAGGGGCTATGGAGGTGTGGGAGATGTGGAGATGTGGGGAAGGTGAGGTGAGGGGCTATTGAGGTGTGAGGGGGAGCTTGCTCCCGTGCACGCAAGTACACAACGAGGGATGTGTGCCAGCATCATGCACCACGGTGTCAGCAGCAGCAAAGCTGGTTAGTCAGGGCCAACCAGGGCTGTGGCATACGGCCCAAGCCGCACTTGGCAACACTGCCAGTCAAGGCTAGTCAGGGCTATGGCATGGGACAAAGCATGAGGCAGGCCGGGTGGGGTGTGGCTCAGGGGTAGGGGTCAGGGGGGCCCGCATCCCAGCCTGTAGCTGCTCCCTTGGTTTACGCCAGGTCTTCTAGAGTAGTCTTCTGCGTCAGAGGGGCTTAGATCATGAGGGGCCGCAGAGGGCCTGACCTGTGTCTAGCCTCACCTGAGCAGCTAGGCCTGGGTGAAGGTTGTGGTCAGTACTGGGGCCCGACCCTGACCCTGACCCGAACCCTGACCCTAACGTTACCCTCCAGCAAGCCTGGCCTGACCTGAGCAGCTGGGCCTGGGACAGCAGTGCGCTGTGGGCCTGGCGCAGGACCGTCAAAGTCTTGCGGAAGCGCTGCAGGCTGAGTGTGCCACCTGATGGTAGGCTTTGAGGAGGGGGAGGCATGTCTGCAGCGCACATCAAGGGTCCCAGGGCAGCAGGCAAGCCACGACCCCCTTGGCTGTCAGGACAGGCAGCATCCTCTGGGTGCTGGAGAAACTGAGGAGGAGGACTTGACATCTTGACATAGGCAGACAAGGCCAGCAGTGGGCCTCTATTGCTGGTCAGTACTGCTGGTCCGGCTCAAATGGAGGCCCTAGTGAGGGACAAGGGGGCTGAGGAGGAGTACTGGAGGCTGAGTGAGAGGGTAAGCTGACTGAGAGGGTGGGCTGAGCGAGCGTTGAGTGTGAGGGTGGGTTGGGTGAGAGGTAAGAGAGAGGGGTGGGCTTTAGCAGGGGACGGGGTGGCTATGTGTCAGGGGCCAGCAGTACTGACCTGTGCCCTGGCGTAGGAAGTTCTTCAGTGTGGACACCGCGTGGGCTGCCTGGGAGGCTGCTGTCTCAGCAGCCTGCTCAGCTTGCACCAGCCGCTGTGCGAGCTGGTTGTTGATAGCCTGCATGCGTGAGGATGGAGGTGTACGGAGCTGGTAAACCCTGTTGTCCATGTCGGAGATGGAGCTTCATGGCCGTGTAACTCAACCAAGCAATCTGTGTAAGTCAGCCGTGACAACCAAAGTTGCTTGGAAAGGTCGCAGCCGTCTCCATGCACATCGCAGGAGAAGCGTAAAAGCAACGCAAAGCAAAAGCAGGGCCCGACAAGAAACCCTCATTACAAGGGTACGTCAACGTGTCCCCAGCTCCAACTGTGTTGTGGGCTCCGCACGGTGTAAGCACACGCTCCTGTTGGTGCCATCGCAGCTTCTCGTTCCCCACAAGGCAAGCAATGAGAGGATCGGAGGGAGGGATGCAATAAGCAGCGGCGCCAGGTACGGGGCCTCTCCCGCCTTGTGCGTCCCTGTCTGGTGCCTTGGCCTCAACTAGGCTTTCACTTAAGAGTTTATTATGCTGGTCCTGGGTGGCGCTGTGCTGCGGGGCCACAAGAAGACGAAAGCGGAAGCTCATGGCACACCTCTAGGTGCAGAAGGTGCAGATTAAATCACAATTGCACGTGATGACCTCACTGTTTGTGTTGCGCATCTTCCTAACATGCCTGGTGGGCTATCCCACCCTGGGTGTCCACCATGCCCCCACTCCGCCAACCGTGCCACCGCCCCCCATGACCTGCCCGGACCCTCACCTACCCCACCCCCTTCACCCTCACTTCCATGGCCATGGCCAGGATGGGGATCCACTTCATCAAGCTGGACAGCAGAGTGCTCCATGGAGTGTGCACGCAGCTGGGGTTGACCAGGGAGACTTCAAGAGCCTTCAACAAGGAGCAAGCCCTGAGCCAGCACTGGAAGTGGTGGTTCAACACAGGTAAGCTGGCTAACAAGGGGTTTCAGCTTGAGAGGACTGTGGAGCCGGACGGTGTCAGCGTGTGTGTGCACTACACACACACCCTCTCCATCCCTCCTGCCCCACCCGCAGCAGCAGGCCCCTCCAGCAGCAATGGCCGCCCAGCGGCAGCCCCTGGTGCAGCAACGGCAGCGCCCCATGTGGGGGACTCCCCCGCATTGGCAAGGCCCTAACTGAGCAGCGTGGTAGGTGCGCACAAAGCGAAAGAGTGATTGACTGTGCCATGCCTAGCCTGGTGCCACCATGTCAGCCACCCTATGTGCCTTGGGTGCATAACTGCAGCTGGTGGATGAGATGGAGGTGTTCATGAAGCGCCACAATCATGACAAGCAGCTGGTGGTGTTCTTTGGCGCAGCTGGCGTTGGCACTGGGGGAGGGTGGGGTGCTGCAGCAAGGTAGTGTGCAGGCCCAGGGGCACAGACCAGCAGCGGGGCAGGGTGGTGCTTGCGGATGAGCACCTCACCAGCCGGGTGGCCAGCCGAATGGCCAGCAGCCTTGTGAGAGCCAGCTAAACAAGAGCAGCGCCACCAAGCCTGCAGACTGGAAGCATCCCGCCCCGTCGTGCGGTTAGTGGTTCAGTTGGTTCAGGGTAACACCTGCCACTGAGAGGTCGCAAGACCGATCCACAACGATGGAACGGTTCCCAATGCAAAAAAAGGGGACAGTCCCCCTCCGGGCTAGGGCGGCCAACTTGGAAACGGAGCAAATAAAGAAGTCCAGTCACGCTCCCTTCGGGGAGAGTAGTTCTTTCTTTCTAGTAGTTCTTTCTTTCAGACTGGAAGCCCCCAGCAGGGCAGTTGCATCACCGCCTGCTGCGCCCAGCCTGCAGCCAGCTGCGTGACCAGCCAGTGCGGGGCCTGATGTGGTGCCGTGTAGTGGCCCCCAGCAAGCCCCCACAGGCCCCACGCAGCAGCCAGGCAGCCACACAGCCAGCAGCCTCAGAGCCAGGGCCCAGCACTCCCACTCCAGCCAAGCGCAGCAAGCCGGCAGCTGAGCCCACCCAGCCCACCAAGGGCAAGGGCAAGGGCAAGGCTGCCAAATCCAAGCCAACACCACAGCCAGGCAGGTGGCTGGACAGGGACTGCAACGCAGCATTGAACATGCAGCGCATTGGGGAGAGCAAGTGGCGGCCGCTGGAGCCGTGCTACTGGCCAGACCAGGGAGCGCTGCCAGCCATGGGCAAGGAGTACCCTGGCCTGGGATACAAGCGGCTGCGAGATAAGCCACCAAAGGCCCAGCAGCAGCAGCAGCAGCAGCAGCAGCAGCAGCAGCAGCAGCAGCAGCAGCAGCCTGCTGAGGCACAGTAGTGTGTGCCCCCCCCATCTGAGCTGTCATCAGCTTACTATTAGTGCATGTTTTGGCATGCCAACTCTACACGATAGCCCTAACGGGTCAGGCAATAATGTAGGTGGTAGGCGGCTCATGTGCCATGTGCACTGGGTTTACTCCACACAGCCCACTAACACCATTTGAGTCGGGGCACTAGTGATCCCTAGTATTCCCGCTAGTGGCTGCTAGTGGCCACTACTGGTCCGGCTCAAATGGAGGCCCTAGTAAGGAACAAGGGGGCTGATTCAAGGGATGGCCAACGATTGCAGCAGCCAACGATTGCAGTAGAGTCACGAGTCAGGTGTCCAGCATGTCGGCACACACAGGTGAGCCATAACTGAAGTGCCATTGGTCAGCGCACAGATGAGTCTCAAGTGTCACGTCAACAGCCTGGAGCAAGCGGTTTGAGGCGGCAGTGCGGGCCTCATGTGGTGCCCTAAGCTGGACCAGCCTACCCCGGAGACGCTGGCAGAGGAGCAGCGGGCAGGGGAGAGCAAGTGGCGCCTACTGGAGCTGTGCAAGTGGCAACACTGAGAAACGGCTCCTGCCACGGGCAAGGAGTACCCAGCATTGGGCTTCAAGAAGCTACGAGACTGAGCACCCAAGGCCCAAGCCCAGCTGCCTGTAGCACAGTAGCATGTGCACTAGGCAATGCTTGAGCTGTTGCTTACATCAGAACATGTGTTTCATGCCAACACATATCGCCCCACCCTCGTAAGGGGGTAGGGACAGGCAATTAGGTATTGGTGCCAGCTGTTTCAGGTATAGGTACCGACATTCGGATTTCAGATGAACGCATCTCCTAGTAGGGGAATATGTGTTGAGATGAGTCATGTGCCCAATCAGGCAGCAGATGTGCCAAGTGTCATGAGTCAGCACACCTGGGTGAACCATGTGCTTACGAGTGACACAACAGGAAATCAATGAGGCATCACTGCCATCCGATACCATCAGGTGATCAGGTAGGGAGCAAGGGGTGATGCACCACCCCTCTCCAGTATGGGGAGAAACTCGCATTGTTATCTAGTCATCATTGTGTGGGATGGATGGCCTGAGTTTACTGATGTAGGCAGGAGCACCCACCATGTTGGTTGAGCCCAGCAGCACCCACCTGCTGCCGCGATAGCTCTTCTCTGAATGCTTGGTTCTCAATCTGCAGCTCGTTCATGTGAGTGGCCCTGCAGCCCAGCGTGGCAGGGTAGAGCAGCACAGGCTGGAAACGCCGGAGTACCTGCTCCCCCTGCCAGTGTTCACTGCCAGTCTTTACTGCCATTCGCGTGTGTCATGAATGCAACCTGGGGTGGATGTGCTTGCTTGCCCTTGTGTTGTGTCTATGTCTAGGGCAGCAGCACTAAATGCACCCCACCCTTCTTCCATGCATAATGGTAGGCTGGCCTACTGCCTACTGCATATCACACAACAACTAGCCTCCGCCCACCACTGCAGCACTGCGCCCCGTTGGGAAGCTACGGGCACCACGCATGAGTCAGCTGGCCTGGCATCAGGAAGGTGTGACGCCCCAGCGAGGCTGTGTCAGCTGAACAGCAGCTAGCTAATCACGGGTTTGAGCCCTGCTTGACGCTCTGTTTGGCAATAGCTCAGTCAGGGCAGTAGTGTGGCCAGCTGCCAGTGACCAAGTGTGATTGGGTTTGTACTACTGTGTGAAAGGGTTGAAGGGTGTGTAAGCATCCACAGGTCACTGGTGCTCCACTGGCGCTCAAGGTGCCGGGCAGCGTGGCTGTGCCCTTGGCTGCATGGTGCCCGGGTCTGGACCAGTGCAGGGCGATTCGCCAAAGACGTATCACTCAGCGTAAAAAAAGACATCAAAACAAGGATTCCTTATTATTTTTTAAATATATAACTATTTGTGAATTATTTATGTATTTAATTTAAATCGCACAAATCGCAAGAATCGCAAGAGCTGGTTCTAAATAAATACAGCATACTCCCTTGTAGGACCTGGGTGCAAAATATCCCACATAGCCCCACAACCCAGCCCTAGTGGGTCAGCATGCAACAGGCTGGGCTGTAGCCCTAGCCCCTATGCCCTAGGTAACGGCCCCTGGCAGATGCCCCAGCCATCCAGTAATCAATGGCCTCTTTGTAGGGGAACGTCTGGGAGGGTGAAGGTACACACGCAAAGTGCTAGACAGGTTGGCACTGAGGCTGTTGGGGCCTCCACTGAGCCTGGGACTGTCACAATTACAGAACGTTGGGACGCTATGTGGTTGTTCTGCGATGGATGTTCTGCGATGGCTGTGGTGAGCAGCCGCCCGCTTTGGGTTTTGCGGAAGATGGGATACATTGTTGGGGGATAAGTAATAAGCGGAGTGCCAAACGGGCGGTGAAGCTATTGATGTAGTAAAGTTCACTCATTTTAAGGACGACTTTTTCGACTTATTACCGTTTTTGGAGCTGGATTATTACCGACTTATTACATTATTACCCAATCGCCCAGCACTGGTCTGGACATGAGCCAGAGCAGCTGGTGTCGGAGCTCCAGGCACCACTGGTGTTCTAGGTCTGGGTCAATCCATTCATATGGGGGAGGCTGGGCGTAGACAAGGCCACAGGCCACCACCTGAGCAGCCTTGCTGACTCCCCATGCATGGCCTGTGCACAGGTTCCTGCTATCAAGGGGTTGACAGCCTTGCTGCTCTCCATGTCTTCCCCCAGAGGAGAAAGAAGAAGAAGAAGAAGAAGAAGAAGACTCCAGCAGGATGTACGTGCATCATGGGAGGAGCTCCTGCCTTGAGGGGCCTAATCGAAGCCCTGTTCCCCCCAACGTAAGCCGCACCTGATGTCCATCTTGCCGGCCTTGACCTGCGCTTGCAGCTGCTCCTTCTCCAGCCGCAGCCGGTGGGCCTCCTCCTTCAGCCGCCCAACCAGGGCAGTGGTGTCAGGGTTGCGGTACAGCTGGCTCAGGCCACGGTTGGGACTCACAGTCCTGGGCAGGCCAGAAACAGCAGCTCAGCTGAGTGCTGCTCCGCACAAGTGCTGTAAACAAAATGAATAAATGTACAACATAAACAAATGACCAGACATCCCCTGCTGGCAGCCGGCCTTGTTCTATTGAATTTGCTTGCTCGCTACGTTGCCCATGCTCACGGTCGTAAACACTCAGCACTTGCCCATTCCAGGCAGGCGGTGGCCCAGGTGAACAGGCACACACACACACATATGGATCTCAGTCCTAGTCACAGGCCAACAACTCCTACACCGTTTCATGACAGCTGTGAGTTTGTTCACTGACCGCTCTTTGTTGTTCAGCAGCTCCTCTGCCTTGAGCACGTTGCTGCGGGCCAGGCTGAGCTGCGCCTCCAAGCGCCGCTTCTCTGTGCTCAACAGCTTGTGCTCCTCTGTCAGCCGCTGGAAAGCGTCCTTGGTCTGCAGCAGCAGCAACAGCAGCAGCAGCAGCAGCAGCAGCAGCAGCAGCAGCAGCAGCAGCAGCAGCAGCAGCAGCAGCTTGCTTTGGAGCATTCGCAACAGCTGCTAAGGCATTTGCCCCAGCAGGCAAGCCAGGCCGCAGCTGACTAGTGGACAGGGAGGCATGACAGGTACCCAGCTTTGACAGCAGCCCATTGGTCAGGGAGGGGAGCGTGCCACTAGGGATGGGACATGTAGCTGATGAGGGTTGTTGAGAGCTGTTGAGGGCTGTGGGTGGTGCTCAATGAAGCTGTTGTGCAGGAGTTTACCCCACAGGCAACACCTCGACTTTGCAGGGTAAGGGGAGTTGTTCTGGACCGTGCTGGCCCAGATGCGTGACCATGACAGTCATAACCAGTATGGTCATAATCATCAGAGTCATTTCAAATATACGATAACAGTCATAACCACCCACATGCATCAGCTCAGCAGCGATCTCTTCGGGAGGCTTGCGCCACATGGCCTTGGCATGCAGCTTCAGCCGTGAGGGCAGCATGCCCGTCGCTTTGCCAGGGCTGACCTGGGCTGACTCCAGGCTGAGTGGAGCCTGTTGGGCGCGGCTGTTGAGCTGTTGAAGGTTAAACGGGGAGGCTGGGGGCTGAGGAAAGCTTAGGTCCTTCAGTAAGCTACTCCAATTTCCCGAGGCTTGAGAGGCCCAAGCCCCTTTCATGGGGCGGGGAGCTGTTGGGCCCAGGACGGCATCAGCATTGGGGCTGGAGGGTGGACCAAAGGCTGACCCAGCAGATCTAGCTTCTGTCAGCAGGTACTCTATGGATGCAGCGGGGTGGGGGTTTGCAACCGCACTTTGTGTGCGTTGCATCGAATGCCTGGACACAGCAAATGAAGTCAATGCAGGGTTGGGCGCTGGACACGGGCGGACCCCACTACTGCAGCGCTGCCCATGTTGCTGCTGAGGCTGCATGAAAGGCTGCTTGACGACTGCTACTCACCGCCCAGGCATTGAACGAACTTTCCAGAGTTCATTGCCGACAAGTGAAACCCCAGCCAACTGTCGTGTGTTGGAGCTTTCTAAAGGTACTGATGCAGTCTGTGGTCTACGCGGTGCCTGCGGACATGCCAGTGGCTAGCAACAGGTTCTGGCAGCAACTCAGCATCTTACTGCCTTAGACATGCCAGCTCTCAGCTTCTCATGTGGAGGGTGGCTAATACGAGAACTCGCATTCTCGCTCGTACAAGCAAAACACATCGACATCGACATCGACATCAGCAGCTGACAAGAACTGGTAGTACACGATGGAGTCAGCGCCGATAGACCGCGTGTACTTCTGACAAACCTGGCGGTTCTCGTCATCAAAATGCCTCATCTCCAAGACTTGCGTTAGCTAAGGCCTAATGGCTAACATCAGTTAGCCTCAACCAGCAGCCTCAAGTGCGGTCCACCGCATCTGGTGGAGAGAGCATAGACAACCTAGGCAGCTGACCGACCTCGCTAGACATGTCGGTGCGCCATCTATTTATCGCTTGCAACGAACAACATACCGTTACACCACAGCAGCCTGGACATGTGTGCATCTACAGCAAGGGCCAGCGTGTGCGCTGCGTCGTGCTAATTGCAAGGATATAGGAATAGGTCTATGGTGATCAGCTTGGTATGGTCATGTAGACATGTAGACTTGTCATGTAGACATGTGTGTAGACATGTGTGTGACAAACACGAAAATCCTTAGTATATGTTGCTGCCTCGCGTTGCTATTGTTTATGGCGAGGAAGAAGAGACGAACCGGTGTGGGTGGGCCTAGAGCAGTACCGGAGGACCCGGACTTCGACATAGTTGACCGCGACGAGGCAGGCCAACCCGACTTGACCGAGGCACAGCGCAAAAGGAAGGCTTCAGGAGAGGCCCGCGCTGCCAGCAGCAGGGACAATACGTTCCACGCAAGAAAGGCCAAGTTAGCCCACCTCATCGACCACCTCCCGCAAGCGCTTTGGGACGCCTTCCTTGACAAGGCTGTGCGCCCACGAGTGAAGGACATCAGCGAGCGGGGGGTGATTGGCAGCCTGCTGTTAGGCTTCCTCGTGCGCGACTTGTTTACCCTGCACGTAGCCGACCAGCTTGACGCGCAAGGCCAGCCACTGACATACACAGACACAGACATCCCAGTCTCCGCAGCAGACATCCCGAACCTGAGCTGCAGGAATCTGTACCTGCAGCTGTGCCGCGGCCTGCCCGGAGAGGGCGAGAATACTCGGCCAAGCGCAGCAGTCGCTGCCGTGCTGGCCGCGCACCCCGACCTGTGTGCCCGCCTCGAAGCTATCCCCCGCCACCTGTCCGACACGAACATGGTGGACCACGTCGGCAAGCAGCTGGAGACAGCTTTCAGCAACATGCTCACCCTGCTCTTCGCTGGCAGGCTGAAGAAGTCAGTGTCCCTGGCCGGGGCCAAGGTCCTGCTGGGCACCAACGAGCACCAGCGCCGCTTCGGGGTGAGGGGGCTGGTTGGTGGGCACCTGCCAGCCTGGTCCAAGCGGCAGTGCACCTACGTGCGCCGTATGGTGTGCGGCATGGAGGTCACCTGGCTGGTGGGGGAGGCACACACGCAAATTAGTGCACAACTATCGATTTTGAGGGGGTGTTTTTTGTACACGGTTCGCCTCGGAATGAGACTATTGGCCCATGCCCACCAACATCGTGAAAAATTTCGTAGTAATAAGCGAAGCTACTCCTTATAGTGCAGTACTGCACCATATCTAATGCCGCAACAATGCACCAAACCTCATCGTGAAAAACTGCACCATATACAGTCTAGTAGTTTTGTGATGTAATAAAGTAGTTATGTTAGTAATTCATTGGTATTTTACTGGTTTGGAGATTGTTGTTCCTTTAAATCACATTGGTTCTCATGATGTAGTACTGCACCTGTCACTAGTGCACTACTACAATGCACCCAATTGTGCTACACTGCACCACACCGAGTGGTACAACACATCACCTTAGCGATATCTCACCAACCATGCATATTTATGAATTTTCGTTCAAACCCCAATCTTACAACCATATGGCTATGTGCAAAATCTCAAGCCGCGATTCTGAAAAATGCTGTTACTAATTTGCCTGAGTGGGGTGGGGTGGTGGTGACTGCAGCCATGCAGGCTGAGGTGGCTTTGCAGCGGGGCCTGCTTGAGCTGGGGGAGGGTGAGAAGGTGGATGATGATTGGGTGGAGGATCCAGCAAACCGTGGCCGGCTGCTGCGCCATGCGGTGCACACCACCAGAGAGATGGAGGCAGCCATGGCAGCCTGGCAGCTTGATATGGTGCCTTGGGAGCAGTCTCAGCCCACCAACCTGTCGACAAGGCCCCCCCGCCCCCCCACTCCCTATGCCCTCACCCCCACCAGCAAGTGCCAGGCTCGGCACATCTTCATCGACACCAACGTCCTCTACGGCTTGATGAGTGACGCCGGCATGCTGGGGGTGCTGACGGAGGCAGGGGTCACCTCCTTGACGAAGTTCAAGAACGGTGCCCTACCTGACCCAGCGAATCCTGGCGAGTACATTGCCGGGCCTGCAAACAGCAAGGTGAGTGCTGCTTGCAGGCAGGTACCAGCCTATGGTCCTTAGCCAGCTGCCTTGTGTGCTGTCAGTTGCCTTGTGCCTGCCATGTGTGCTGTCAGCTGCCTACACAAGCTGATGAGGTGCCTTGGTGGTGTTTATGGTGGCTGCAGGTGGCCAGCCGGTGGGATGCATTGCTGCCTGACCCTCGCCGCCAAAAGCTCGCCAGCCCCAAGCACAGATTCGACCAGGTCGTGCACACCGATGGAGTCGCCATCAGCGTGATGTTCCTGCGGCCCAAGCCTGCAGCGCCACCCGCCGAGCTGCCGCGGATGAGCAAGGGCATGGGCGCAGTCAACCCGCTGGCCCACCTCCACGCGGAGTGGCTTGGCGTGGACCCGGGCAAGACGAATATGGCCACGGTGGCGCACGAGGAGCGCGGCGCCGACGGCTCAGTGGTGTCAGTGCGCCACTGGACGCTTACCGCCTGACAGTACTACCGGGACAGTGGCATCACGCGGCAGGCCCAGGCTACGAAGATCTGGCTAGCCAAGGTGAAGCCGCAGCTCACAGCCTTGTCAAAGGTCAGCAGCAAGCCCAGCTCGCTGGCCTCGTACCGGCGGTTCGCCGACACCGTCCTGGAGACGTACGACGCCATGTGGAGCGAGGTCTCGAAGAAGCGCTGGGCCAACGCCAGGTTCAGGCTGTACTGTGGCAAGAAGCGCGTGGTGGCTTCGTTCTGGGCCAAGGTAAGGCCCAATAACCCTAACCCACGAGCTAGGCAGCCTGGCCAGCTGCTGCTGTTGTTGCCTCTGTTGCTGCTGCTATACCTGACCTGTGTCTTGCTACATGTGGCTGTAGGTCAACACGCAGGCAAAGAAGCTGTGGCCGGACCGCATCCTGGCCCTGGCCTATGGGGCAGCTGGCTTCAATGGCAGCGGCACCATTGGCTGCAGGGGTGTCCCTGTCAGCCAGATGCAGAAGGAGGCAGTGAAGCAGTTCAGGCCAGAGCGTGTGGTGCTGGTGGACGAGTTCCGAACCAGCCGGGTCAGCTCAGCCGACAACACCCCCAGTGAGACCCTTCTTGACACGCCGCCTGAGTCCTTCAGGTGAGGGGGTTGAGGATAGGGGGTTGTTGGCAGTGTTGGGCGGTGGTGGAGTCAAGGTGACTAGGTAGGGTCAAGGTGAAAAATCTTACAAATGTGCATTGCCCCATGTGCCCATGCAGGTGGCTGCGGCCAGTGAAAAGCATGGCAAAGCGTTCCCAAGTCCGGGGCCTGATGTGCTTAACAAGCATCAACAACATCACCAGGTAAGCATTGACCCAATCCTACAATTGTGCATGACATGAGCATATCCCATGACATGAGCATGACATGACATGAGCATGACACATGAATTGACGTCATGCAACTCCCACACCATGTGCAGGTTCTATGACCGGGACGTGTCAGCCGCGCTGAACATCCGCCGCTGTGCAGTCGGCCCAGGGCCTCGTCCCACTGAGCTGTGCTACTGGCCTAACCGCCCAGCCATGCCAAAGCCAGGCCAGCCAGGCCAGGAGTGGGTGGAGATACCCGACAAGCCCCTGTTGCTCAAGTGGCAGCGCAAGCTGCAGCAATAGCCAGCTACAGCTCAAGACAATCCCAACATAAAAACCCCATAAAACCCCTAACAAAGGGGATGTGTGTGGCACAGGCGCAGGCACTGGCACAGGCACACACACCAGAAGGCTGAGGTGAAGTGCGCATTAGGCACACTGTCAGTAGCCTTTACAATGATGAGCTCGCAGCCTTGGTTCGATTCCAACTCATGCTTTATTTTGGTGTAGCATGAGGGCTGTGGTTCAGGAGTTGCAGAAAGAGGTAACAAAAAAGAAGAACATAGGAAGAGGGCGCATCGGCCGTTGACGGTTGGGTAAAGCCGGTTCGTGGTGCTAGTCGCAGCCCCATGTCAGCCAGCACTTCATAAGCTTGCACCCCTATGTCCATAGTCGAAGTAGCTTGAGCCAGTTGATATGATCTCAGGAGTAGCTGCTTGGTGACCCCGATACGGATGCGTACAAATGATGCAGTTATGGCTAAACGACCAACGCAGTAAGTGGTCCAGATGCATGCGTCGTGCAAGTGCACGGCCAACAGCACGCCATGTTCTCACCTTGCAGAGATTGGGCTGGGCTTGACCGGCTTTGGTATCCTCTTCACCATCTTAGGCATGCTGCTTATGTTTGATCGGGGGTTGATAGCAATGGGCAATGTATGTAACACACACGTTATCCTCCATTGTAGTTGGTACAGTCTGATGTTGGTCAATCTCATCACCCACCATGCTTGCAGCTACTCTTTTTAGCTGGCTTGGCCACCACAATCGGAATTCAGTCCACAGTTGCATTCTTCCTTAAGCGCAAGAACAGAAAGGTGGGCGGCAACACGGAGCTTGCCAGATTGCCTGGGGGCCCTTCCTTTGACAAAGCTGCTCTGGCGGGTGCCTTGTTTACTGCAAACAGGGGTCGGCATTCTACCTAGGTGGCTGCACCCTCGTCGTGGTTGGCTGGACAGTCATTGGCCTGCTGCTGGAAGCGTTTGGCTTCTGGCTGTTGTTCTGCGAGTTCATTCCAACAGCCTTGCAGTTCGTCCGGCGGGTTCCGGTCCTGGGCAAAGTTCTGGACTTTCCACTCCTGAAGATGGTGGGTGGCATGAGAGAGTGAGGGGCACGTGGCAGTGAGAGTGAGGGGCACGTTGCGTGAGAGTGAGGGGCCTGCATGAAGGCACGTTGATATTAAGCCACTGCTCATGAAAGAACACAACCCTGGTAGTGGTGGGTTCAGGTGTGCCGTTGTTGTAGCTGTGCTCCTGTCTCACATAGCTGTCAATGGTGAAGGCACGAGCCACCCCTTCCTCCCATGTGTGACCCCACACTTTCACTCCACCCACTGTATCTCACACACAAATACACGCGCACATGCATGCATCTGTGTACCCTTTTGCACATGGTGGGTTGTGAGCATATGCATGTCAGCACCCGCACCATGGTAGCTGCAAGCACAGATCTGGACATGGCTGGGGCCTATTGTTGTAGCTGCATAGGCTGTTCCTGCTGCTGCCCCTGCTGCCCTTGCTGCCCGCTTCTGTCCTGCATAGGCTGCTGCAGAGACTGTTGCAGAGACGGTGCAGAGAGCAAGCACATGTGAATGGGCCAGGCTCTCATTGCTATCATCACCACCATCATCATCACTGTCACATGGCATTTGCTCTTGTGCAGCACCTTGGCCCTCAACCTTGAGCCTTCATTGCAGTCGAACACACTAATTGTGGACCACTACAAAGCGGTGTTTTTGTCTGTGTGGAGTTCCCATCGCATGGCATGCTCATGGCCTACACATGGCATACACATGGCATACACATGGTCATGGTCGCCTACCACCTACAACATTGCCTGACCCGTTAGGGCTACACCGTAGAGTTGGCATGACAAAACATGCACTAATTGAAAGCTGATGACAGCTCAAAGTGGGGGGCACACACACTACTGTGCCACAGCAGGCTGCTGCTGCTGGGCCTTGGGTGGCTTGTCTCGCAGCCGCTTGTAGCCCAGGCCAGGGTACTCCTTGCCCTTGGCTGGCAGCGCTGCCTGCTGTGGCCACCAGCACAGCTCCAGTGGCCGCCACTTGCTCTCCCCAATGCGCTGCATGTTCAATGCTGCATTGCAGTCCCTGTCCAGCCACCTGCGTGGCTGTGGTGCTGGCTTGGCTTTGGCAGCCTTGCTCTTGCCCTTTGTGGGCTCAGCTGCCTCTGGCTCAGCCTTGGTGCGCTTGCTGCGCTTGGCTGGCAGGGGAGTGCTGGGCCCAGGCTCTGAGGCTGCTGCCGCTGTGGCTTCCTGGCTGCTGCGTGGGGCCTGTGTGGGCTTGCGGGGGGCTACTACCGGGCACCACATCATGCCCCGCACCGGCTGGTCACGCTGCTGGCTCCAGGCTCTTGCTCCGCGGCACTGGGCCGCTTCCTCGGAGGCATTGCGCCACTAGGCTCATATCTACTAACACCTGCTGGTACCTACTAATACCCAGGAGGCGATGTCACTCACTCTCGCACCTCCAAAGAGCATTTCCAAAAGGGGCACTTCCAAAAGGGAGCACTTCCAAAAGCTCTTGTGCAGCATGGTGGGATCCTGCCAGCCTCGCTGGAGCGAGCAAGGCATAGGATTGCTGCTTGCGGGCACGCCATTCGTGACGGCTTGGCCAGCTACCCTACCCCCCATTAGTCATTGCCAGTGTCTAGCCAGGGACAGCTTGCACTGCTGCCTGGGGCATTGAGTTCATGGTCACACCACCCTCGTGCCTGCATGGCCCCCTGTCAGCCTGTGCTGGGTGCCCTCATACCACTGCCTGTGCTGTAATGTGGGAGGTCATGGCCCAGCGTCCTGGCGGCAGGCCACGGCTGGCTGGCTGATGGGTGCGGAGCAAGGCAGATGTGCAGGATGCTACTGGCTCAGGCTGCCCATGCCTAGAGCTGAGCCTTTGGCTATCAAGTGCCATGCGCTGGAATGTTGTGCGAAAGCCATGGCCACGTGCTTTATTGCTGGACTGCAGATCTTCAATAGGATAGCGCCCATGGGCGGCCTCCCGTCAACCAACTTCCCTCAACCGAAGACCCGTGTGTGATGCGGCGGCGGTGGCTGCAGCTTGACCAGCCATCCATGAACCATTGCAAAACTGGCCTCAGCCGTGCACATGCTGCTGAGGTAGTGACGGGGTGACTGGAGTCCGCAGTGTGGGTCCTTGGGCCAGTGCTGTGAAGAGGTGTGTGGAAGGCCGCGAGTGCTGTGTGAGGGGCTGGGAGAGGGTGACTGGGCATGAGGGCAGACATGGTGCAGGGCATGACAGGAGCTGGAGCCGGACAAGGCATGGTGCTGGGCAGGTGAAGACTGAGCTGGCCATTTTTGCTAAGCAGCAACACATATGTGTCTGATGTGTTGCGCCTGACACACTCCAAATAGTTCCGGCTTTGCTTTCTACTTATGCGTATGCCTATCCCCCTACCATTGTGTCACCAGGGTGGCCTGCTCTCCCACTAGGTACATGCAGGTGCAGCTGGGGCAGCGTGGGTTTGTCTGCCTGGCAGTTGTCCTTCGGTCTAGTGTCGCCTGATCTGGCAATGCAGCCCCAGGGCCTGCGTGTCTGGAACAGAGCTGAGACCCCTAGAGCAGCTGTTGTTGTTCCTTGTTGGACAAGTTTTGTTGGCTTGGCAGTTGTCCTTGAGTGTCTTTGACAAACACATCAAAAACCGACATCACAATCCCTGACACCGACGCGTTGCAAATACCTCGCACGCCCATCGAAGCTGTCGTGTCAGATCTGTGTGCACTTTTGCTTGCAGCCATGCGAACACTCTGGTATTGGTAATAGATGTGGCTTACACCGCTTAAGCCGTCAGCCGTTAGGCTGCTAGGCCGCCCTCCCCCTCAAGGGGTTCGGGACTTTCTGAAACGCACTTCATAGCAAGGTGCACAAACAAAGGTGCACATGGGCTCAACATGAAGCCCAAGAAGAACACTCTGGTATTGCGATCAGGATGTCCCAACACGGGGTTGGTAATCTTCATGCAAACATGCTGGTTTACTGGGGTATGCACCAGTGCTGGGCGATTGGGTAATAATGTAATAAGTCGGTAATAATCCAGCGCAAAAAACGGTAATAAGTCGAAAAAATCGTCCTCAAAATGAGTGAATTTTATTACATCGGTAATAGCTCCACCGCCCGTTTGGTACTCCGTTTATTACTTATCCCCCAACAATGTATCCCATCTTCCGCAAACCCCAAAGCGGGCGGCTGCCTACCACAGCCGAACATCCATCGCAGTACAACCACATAGCGTCCCAACGCTCTGTAACAACAAGTGCCGATGACGAAGGCGTTGAGGTCAGTAACCGCAGCATGTCCGTCAACGCAGCATGTCAACAACGCGATGCGATGAGTATATTATAACGCAGCATGTCTTCCCATTGATTACTGGATGGCTGGGGCATCTGCCAGGGGCCGCTACCTAGGGCACAGGGTCTAGGGCTACAGCCCAGCCTGTTGCATGCTGACCCACTAGGGCTAGGGTCTAGGGCTACAGCCCAGCCTGTTGCATGCTGACCCACTAGGGCTAGAGTGTGGGGCTACAGCCCAGCCTTGTTGCATGCTGACCCACTAGGGCTAGGGTGTGGGGCTACAGCCCAGCCTTGTTGCATGCTGACCCACTAGGGCTAGGGTGTGGGGCTATGTGGGATACATTGCATCCTGGTCCTACAAGGGAGTATGCTGTAATTGTATAGACTCAAATGGCGATTTTTGCGATTTATTTTGATTTATAATTAATTAATGTATACTAATTATAATTGATCAATTAATATATATTAAAAGTAATAAAAAACTCCAGTTTTGATGTTTTTTATTACACTGAGTAATACGTCTTTGGCGAATCGCCCAGCACTGGTATGCACCCACTCATAAGTGCCAAGGATGGCGGCTTTTACTCTAGCCATGCTACACCATCCACTGCAAACGGCACAGCAACATCAAACTGATTTGCAATAGGTTAAGGGCCCGTCACCCGTCATTTTTCACGAAATTAAGTTTTATTTGGGACTCCAGTAGCGAACCAGCAGACATCAAGGATGCAAGAACCAATGCGCCGCTGCGTCCCGTGGCACACAGCTACTTAGTGCTGCGCCAGCCCCAGATGAGCAAGGTCGATGCCGGGCGGCAGGGAATTGAGGTCAAAGCCGGGTGGCAGCTGGGGCACCATGCCGCCGCCGCCGCTGCTGCCCATGCCGACCTGCTGCGCCCGCATATGCGCCACCATGGCCGCCTGCGCTTGCGCCATCTCTGTCTGGTGCCGGCGAAGCGCCTGAACAAACGTGCGATGATCGCAACAGCGGAAGAATATGAAGCAAACGATATATAGGGACATAATGACATTGCAGGGTTTAGTATTTCATCGAGGACTCCCGGGGACAGGGCGGGGCGGGGCAGGGCGGGGTAGGGCGGGGCAGGGCAGGGCGGGGCAGGTCGGGGCGGGTCGGGACGGGACGGGGCAGGGTGGGGTAGGGCAGGGCGGGTGGGGGCGGGACGGGGCAGGGCGGGGTAGGGCGGGGCAGGGCGGGTTGGGGCGGGCGGTGTGTGCGACTCCATCACTGTACATAGCCAACGACCCGCACCTGCAGGTCCTCGCGGGCTTGCTTGTTGACCGGCTCCAGGGACAGCACGGCCCGCAGGTCCGCCTCTGCGCCTTCATACTTCTGCAGCGCGTCGCGTGCCGTTGCGCGGCGCAGCAGCGCCTTCACCTTGTCCTTGTCAGCCAGCTCAAAGCGCAACACCTTGTTGCAATCGTCTTCGGCCTGCGCGGGCGCACCAAAGCCAGGCTCGCCATGCAACGAGTGATGGCGGCTAACAACCTCGCACCGCGCATGCCCCCGTCCTGTACGTGGCGGTGTAGGCGGCTTTCGTTGCAACCATCATCATGATATAGGTCACACCCCGCGAATACAAAATGGGCGGCTATCATCGAAGTGCTGACGACTGACAGGGCCATAGGACATTGGAAGGTATGCAGCACGAGGGCGGCACTGGGAGCCTCTCCCCCTCCTCAGACACCAATATTGCACGAGCATGAAGGCCGAACACTAGGCAATAAGGTCACATTAAGGCACACATTGCGTCACACATTGGGTTACAGGGGGATGGGGTCCAGGGAGTGACCAAGGCACTGGAGGTGAGGCCAGGAAACGCTTGCCTGTTCAAAACGGAACAGCTTGATGCAGGCCATGGCACGGTTGGAATAGTACACGTGATTGTTGGGGTTGAAGCTGATGGCCCGGGTGTACTCTGTCAATGCCTCCATGAACTTCCCTGCAGCCATGCAGCCACCCAGCCATGTGTGGCTGATCATCCACGGTGCATCTGGACATGGCACTGTGTCAAAACATTGCATGTGAGATGTGGACCGCAGCACAGCCAAAGACCGATAGTAACATGTCACACAGGGATAGAATGTAATCAGTTTTGCTATCTTTTCACCCTTCTACCATTTCTTTATTTCTTGCATTGTTTTGCAATGCTAATGGATAAACAAGTTATAATGATGGAAAACCTTTGGATAAACATGCAAGGTCTGATGTCATCGCCCCTCTCACCCAGCACTGACCTGCCTGGAAGTACTCGTTGCCCTTTGCCTTGGCTTTCTCAGCCTTCTCAGCCTTCTTGGGGTCCACCCCAGCAGGGGGCTGGGAATGCTGGCCGCTGGGTTTGAGCCCTTGACCTCCTGAACCATTGACTGCTCCAGAACCCTGAGCCACTTTGCCCCCAGTGCCATTTACTGCGCTGGCTTTCCCTTGGAGGTCATCAGCGCCTTTCGAATGACCATTGGTGGTTGGGGCGGTTGACCCCTGAGGGCCAGCTGTCCCTGCAACTGCCTTCGCCTCGTCCTCCGCCTGCCAAACATCACCATGCTTGCACATCATGGCATGATTTTCACACGGTATGAGTGAAAGTGTGAGCTTGCATGGCAGCATGCTGCCCAGTAAGCTGCCTGGCAATGGAGTCCATGCATGCATGTCAGAGTTGTCAGCTAGCATGCAGCAGGAAGCAGACATTTGGGCCATGCCCTGACACCCTCATCCGAATTCATCTGTTGCTAACCCAGGCCCCCTAAAACAACCAGCCCCTACCCTCTCATCCTAACCCCTCCACCCTCCCACCCTTCCCACCACCCCGTCCCAAAGACCCTTCGTCGTCCCTTCCCCGCCGTGGTCCCTGTCTTGACCTCCACCACAATGCTATCCTTTTCAACCTCATGCTACCCCAACCACCAGCCCCAGCCCCAGCCCCAGCCCCAGCCCCAGCCCCAGCCCCAGCCCCAGCCCCAGCCCCACCTGCTTTGCAGCCATCTGTGCTAGCTCCAGCTTCACTGCCTCAAAAGAGTCCTGGATCATGGGACACAGCTTCTGAGCGACTGCCAGCAAGCGCAGGTCAAACCTGCAGCAGCACCCGCCACCACCGCCACCGCCAGAGCAGCTCCACAACCACCCAGACAGCACAACACCCAGACACCACCCAGACAGCACAACATGCACCAGCTGCTAAGTACGACCCCTCTATTGCACTGCATCGCAGCCCAGTGGCAGTGCTTCCCACCCTCAGTGTGACACACAGCACCAGGTCACACCCACTTCTGTACTGCCATGAGCGAGATCGCGATGGGGGAGCCGTCCCTGAGCCTGCCCACGGGCACAGTGAGTGAGGGGCAGGCACCCAGGGAGGCCAGCACACTGAAGCAGCGCGCCAGCTTGCTGAACACAGCCTTCTCCACCTCTGAGGCATCACGCCGGGGGGCTGCAGGTCAGCAGGCACCACAACCAGGGCACGGGGGGGGGAGCATGTGGGGGCGGCTGGTTTGACGGTTGGGGTGGTTGGGATGGCTTGGAGGGGGAGGGGGAGGGGTGTGGTTGGGTTGGCTTGCACTGTGGCGCATATGCAGGCTAGGGTGGGAGGGGAGCAGCAGGGAGGAAGGGGGAGTGGGAGTGGAAGGGGGAGGGGGTGAAGAGTGCCCATGGCTACCTCTTGAGAAGGTGCTTGTACAGGCTCAGCCCACCTTCATATCACACCTTCATATCACACACAGATCTCTTTACACCTAGCCCTGGCCCCAGCCCCCCTTTCATCTCCTCCCTTCTTTCCCCTTTCTTTCCTCCTTTTCCCTTCCCTCCCGGCGCACCCCCCTGACCCTGGCCCCGCCCCTTGGCCCCCTGACCCTGACCCTGGCCCCCCTCATCCCCACCTTGACTCCATCCTGGCCGCCACCCCTTCCCTTTCCCCCCTTTACCTCCTCTCCTCCCCCCCCTCACCTGCTGCTCCCTCCTCCCCCCTAGCTGGACTTTGTGTTAGGGACAGGGGCAGCGTCTGAACCACTCCGAATGGACTCTAACACACCTCCCAGCCCCCCCTGGCCACCAAGGGGCACCCGGCCTGCACCTCAACCAGCCCCCCTCCCCCCTGCTGCCCGACCTCCCCTCCCCCCCTCACCAGGGAAGGGCAGGGCCGGCAGCACCATGATGGTGTCGGGCTTAACGGTGGCGCGCAGGCAGTCGTGGAGCTCCGCAGCCAGCTGCCGTGCAGCCTGCAGTTGCACCTCACTGGGGGCGGGGGGCAGGACACTGGCGCGACCTGGTGCCTCACTGCTGCTGCTGCTGCTGTTGCTGCTGCTGCTGCTGCTGGCAGTGGGGGTGGCACCTGGCTGCTGCTGCTCTTCAGAGTCAGCCAACACCCCCCCGGCCCCTGTCTCAACTGCCTCTGCTGCTGCTGTTGCTGCTGCTCCTGCTGCTGCTGCTGCTGCGCCCTCAGCCTCTGCTGCCTCCGCCGCCCCTGGGGTCTCAGCCGCCTGGACTGCCTCATCCGGGATGCCGGCTGCCTCCTTGGCTGCTGTGCCCGCTGCCCCTGCTGCCGCTGCTGCCACCGCTGCTACTGCCGCCGCCGCTACTGCTGCTGCCACCGGATCTGACGATGCTTGTGAGTCCGGCATCGTGGCACTCTCTGCTGCCTCGCCTGTGCTGCTGCCCACCTCCCCACACACCCCCTCACCAACACCCAACCGACCAGCCACCTGCCCAATAGGAGGCGGCTGGTCCTGCGCTGCCACATGCCCGTCCGCCACCGCCACAGCTGCCGTCCTCCCCTTGCCTTCCTGCTCCTGCTCCAGCTGGTCAGGCCTGCTGCTGTGGGGTGGCTCGCTAGGCCGCTGCTCCGGCTGGCCTGCTGCTGCAGGCAGGGCTGGACTGCTGCTGGTGGCACTGCTGCCGGCTTCCAGCTGACTGGCTAGGGACTCAACTGAGCCAGCTCTTGCCCACAGGTCACTGGCCTCCAGCCGCGCTCCTGATCACAAACACACACAATGGACGCTGGAGGGGGTCACCCCAAGCTGCCCACGATCACGCCACAGCAGAAACGCGCCCAGCCCAGCCCAGCCCAGCCCAGCCCAGCCCAGCCCAGCCCAGCCCAGCCCAGCCCAGCCCAGCCCAGCCCAGCCCAGCCCAGCCCAGCCCAGCCCAGCCCAGCCCAGCCCAGCCCAGCCCAGCCCAGCCCAGCCCAGCCCAGCCCAGCCCAGTCCAGCCCAGCCCAGCCCAGCCCAGCCCAGCCCAGCCCAGCCCAGCCCTGGCTGGGGGTGGAGGCAGGTGGGGGTCGCACCTGCCACCACGGCAGCTTCCAGGAAGTCGCTGACCCGCACCCCGTCCCTGTCAGTTGCCTCATGGGAGGGGATGAGGGGCTCCCAGCCCCGCAGGTTACTGGCAAGAAAACGCACCTGGTCAGGGTCAAGGTCAGGGTCAAGGTCAGGGTCAAGGTCAGGGTCAAGGTCAGGGTCAAGGTCAGGGTCAAGGTCAGGGTCAAGGTCAGGGTCAAGGTCAGGGTCAGGGTCAGGGTCAAGGTCAGGGTCAAGGTCAGGGTCAGGGTCAGGGTCAGGGTCAGGGTCAAGGTCAGGGTCGGGGTCAGGGTCAGGGTCAAGGTCAGGGTCGGGGTCAAGGTCAGGGTCAGGGTCAGGGTCAAGGTCAGGGTCAAGGTCAGGGTCAGGGTCAGGGTCAGGGTCAAGGTCAGGGTCGGGGTCAGGGTCAGGGTCAGGGTCAGGGTCAAGGTCAGGGTCGGGGTCAAGGTCAGGGTCAGGGTCAGGGTCAAGGTCAGGGTCGGGGTCAGGGTCGGGGTCAGGGTCGGGGTCAGGGTCAGGGTCAGGGTCAGGGTCAGGGTCAGGGTCAGGGTCAGGGTCAGGGTCAGGGTCAGGGTCAGGGTCAGGGTCAGGGTCAGGGTCAGGGTCAGGGTCAGGGTCAGGGTCAGGGTCAGGGGTCAGGGTCAGGGTCAGGGTCAGGGTCAGGGTCGGGGTCAGGGTCAGGGTCAGGGTCAGGGTCAAGGTCAGGGTCGGGGTCAGGGTCGGGGTCAGGGTCGGGGTCAGGGTCAGGGTCAGGGTCAGGGTCAGGGTCAGGGTCAGGGTCAGGGTCAGGGTCAGGGTCAGGGTCAGGGTCAGGGTCAGGGTCAGGGTCAGGGTCAGGGTCAGGGTCAGGGTCAGGGTCAGGGTCAGGGTCAGGGTCAGGGTCAGGGTCAGGGTCAGGGTCAGGGTCAGGGTCAGGGTCAGGGTCAGGGTCAGGGTCAGGGTCAGGGTCAGGGTCAGGGGTCAGGGGTCAGGGGTCAGGGGTCAGGCGTAGGGTCAGGGTCAGAGTGTCAGAAGGGAATTGCCGCAGCTGGAAAGAGGGCGATAGTGCCGTCATGAATACTTCAGGGTTTAGAAGAGGCTGGCACTGACCCCAGCAGCATGCTGACCCTCCTCCCCGCCCGGCACCCCTAATGCTATCCACCCTCCTGCTAGAGACCCACCAGCTGCACCGCCCCGGCCTGGTCCGCCCCAGCCCACTTCAGAATGGCCTTCTTCAGGGCCAGTATGGCCGGCTGGAACTCTGGCGCACACATGTCAAACAGGTCCTGGGCCACCACAAACTTGATGATCTCGCCCTTGATGTTGGCTGAGCCTGAGCCACAGCAGCAGCAGCAGCAGCAGCAGCAGCAGCAGCAGCGGCAGGACCGGCTGGAAGGAGGGCGGCCCAGCAGAGCACAGGTCAGCAGCAGCAGGCAAGGGTCTGCAGTAGTAGCAGCAGCAGCAGGGTCAGCAGCAGCAGGCAAGGGGTTAGACCTAACACTAGCAAAGCCCCTACTCACAACCATTGGAAAGAAGGGAAGTGTGAGCAGAAATGAGCTGCATGGGGCCAAAAGTGTGACTGGGCCTGTCACACACCTGGAGCACCCAGGGCCTGTGCCACCTTGAGCACAACGCTTGGGTCACGAGCCACAACCGACATAACTGCCACACCCACCGCCCCTGCCCCAACACCCTTGCCTGACCCAACGCCAAAGCCTTCTGCCCCTCCCCCTCCCCCTCCCCCTTCCCTCCTCCCCCCCCCTGCGGCAGCCGCTACTGCCCCTGGTGCTGCCGCCCCTGCTGCTGCCGCCCCTGCTGCTGCCGCCCCTGCTGCTGCCGCCCCTGCTACTGCCGCCTCGCCCGCTGTTCCCCCTGCTGCTGCTGTCCCCCCTGCTGTTGTGGCTGTCTCCTGGGAGTTGGGGGGTGGGATGGGGGGAGGGTCTGCCGCCAGGGCGGGGAGGGGGGAGCCTAGGTAGCCTGGTGATGGCCTGAAGGCATACAAGCCACAGCACGCTGCCGGCACCCTGACCTGGCCCAGGGCATCAGGGGCGCAGGCAAAGGCCGCTGCCCCAGACGCCACCGCCAACACCGCCCCCGTGTGGCCCCCCCCTGCTGCCCGGTGGCGGTTGAGGGGGTTGCCACAATTGGCCCCCAGCAGGTCAATGCATGCGGGCTGGCAGGAGGAGGAGCCCAGGCAAGTGGCGCCGGCAGCCAGGGCGCGCTGGACCAAAGGGTGGTGGGCGGGGGCGGGGGCGGTCAGGGGGGCCCAGGGAGCTAGGCCGAAGGTGGTGGGCAGGCCGGCCAGGGCTGTGTCCTCTGACACAACAAAGGTCTGCGAGGGGGCGGGGAAATGGAGTGGAGGGGGGCACAGGGGGGGCTGGGGAGGGTGAGGGTGTGGGGGGAACACTGGCATGGCTCTTGCCAGGGCCTGTTGCTGTCGCTGGTCATGCAGTGGGGGGCATGGGGGCAGGGGCAGGGGCAGGGGCAGGGGGCAGGGGGCAGGGGGCAGGGGGCAGGGGGCA
Source organism: Haematococcus lacustris (assembly GCA_030144725.1). Taxonomy (NCBI): domain Eukaryota; kingdom Viridiplantae; phylum Chlorophyta; class Chlorophyceae; order Chlamydomonadales; family Haematococcaceae; genus Haematococcus; species Haematococcus lacustris. The sequence goes on from JASKMD010000015.1 coordinate 6,256,515, forward strand.
GGGGGCAGGGGGCAGGGGCCAGGGGGCAGGGGCCAGGGGCAGGGGGTGCAAGGGAGGCCGCCTCTGCAGCCAGCACGTACCAGGGCTTGCAGCGGGGCAGGGGCCAGGCTGCCCACAGGCCGGGGTAGCGGTTCCAGAGTCACACTCGCCACCATGACCTCCAGGCTGTCTGGCATTGGCACTGGCTCAGGCTCAGCCGCCTCTGGCTCAACCGCCTCAGCCTCAACCACCTCAACCACCTCCTCAACCACCTTGCCCACCTTCCCCCCTGGTGCTGGTGGTGAGACTGCACTGCCCTTGGCGACGCCTCGCTTGCCACGGGGCCCAGACCTGGCCTGTGGCTTGGCTGCCACTGGGCTGCCACTGGATGTCGCCCCAGAGGGCAGCTGGCCCTGGGTGGCCTTGCCTGCACCCGGAGCGCGCCTCCCAGGCTTGGTTGGTGGTTGGTTAGACTGTTGGAACCGCAACCAGAGCAGGGCAGCTCCACTGAGGCAGGCCAAGGGGAGGAGCAGCCAGGGTTGGAGGGCTTTGCTGCGCCGCTGTCGCTGCGTGGTGGCTGGCGGGATGTAGGGGCGGATGGCAGGGCGGGAGGTCAGGGGCTGCAGGGGCCTGGGGCTGAGCTGCACTGGCCTTGATGCAACTGGTTGGGCCAGGCTGGCAGGCTGGGCTGGGCTTGCTCTGAGGTCCTCAGTGGATGAGCTGGAGCCTGCCGCCGCATCGCTCTCATCATTTACCGTCCCGACTAATTGTTGCAGGTGCTGTGCGTGGGTGGCGCGCTCGCTGCCGGCAGCGGCAGCCATCTAGAAGCGCACTGGACTTATGTGCGCGGATGAGAGCGGCGCCTGCCAGTGCCTAATGCGTGCAGGCAGCGCAGTGGCGAGGGAAGGCGCGCACAGACACCGCAGATAGCTACATAGATCACACTGCATGGATATGCAAGTTTTGGACTCTGCCCTCTTGCTTCTCTAAAGTACATCAAGAGATGTAACCGAGCGCAGGCAATTGTAAAGACTACTATTGTGAGCCTAATGCCAACTTCAGCTTTGCCCATCTGATGTGTGTGCCTCCATCGCTAGCTAGAGCTCTTATAAGTTATAAATCTTGCTCCCCTTTGTTGAGGTCTACGTGTTTCTCTGTGGGTTGACTAGCTGTAGCTGTCTATCGTTGCCACTTGCGCCGTCACTTGCGCAACAGAGCCTTGTCGCGCACGTACACTAGGGCGAGACCGTGTAGTTGGGACCTGCTGACATTGGACATTCTTTACCCTGCCATCCGTTTGTCCGCAGAGATGAGGTGATGGGTGAAGCGCGAAGGGGCAGCGTGCGTGCAGAGAGGTGGTGTAGGGGCACGGTACTGCTCAATGTGATAAGTGAGACTACTATCTACTGAGCCCCTCCTACCGTCAGAGCGGTGTCAGTAGCCATGCCTGCTCGTTGTCGTTGCCTGGCTATGCTGCTCGTCTGTCTGATGCACGGTGAGAGCACACCATCCGGGTCGCCTGCAGGCTCAAGAAGGGCACAACAATCCAAATGCGACCTGCCTGCCGTGAGCTAACTAAAGCTCTGTGATAAATGTTGATGCCATCGCATCGCATCGCAGTTGTGATTGCCGCAGGCGTATCTGCGCAACCCACGGACATAATGCCTGCGCCTTCCCCACCCATCCTGGCACTTCGGCCTCCTGCCCCATTGCTGTCCTCCCCGCCACCTCAGCAATCCAAAGCGATGGGAACCTCGCTTCTCATAACTTTGTACGGCCTAGATCTTTGGTCTCTATTGACCAGCTGGGGCTCGGGCATCCAAGCTCTGCTTGAGGCACAGCAGACCCCCAGCTTGAGCCTGCAGGACCTCTCTGCCCCAGGCATGTGCGCCTCCCAGCTGCTGGCCCTCAACACCACTGACCTGCTCAACATCTCGCTCACGGCCCAGCAGCTGATGCCGGGACTGGGCTACTTTGCAATGGATGTGAGTAGTTGTCATAGCCCTGCTCCTGGCCCCATTGCTTCCCATGCTTGGGTGCCCATTTTTCTACACTTCATATCATGGCCTGCAACAGCCCGCCTCTAGCTTGTCCCTGTGCTTGCAGGTGGCCCAGCTGCTGCGTGACTACCTGCAGGACAGCAACATCGCAGTGCAGGTGCAAGACTTCTGCGCCGGCAACCGCACTGCTGCCCCCTTCATTGCCAACAGGACCCTTGTCAACGGCCCCTGGCCCACTCTGCGCGTCACCATCAACCTTCTCACCACTGAACCTGACAGGTGGGTTGTCGTACTCACTGAGCTTGGCCCGTACCCAGGGAGGGAGGCTGGCCTCACCTCGACCTCTTGAGCCCTGGCCCCTGGCCTTAGTGAATGTAATGTGTGACGTATGGCACACACTTAAGGAGCACCTCCCTGCTGCTCCACATGCTGCTCACCCACCTACCCTCTGTTGGTGCCATGTCATCAACCATGTTCTGAGCCAGCATTGAAGCATTGAGCCTGCTTTGAATATATGCCGTGCCCAAATGCCTGCAGGCTGTCCTCCCCCCTTGGTCCCCTGAGGCAGCTGCCAGTGAACTGGTGAGTGTCTCGGTAAGTGAACTGGTGACCTGACCTTTTGCCTGTCTCATACTGAGGGTGCGGGGGCCCATGACGATTCAGGCAGCATATGATGATGGCCCTCCTGGCTGTGCTGCTTGCCTGCAGTCGTGGCGCCCTGATGACCAGGGACTCACTGGGCTTCTTTACCCGCTATGGCATGCCCTTCCACCGCTGCCAGGCCTCACTGCTGCCCAGCTCTCCCCCCCCCTCACCCTCGCCTCCCACGCCCTCCCCTCCTCCCTCACCCTCACGCCCAGCCCCTCCCCTGTGAGTCAAGCCCTGCCCTCGTTGCTGTCAGTGCAGCTGTGGTGCCGCCACCCCTGGTCTGATTGCTGCCACCCACTCCAGTAGTAGGCTGTGTCACACACGTTGCTTCAACAGAGTGGTGCTGCAACGCACAGCATACTCAGCCCTTGTCGGGCCCATGTGCATCACTGGCCATGGCGCCAACCCGCTTCATGCAAGAGTGCTGCTGAGCACCACCACACGTTAAAGTGTCCAAGGAGCTTGCTGACCCCACTGCAACATCCGCCTCTGGTGGCAGTGCAGCTCAGCAGCATGCCTGGCACTGTACGCTCATGCAGGCCAGCGCCTGCGCCCCCCAACCCCCAGCCCCCTCCTGCCCCACCCTCACCCCCTTCACCATCACCTCCCAGCCCCAGTCCCAGCCCACCCCCTCCCAGCCCCTCCCCCCCGCGCCCACCTCAGCCCCCCCCCTCTCCACCGCTGCCGCCCGTCAACTCCCAGCTGCTGGCCCCCCCGGTGGGTGAGCCCCCCTGGCAGCCTGCCTGAGACCCAGCCTGTCCAGGCACTTCACTGACTCCATGCACGCATGCACCATTAATAGCATGTGCATGGAACAGTGTAAACATGTAATGTTATCATGTGTATGCATGGGAGGGAAGCAGGATTGTAAAACTAGGGCTTTTCTTCAGACTACACACTTGCTGCCATAATGATGTTCATGTTGCTGCCCCGCTTGCAGATGCCACCAAGTCCCCCCCCTCCCTCACCTGGACCCCCCCCCTCACCCCCACCCGCACCCCCCCCTCCCTCACCCCCACCCCCCCCTCCCTTGACAAACGCTTGTGCTGGCCCCACTCCAGTCACGCTCCCAGCACCTGGTGGGTGGGCAGCAGGCGCTGGTGGTGGGCTGTGTGGCCGACAGCTCAGCTTGCTCACCACCTTGACCAGTCCAGGCTGTGCTGGGCTGTGTGCTGTGCAGGACAAAGCGTCGCTGTGTCGGGCGCGTTCCCAGTGACCGGCAAGATTTATAGTTTGTACCCAGCCGTACTGTTTGGCCCCATCACAGGCGATGGCAGGAACATCACCTTCTCCAATTGCTTCTCAGGTGCTGCAGGCCTGGTCAGCTCAGCCAAGTCAGGGTTGCTGTCTGCTGTGCGGTGCACCTCACGCCTGGTGCCTCTCCTAATCCTCCCAGTAGCACTGCGATGCTTGAGCCCAGTGGCGACAGCTGTGGGGAGAGGGGTGTGGTGCTGCCTGCTGTGGTGGCTGCAGGCAACACTAACTGGGACTCTTTCCTTGAACTGAATCAGGCTCCCAGTGCAGCCGATCTTTACTACTGTGGTGGCACAGTCAACTGGGTGAGTCCTCCCTGCCTGTGGCCTTGCTTGATGTCAGTAGCACGGCTTAGGCCTGACTTCCTTTAGGTGGTGGATGTTCCCCCCAGCTGGGTCCACCTATCCTCCTACCCCACTGAGGCCTTCCGCTGAGCTGACTCTGATGGTGATGGTGATGGTGACGATGGTGATGGTGACGATGGCAGGGGCACAGGGCTGGGCATGCAGTGTTGTTGGTGCTGTGGCATGCAGACGGGATGCTGCACCACCTGCCCTAGCTGTACTGCCCTTGCTGTACTGCACCCCGCCACCCTGACTTCTAGTACTCCACACAGCCCAATAACACCATTTGAGTCGGGCCACTATTGCCCACTAGTATATTCCCGCTAGTGGCTGCTAGTGGCTACTACTGGTCCGGCTCAAATGGAGGCCCTAGTGAGGGACAAGGGGGCTGCTAGTAGGGGTTAGTTTTGATGGGGTGCCCAGTGGTCTGTTGGGAAAGTGCCACAGGTGTGGAGTTATTAGTCATCAAGGGTGCGACCGAGCTGTGTGAGTTGAGTTTTGTTTGACTGCTAGTACTCCCATGATGAGTGATGCTGGTACTCCAAAGCCTGCCCGCCTGCCTGGCTGTGTAGTCCGTCAACTTCAACAACCAGGCCAACCCTACTTGCCCGTTTGGCTCATCACTGTCGAGGCTCACCCAGACCCTGACTACCGGGGTGACCTATTGGCTGGTGAGCACCCCTCAGCTGTAGGACAAGTGCCTGCTGCTCACCACCATTGTTGCAGGGGCAGGCAGGCCGGGTACTATGGCTGCCAGCTTCTGCCTGCCCCTTGCTGTGCTGCTGCTGCACCCCCCCAGCCATAGGGGTAGTTGCTGCCAAGGCAGCAGCCTGCAGTGGTGGTGGGTGACCCTGCACTGAGGCTGCACGGAGCTCAGGTAGCGCTTGCCTTAGGTCCCACCCGGGGAAGCCAGCATCAGGCTGCATGGCAGGGGGAGGGCATCGCGTCAATGCCACCACATGCGGCCTGGCCAGCTGTCAGCCATCCTGGCCTGGCCAGGCACGCCTTGGGCTGTTGAGGCCGCGGCTGGTTGCTGAGGCTGTCGGTGCCATCGCCTGACCCCATAGGGGCTGCCAGCCACTGTTGTACAGTCATTGTGACAACATGCATTCATGCCTGGTGGTCTGTGCTCAGCTAATAAGCTAAGCTAATAAGCTAATAAGCTAAGCTGAGCCTGCTGGCATGATGGCTGATAAGCTAATGGCTGATGGCTGATAACTAATAAGCTAAGCTGAGCATGCCACCCATAAGCTGAGCATGCCACCCAGCCACACCATGTTGCCCTGCCTGCCTGCCTCCCTGCACTTGCTGGGCGTCCTCAGTAGCCTCCAGGCGCCAGCCAGTAAGCTAAGTAACCTGCAAGTGTTGCAAGGCTGCAAGTACTACTCATCTGCTTGTGCTCGCCTGACTGCAGTTACTGCTGCAAAGCGGTGGCTTAACAATAGACAACTCAGGAATAGTGGTGACGTCTGATCCCTAGCTCATCACCTTGGCGGCACCTTGGCGGTAATCCCACGGAAGCCTGGTGCGCCGCTGCCAACATCATGCTGTGGCGTTGCATCATAACCTGGGCATGCTGCTCAGGGCAGTGGGGACCAGTCGCTGTGATCTGTCGTGTTGAATCACTTGCACAGCTGTCGTTCCCAATGAAACTTGCAGTGAGACTGGCAGTGAGCACTAGCGAGTCCTTGCCACCGCACTGGCAGGTTGGCTGCCCCAGCTCCTGTGGTGTTAGGCTGTCACCCTGCACACAGGGCGCCACAACCGAGAAACTGCCATGTCGTGACCTGGCCGCAGATGTCGAGCACCTGTTGGCCAACCAAACCCTAAGGACACGACCCCTGGTGGCAATGAGCTAGCTGCCTGCAGTGTTGGCTCAACACCTCGTGACGCCCTGCACACAGCCTGGTATGGCCTGATGCCTTTCAGGGTGAGTGGGAGTGCATCAACATGGGGTAGTGGCAGTGTCGGCCTGGAGTCAGTGAAGTGAACTCAGTAGTGGGCTTAAAGTCATACCTTGAAGCGGGACATGCATGGGGAGTCTTGAGAAGCATTGTTCGAGCATTGCCACCCTGCAGCGATTCACGCCAAAGACATGGGGCAAAGACATGTCCAAGGTGACCCCTCTTAAGGATGAGCTGTGCAAGTAGTGTACGAGCAAGTGGCTGAAGTGCCTCACTTGTCATGGTGTCATGCTTAAGTATCCAGGCACATGAAGGTCGTGGTGTAGGTGCAAAGGCAATGTCCATAACGTTCTGAGCTATGGTAATGTGCGATGGCGTTTAGAGCTGACATCTGGGGCTGCAATGTTGATCATGTTCAGAAGCATAAGATCAGTTTGTCTTGTAGCCATCAGGGAATGCCAGGATAATATGAAGTCGTGCTGCAACCATCACCGAAGCATCACACAACAATGGCACCAGCGCTGGTTGTAGAGGTGGCTTGTCGTTATCGTCGTTATCGTTAGGGGGGTTGGTGGTTCAATGGGAGGGTAGCTAGGTGTGCTATACAAAGCAGCGATATAGTAAGAAACTCAAGTTGCCCTGAGCTAGGAGGTCGTCTTTGGCATTGGGGAGGTTAAGCTGTCATCACCGATTGTTCTAGTGGTGAGTAGTGGCACCAATGATGGAACTCCGCCTGGTATCCAGCCGAAAGTACAAGCACATTCCAGCCCGCCAAGCTCGCTCCGCGAGTCTTTTGTTGGTGCAGGCGGTGTTAGAGGGCCATCGTTGGACACGTAAAATAAATCGACATTGCTACAATTGCTGCAACGCGGGAAATGTGCGTCTCTCTCGCGCCAGTCACACAGGAAAAGGGACCCTCTTCCACAATTTGGCATGTTGTGAGCTGACCACTGTGACTTTTCGGACTTTCGATACATAACTCTGTTCCTTACTCAACGTCACAACTGCTGGAGAAGAAAGCATGGCAATAAGTTACTCACGCTCAAAGCATGGCAATAAGTTACTCATGCTCAAAATGACATTGGCGTGACCCGACTTTGCCTGGCAGGAATGATTAGCCCATCCGACCCTGCCCCTTGCACCCCCCCCCCTCCCCAGCCCAGCATAGCCTTCCTATGTCCTCTCACCCACTCCCAACGCCAGCCCGGCCCTCCCACCCCCCCTCCCAACCCCTCCCAGCCCCCTCACTGCTCTCCCACCCCCGCTACCCCCCTCCCAACCCCAGCCCGGCCCTCCCCCCCCCCCTCCCCCCCCCATCCCAGCCCCCCCCCTGCCCTCCCAATCCCAGCCCCCCCCTCCACCCCCTTCCCCCAGCAACCCCCCCCTCCTTCCATCAGCAGGAGATCATGAAAGGGTGGTTGAAGCCCAAGCTGAAGGGTCTTGTCATGGCTCATATGTGCAACACAGTAGCCAGCCCTCCTGCTGCCCCCCCCCCGGCAGCAGCAGGCAGCTGGTGCTGGTGCTGCCCCTGACCTGCCCCCCCCTCACACAGGCAAATTAGTGCGGATATTCGTCATCCTAGGGGGGTAGTTTTTTGATGCGGTTCGCCTCGGATTGTCCTTGCGACTCCAACGCCACTTGACGCTTGTTGAAATTCTGAGTATGTGAGCAGTTGGAGTGTAGGTACCTACAGTACTGTAGATGTCTACAGTACTATAGATGTCTACAGTACTGTAGGTGTCTACAATACTGTAGACATCTACAGTACTGTAGGTCAGATTTGACAAGGTCTCTTGTAAATAGGGTACCATGCATTCAAACCACCAATTGCTACCGCGATTGCACCGTCAGCTTCTGCGTGCTATAAATAGTGAGAGGCGTCGAATCGCAGGCCCGCAAGCTCAATATGGGTGTTTGTGCCGAAAGTTGTGTCCACGCAATAAGGTCGCCATAGGGAGCTACGTACATATGTGTAAGGTCTAAGGCCGGGGCCCGTCTCTATCGCAAGCTAGGTCTGTTCTGTCGGTTGTACTGGGTTGCAAGCTCCGGCTTGCAAGCTCCCGCAAAGCTGTGGATGTTGATGATGCCCCGCAATCACAACAACCTCGTGCACCGCACCCTCCCGTGTAATATCGAGTGCGGCAGAGATTGCCCCAAAAGTTGTTTGCGGTTGGCCCTCAACCATCCATCATTACATCTAACCTCACATTATTACATCATGACTCTTAGCCTACATCATTACATCACCACTTGTGTTCCTAACACAAGAGCTAGGCTCAGGGTCGGTAACGAATCCTAGAGGCTGAGTATGTAACAGTAGCGTTTGTGCGATCAGAATGCATGGTCGGCTGAGGCATAAGTGCCGGCTTGCAGCCGTCGAGCATGCTGACTTGTGCGGCTATTGCTGCCGCTGCGGCTGTCTACATACTCATCGACAGCCTTCGAGTCGCGCAGTGGGTAGTGCAGTCTACTTACATCGTGACGACGTCGTAAAGAACTAATCCATCGAGAGAAGAGTAGTCATTGCAAGCATTGTAGTCTTTGTCTAGAAGCAACATCATCTAAGAACCAAGCCTCCAAGAAGTCCCCCAAGAAGTCCAGAAAAATCTAGAGAATCCCTAGCATCGCAACATCTCGTCATAAGTAAGATGCAATTCAAATCTCACAGAATCTTGCATGGAGAAAAGAAACACAAACCTACCATTCATCCTAGCTGAGTGTCTGGACTGTTACACTCTCCCCCACTCCGAAAAGCTACGTCCCGGAGCTTGCAGTTTTGAGTCAATCATGTTCAACAGCATGCAACAGCAAGCATAGACAGGCAGGCAATGACAGGCAGGCAGGAACAGGCTACATGCAACAGACAAGCAAATGCAACGAGCTCCATGCAAACCATGCTGAAACTATGAAATCAGAATCTTGTGCTGACCGTTGTCTCGTTCTCCTCCTCCTTCCAAGCTGACCTAAGAAACCATCGTGACAGAAACTGAAAAACAGAAGATTTGGTAGTTGTGTTCAGCGCAGGTTGCAATGGGTGATCAATCCATGCCGGCTGCGTAGTGCTTGAACAGAGTGGTGGGACATACGCAGACATATGCCTTGTCCCTAACCAAGACGATGGGTGTATCATGTGCCTCACATGTTAGGTTGGAGCCATTGTGCCAACAGGGATATAAAGCCTGCGGAGCCCTCAGCCAGTGTGGAACAACAGATTGCCCGCGATTGTGAACTGGCATGCTTTGCCAGCCAGTGCAGCCGTGTGAGACGCTGGTATTGTGCACTTTAAGGTCAACTGAGGTGCGAAGCTCAAGAGCCTAGGCGTATGTGCCCGATCGATTGGATGCAGAGGTGTGTGTGCCTGACTGCATAGTGTGTGGCCCATGCATGAGTGAACATGAGAGAAGCAGTAAAGAGGCTGCAACCCTAGGCAAATGCATGATCGCTTTGCCCCGTGCCGTTGTTGTGTGCTACCTCAGGTGCTACCTGGGCTGCCATGATGTGCGCATGCCGTGCGCTATGCGACTTGAGTGTTCTGGCAGGCTGCTGGGCTGTGTAGCTCTGCTGCCATGATGTATGATGTTGCCCTAGCCTCTGCAAGGAATGCAGGAGTGTAGGCTGTAGCTGATGTCTCTGTGGCTGAAGCCAGCAGGGTGCATGAAGCGAGAGATGTGCTGTGTCCCGTCTCTGTGGCTGATGCCAACAGGGCTGATGCAATGGGACTGCGACTGTGCTGTGAGGTCTCGCTTAATGCGGGATGTGCAGCGATGCGACTGTGCTGCAGGTGCGGTGCGAGGACAGCTTACTGCGTCTTAGCCTCGTAGAAGTGTAGAAAGCATCCGAGCTCTCCGCTGTGGGGCTCCGCTTGTGCTGGGAACTGGACTGCAACTGGTCGAAAAGTCGTCCGATAGCGATGTCGACAGTAGGACTGTGGGCTGGAGAGCGGCGAAGGGTGGCGAATGGTGCACTGATCGCTGGGTCAGATGAGAGTGCATGCCTTAGACGACGAGATATGACTACTGGGCTGGCCCCCATGCCACTTTGCCCTGCTTGTCGTTTCTGTCAGCTTGAGACGACGCCTGGTAGTATGATTTCAGACTGCCAACTGCATGGTGTGGCTCTTTGCAGGCTGGTGCATTGCAGGGTGCTCTTCTCTGCTTCAGCAGGGTGATGTTGTTGGTGGTCACATGCTGGCTGTGCTCTCTGGTGTGTTGTTGCCGGTGTAAGGCGTCTCTGCATAGGGCAGGAGTGCAGCTATGTGTTCTCTGCTTAATCAGGAGTGCAATGTGTATGTGTCTTCTGCTTGAGCAGGCTGGTTGTGTTGATAGAGATTAGCCTCTGCATAGGGCATGGTGTAAGGTTGTGCAGCCTGGTATGCTGCAGGGTCTCAGCAAGGCGCTGGATGTGTGTTGGCTGCAGTTTTCACTATGATGAAACTCTGCTCAGGCCAGGCTATGGACGGTGGGTGTTGGCTGCTTCTTTGGTAAGGTTTGGTGCTAGGCTCTCATCAGTTGGGGTGGTGGCGGGGATGTAGGTGGCAAGCAGCGCACATGACATTGTGCAAGACATTCCTCCGCGTGAGCGGGACAAAGCAAGTCAGCAATCAGGAAGCCTCTGCAACAGCAGGCTCCGCGCAAGCGGGTTTCTCCGTGTGAACGGGCAAAGCAAGTCAGCAAGACAAGCCTCTGCAAACGCAGGCTCTGCACAACAGCCTCCGCCTAAGCGGGATCTCCGTGTAAACGGGCAAAGGAAGTCTGCGAAACAGCAGTGCAAGCACAGCAAGCACAGCAGGTACAGGCTGTACAGCAACTTCTAGAAGCGGGAGACTCTGCAGCAGCAGGCACAGTGACAAGCGCTCGAGCTGATGCCATCAGTTCCGTCTCCAATGGCACCTCCGACTGAGTTGGGTCCGGTGTCACTGCGCAAAGGTCGCGATGAACGAACAATTGCGGAAACCAGATGTAACAGTAGCGTTTGTGCGATCAGAATGCATGGTCGGCTGAGGCATAAGTGCCGGCTTGCAGCCGTCGAGCATGCTGACTTGTGCGGCTATTGCTGCCGCTGCGGCTGTCTACATACTCATCGACAGCCTCCGAGTCGCGCAGTGGGTAGTGCAGTCTACTTACATCGTGACGACGTCGTAAAGAACTAATCCATCGAGAGAAGAGTAGTCATTGCAAGCATTGTAGTCTTTGTCTAGAAGCAACATCATCTAAGAACCAAGCCTCCAAGAAGTCCCCCAAGAAGTCCAGAAAAATCTAGAGAATCCCTAGCATCACAAGATCTCGTCATAAGTAAGATGCAATTCAAATCTCACAGAATCTTGCATGGAGAAAAGAAACACAAACCTACCATTCATCCTAGCTGAGTGTCTGGACTGTTACAGAGTAGGGCTGGGCAGGGCTGGGCTGGGCTTGGCAACATAGGCACGCTTTGTTGTCAGCGCATTTGCATAGCACTGTCGGGATAGCAAACGAGCTTGGGCTACATTGAGATGTTCCTGCATGGGGGTGAAGGGGGCATGGGGGTAAAGCATGCATGTGGGGAAGGCACCTACAGTACTGTAGACATCTACAGTACTGTAGACACCTACAGTACTGTAGACCCCCACAGTACTGTAGACACCTACAGTACTGTAGACACCTAAAGTACTGTAGACCCCTACAGTACTGTAGACACCTACAGTACTGTAGACCCCTACAGTACTGTAGACCCCTACAGTACTGTAGACCCTTACAGTACTGTAGACACCTACAGTACTGTAGACACCTACAGTACTGTAGACCCCTACAGTACTGTAGACCCTTACAGTACTGTAGACACCTACAGTACTGTAGACACCTACAGTACTGTAGACCCCTACAGTACTGTAGACCCTTACAGTACTGTAGACATCTACAGTACTGTAGACACCTACAGTACTGTAGACCCCCACAGTACTGTAGACACCTACAGTACTGTAGACACCTACAGTACTGTAGACCCCTACAGTACTGTAGACCCTTACAGTACTGTAGACACCTAAAGTACTGTAGACCCCTACAGTACTGTAGACACCTATAGTACTGTAGACCCCTACAGTACTGTAGACATCTACAGTACTGTAGACACCTACAGTGCTGTAGACACCTACAGTACTGTAGACCCCCACAGTACTGTAGACACCTACAGTACTGTAGACACCTACAGTACTGTAGACACCTACAGTACTGTAGGCAGCAGCAGCATGGGTGGCAGCAGCAGCAGCAGGGGGGCAGCAGCAGCAGCAGTAGGGGGGTAGCAGCAGCAGCAGCAGGGGGGCAGCAGCAGCAGCAGTAGGGGGGTAGCAGCAGCAGCAGCAGGGGGGCAGCAGCAGCAGCAGGGGGGCAGCAGCAGCAGCAGCAGGGGGGCAGCAGCAGCAGCAGCAGTAGGGGGGTAGCAGCAGCAGCAGTAGGGGGGCAGCAGCAGCAGCAGCAGTGGCAGCAGCAGCAGATATAGTAGGGGCACTGTAGCACTTACCTACCTTTTGGCTGCTGAGTGAAGGGGGGGGGAGTGGAAGAGTGAAGGCGGGGAGGGGAGGTAGATGGGGAAGGCGGGAGGTGGGAGGCAGGGAGGCGGGAGACGGGGAGGCGGGAGGCAGGGAGGCGGGAGGTGGGGAGGCGGGAGGCTCAACCGGGTTGGGCTGGGCGGGGGTGGGTTGGGTTGGGGGCATGGGTTGGGGTGGGTGGGGGCATGGGTTGGGGGCATGGGTTGGGGTGGGTGGGGGCATGGGTGGGGGTGGGGGCGGGGGAGGGAGCGGGGGCGGGGGCGGGGGCGGGGGCGGGGGCGGGGGCGGGGGCGGGGGCGGGGGCGGGGGCGGGGGGGGGGGGGGGGGGAGGATGAATTGGGAGGGGGTGGTTGTGTAGGGGAAAGGGAAGTGGAAGGGAGGTGCCCACTAGACCTGCAACCAAGGGGCGTGCACGTGCGGTAGGGTGACCAGGCTGGGCACTGTGTTAGCTATCACCGTGGCCTTACCTTTGTGGTCCTCCTGGCCTCCTACCTGCTCACACCAGGCAACATATCCCATGCGCCAGTGGGGTGGGACTGCGGTGGGGAGTGTAGGGTGTAGGGAAGGGAAGGTGGGGTGAGGTGGGGGTTGCGATGCCACGTCAATCGAAGGGTGGGAGAGGGGAAGAGGAGGCTTGACAAGTATGGGAGGGGAGAGGGAGGGAGAGGGGGAAGGGAGGGGTGGGAAGAGGGTGGGTGGGGTGGGCTTTCTCCTGGCTGCTGGGCTGTCAGGGGAGAGGTGACGGGGAGGGGGGAAGTGGGGGGTGGGTAGAGGGGAGGAACTTTATTACCAGGGGTGGGTTCCCTGTTAGTTGGGGCCACCTGACCTCCACCCATGCTCCGGACATATAGTATACAAGGCTGCAGCATTGCTTGACCGCTTCGTGAGTAGTACCTACTACCTGGCCACTCGGTAAGGCCACTCAAGGTGTGTAGGCCATTGCTACGTTACCTTGCTCGACATGTTGGGTCCGATCCCTCCCGCCCGCCCTCCGCTTGCGTGTCGAGCTTGTGTCCAGCTCCGCCCTGACCCCCTGCTGCTCAGCTGGAGGGGTGGGCAGCCCAGGGTCGGCACCAGCACCAGCTGCCTGCTGCTGCCAGGGGGGTGCAGCAGGAGGGGGGGGCAGGTCAGGGGCAGCACCAGCACCAGTTAAAGGGGTGGGAGGGGCTGGGAGGGGTTGGGAAGGGGTGGCGGGGCAGTAAGGGGGCTGGGAGGGGGCGGGAGGGGGTGGGAGGCTTCGGCGGGGGCTGGGAGGTGGTGGGGCTGCAAGGGGTGGGAGGGGGTGGGAGGGGGTGGGAGGGTGGGGCTGGGGCTGGGAGGGGGTGGGAGCGCGGGCTGGAGGTGGGAGGGTGGGGAAGGCGGGGCTGGGGGTGGGAGGGGTGGGGAAGGCGGGGCTAGGGCTGGGAGGGGGCTGGGAGGGGGCAGGCTCCAGGTCGGAGTTGGCTACTCAATCCTAGGCGCCCCCAACATGGGGCTGGTAATCTTCATGCAAATACTCACTCAATACTGCACCGCTTTCGATAGCGTTTACCGCATTGGCAGCTGCGATTTACTGCGCATCTACTAGCAAGCGGCGCGTTAGCTCTTGCAAGTGAGGACATGCCGGCGCAAGCGATCGCGGACACACCTCAGCTGCTCACAACCGATTGCTCTAGTGGTATGTAGCGGCATCAGTGATGGAGCTGCGCGTGCTATCGAGCCAGAAGTACAATCTCATCTCAGCCCGCCAGGCTTGCTTCACGAGCCTTTCATTGGTGCAGGCGGCGTCGGAAGACCATCGTTGGGCAAGGAATAGAGCGGCATTGCAAGATACGCGGAGAATGCGCGTTTCTCTCTAGCCAGTCACACAACAGAACAAGTGACCCCCTTCCACAAACTGGCATGTTGTGAGCTGATCACAGTGAATATCTAGTTTCTGGCTCTGTTACTCTGTTCCTTACTCAACGACACAGCTGTTAGAGAAGAAAGCATCGCATTTTGTTGAGCAGGCCTGTTGCAAATGACGTTGGCGCGACATGACTTTGCCTTGCAGTAATGACTAGCCTACTCCGACGGCCTGGACCCTGCCCCCTAGCACCCCTCGCATCCCCTCGCAACTCCTTGCTCCCCCAAATCCTCCCTGGCCTTCCATAGTCTTCCTACCACCTCATACCCTCTTACACTGTAAGTTACAGCCCTCCCATCCTCCCTCCCACCCCCTCCCAGCCTCAGCCCCGCCCTCCCACCCTCACCCACCTCCTCACACCCCCAGCCCTGCACTCTCATCCCCCCTCCCAGCCCCTGCCTCAGGAGTCCCCAACATGGGGTTGGTAATCTTCATGCAAGTACTCGCAATAGAGTGCACCGATTCTGGAAGCGTTTGTTGCATTGGCACCTGCGAATCACTCCGCATCTAGTGGCGAGCGGCGCGTTAATCCTTGCATCAGAGTCCATGCCGGCGCAAGCGAGCGCGAACACACCTCAGCTGCTCACTGTCGATTGTTCTAGTGGTGAGTAGGGACACCAATGATAGAACTGCGCTTGGCATCGAGCCTGAAGTACAATCAATGTTTAGCCCGCCAGGCTCGCTCCGCGAGCCTTTCATTGGTGCAGGCTGCGTCGGAGGGCCATCGTTGGGCAAGAAATAACTCGACATTGCAGCGTGGTGCGATTGGATAGAGGTCTCTATAGCCAGCCACACTGAAAAAGGGACCCTCTTACACAAACTGGCATGTGGTGAGCTGACTACTCTAAGTTATTATACTTTCGAGTTATTACTTTGTTCGTAACTCAACGACACAGCTGCTGGAGAAAAAAGCACGGCAATCCATCAACCAGGGCCGCCTCCTCACCCTTTGGCGTGACCCGACTCTGCCTTGCAGGATTTTCTAGCCTACTCCGACCGCCTGGACCCTGCCCCCTCGCACCCCCTTGCAGCCCCACCACCTCCCAGCCCCCGCAGAAGCCTCCCAACCTCTCCCATCCCCTCCCAGCCCCCTCACTGCCCTCCCTCTATAGTGCATGACCTTGAGGAGAAGCTCCAGCACCTGCAGGCAGGGCAACGGCAGCTGAGGTTCGAGAATGAGGCACTTGAGGCATGGATTAGGCAACATCAGCTGGCTATGACACTCTTAAGGCGTCAGCTGCGCAAGTGTCGGCTCCGCCCCTCACTAACCCACAAGCAGAAGCAGCAGCTGCAGATCCTAAAACAAACGGGTGTGTCCACTGAGGTCCTACGTCGGTGGGCTGACAGCAACTGCAGCCGTCTTGACACGCATGGCAGACCTGCTGGTGGCACAACAGTGCAGCCCATAACGGGGCCAGGCCCACCTGAGCCCTCTGACTTCTTCATCCCCACGCAAGAGGCCTCACCTGGAAAGCCAGCACCAAGGACAACAGCATTCACAGCTCAGCACCTGAGCACCTGAGCACAACCAAGTTGATGTTGCTTACCTTCGCTTCCACCAGCAGGCTGAGAAGCTATCTGTTAGGGAGCTGCAAGCTTACCTTCGCTTCCACCAGCAGGAGCTTATGAAGGGGTGGCTGAAGCCCAAGCTGTAGAGTCTTGTCATGGCCCACATTCGCAACACATTGACCGGCCTGCATGGGGATGAGCAGGAGGCAGGTGCTGATGCTGATGTTGGTGCTGGCGCCGCCCCTGGGCTGCCCACCTCTCCTGCTGCCCCCCCCTGGCAGCAGCTGGCAGCTGGTGGTGGGGCCGCCCCTGGGCTGCCCACCCCTCCTGCTGCCCCCGCCTGGCAGCAGCTGGCAGCTGGTGGTGGGGCCGCCCCTGGGCTGCCCACCCCTCCTGCTGCCCCCCCCTGGCAGCAGCTGGCAGCTGGTGCAGGTGCTCCCCCTGAGCTGCTCACATCTCCAGCCGAGCAGCAAGGGGCCACATCGCAGCTGGACACGAGCTCTACACGCAAGCGGAGGGCGGGCGTGACAGATGGGACCCAACCTGATGAGCAAGGTAACAGAGCAATAGCCTCCACACCTTGTAGGGTTGTGTAGAGTGGCCAAGTCATCAGTACTGCTCACGAAGGGGTCAAGCATCGCAGCAACCTTGCATATTTCTGAGCATGGGTGGAGGGGCGTTGTTAGATCGGTTTGGCATGCCATGTGAATCGTTTTGACTGCGCGACTGTGCCTCACTGTGCTCAGGTGCTCCTGGGCCACGTCGGTCACGGCGGTCGGTCGCGGCGAGGCCCGCATGAGCATAATTTGCATGAATTTAAATGTCAAGATTTGAGCCGCCTTAGCACTCAGCACACTGCACAATATCTAATGCTACAAGCTGCACCGCATAGCTGACAGGGACCTCTATCCAGGCATGCGCGAAACATAGATTAACGCGGCGTCGTTTTGATTACCAGGGGTCAGTTTCCTGTCATTTTCTGTTAGTTGGGGACACCTGAGTCAGGCAATGATGTAGGTGGTAGGCACTCATGCACCATGTCCATGTGCACTGGGTATACTCCACACAGCCCATTAACACCACTTGAGTCGGGCGGCTATCGCCCACTAGTGGTCACTAGTATTCCCGCTAGCGGCCACTAGTGGTCCCTGCTCAAATGGTCCGGCTCAAATGGAGGCCTTAGTGGGGGACAATGGGGCTGAACCCCCCTACAAACCTATGTACAAGCTCAGTCCCAGAGAAGAGGCTGAGGTGAGGAAGCAGGTGGCTGAGCTTCTGGCCCATGGGTTAATTGAGCCATGCAGTAGCCCATATGGGCGCCAGGTGATAAAAACGTTAGTTTCCGTTACATGAATAATGGGGACCTGGCCATGGAAACTGACAGAAAAGACAGTTGGGTCCGCGTCTGTGTTTCCATAGTTACATGCCCAACATACTGGCCAGAGGTTGGATAATCGCAAAGTAGAACGCCGAAATGGGCGGGACAGTTTCCTGCTTTGAGGCGGGCAATAGTGGCGCCCTGTTGGTTGCCGCTATGGATGGAGATGTCGCGGTGGTTTCGGCTCGACTCGCTATGGAACCCGAGCTTCTGCTGCATCACGGTGTTGGGCTGGGTGACACCGCTTGGCACTTAGCAAGCGCATATGGGCAGGTCGAGGTGCTAAAAGTCATGCACGCCCGCCTTGTTGCGGAGCGGGCCGTCATTGCACAAGCCCTAAGGCAGGTTGCCTCGCAAATGTTCATCCGAATGTCACTGTGTCGTGGTGTTCATCTTTGTTCTCTGGGTTGTGCTCAACCCCTCCATCTATATTTGTGACTCAATGGTGGTGCGCGTTCCTTTGCAGCACTAAGAAGTCAGCTGTCACAGAGGATGAGGCAGTCATTGCTGCCATTAACCAGCGCAACAGTAAAGGCCAGACACCCCTCATGTTTGCATGTTTTGGTGGCAAGGCTGAGGCGGCTGCATTCCTGCTGCAGAAGGTGAGGTGGTCTAAGGGAAGGCATAGCATGCTCAACCGAGCACATTGTGTGCACGTGGTTGTTGTTATGTTGCAGTTTAAATTTTTCTGCATGTTTATGTCATCCGCAGCAGTACATGGCAGCAGTACAATATGTGGCCTGTTATCTTAGATCAAGTGTTCACTGTGACAACATGTCGGGCCACTTTGAACCTCTGCCAGGACACCACAGTTGCCTGGCAGGGGCATGGCGGGGATGGTGCCGCCTGTGCTGTACCGCACCAGGCTCAGACTACAGCACAAGCACAAGCACTTAAGGCACTTAAGGCACAGACAGCCCAGCACCTTGGCCCTCAACCTTGAGCCTTCATTGCAGTCGGACACACTAATTGTGGACCACTACAAAGCGGTGTTTTTGTCTGTGTGGAGTTCCCATCGCATGGCATGCTCATGGCCTACACATGGCCTACACATGGCATACACATGGTCATGGTCGCCTACCACCTACAACATTGCCTGGCCCGTTAGGGCTACACCGTAGAGTTGGCATGACAAAACATGCACTAATTGAAAGCTGATGACAGCTCAGATGGGGGGGCACACACTATTCCTGCTGCATTGTGGGCCCTTGCATGCTTGCATGGGGCTGCAGGGAGCAGATGTGTGGGCTGTGGACCGCTGCGGCTGCCGCACCGCTGCACACTACGCCACGCTGCGAGGCAGTGTGCCCTGCCTGGAGGCCATACTGAGCAATGTGCCGGAGCGCCTTCGCTTCCAGCGCATCCACAACGCTGACGTGCAGTGAGTGTCATGGCAGCAGTGGCGGGAGCAGCGGCAGTGGCAAAAGCGGCAGCAGCAGCGGTGGCAGCAGTAGCAGTTGCTATTAATCAGATCAGATCGGAAAGGAGCCCTAAGTCATGTGGAAGGCTCTGGCGCCGGCTGGGGTGTCAATAGCCCGCCTCCATGCGGCGCTGGTGTGTAAACCTGTTAGTGGTGGTCCATTCCGAGACGTAGTGTAGGCAAGCCGTGGCAAGTGGTGGCCTCTCACTCCCCTCACTAACAGCAACCACTTTCATATCAGGCAAGGTTGTCATGTCATGTCAGGCATATCCTTGCCTGGCAGGTCTACCCCTTTGGAGCGGCATGAGCACACAGCGCAGGCCACGGCCCAGTCCTCGCCCCTGGCCCTGGCACTGGACCCGGCGCCTTGCTGTTCAGGCTGCCCTCCCCCTGGCCCTAGCCCTAGCCCTAGCCCTAGCCCTAGCCCTAGCCCTCCCCCTCCCCCTGGCCCTGGCCTTGGCCCTGGCCCCAGCGCCCTCCCTTGCTGGCCCCCTGGCTGCAGTCTTCTGGACATGAAGAGCATCAGCGGGCTGACCCCCCTGCACTTCGCTGCTTACAGCCGGCATGCAGGGGTGGCCAAGTACCTGCTTGCGCACGGGGCCAGCCTGACCCCAGGCACCACTGTGCCTGATGCCTATGACCTGGTGGGTGGGGTGACCACCATGCTCCGGTTTGGGTAGGAGGGGAGGGCAGGGCAGGGCAGGGTAGGGCAGAGCAGGGAGGGAGGGTTGGGCAGAGGAGGGGAAGGAGGGTAGGGCAGGGTAGGGCAGGGTAGGGCAGAGGAGGGGAAGTAGGGGAGGGGATGGAGGGCAGGAGGGATCTAGGGCTGATCAGGAGGAGCCCGCAGCGCCTGACGGGCTCCGGAGGGGAGGGGAGGGGAGGGGAGGGGAGGGGGGGGGGAGGGGCTCTGCTGTGGCGCTGTGACGTGAGGCCAAAGGCGCAGGCCAGAGGTGCTGTAGTGCCCCCTGGATCATCACTCTCGGCTTCCCCTGTGGCCCTTCCCCCAGAGTGTGGTGTGGTGGTGCACCCCGAGGTCTGTAGTGCACCCAGGGACCCCTGCTGACCCATCACTCACCCCTCAAGCCGACGCTGTGGGCTGTCTTGCCTGCCTGGTCAGGCCTGCCCGCCTCACTGCTCACTACGCCAGCCACCCTTGCCTGCTGCAGGTCTCTTGCCCACAATGGACCACGCCCCTGCACCTGGCAGCCTTCTCAGGTGCCTCCCCTCCCCTTGTCACACATCCTCACATCCTTGCCACACATCCTTGCCACACCCTTGCCACACATCCTCATCACACCCGTGTCACGCATTCAGCTGGACCACGGACACGCCCATGTTCCACTCCTGCCATGCCCGTCACACTGGCCACCATGTGAGGCATAAGCCACCCCCCTGCCCAGGCCCAGAGGGCCTGTTCAGGCGACCTGGCCGTGTGTCCTGTTCAGGCAACATGGAAACTTCCCTGGCCCTGCTGCAGTACTACCTAGAGAGGCGCGATACACACACGGTGTGTGCAGGCTCTGGACTGAGGCGGCGAGCACTGGGCAGGGCAGGGGAGCACAAGGCAGGGCAGGGCTGGCTGGGATGGGCAGGGCAGGGTCGCTGGGATGGGCAACTTTGATGGGCTGCAAGGCAGGGTAGGGCAAGGCAGGGTAGGGCAAGGCAGGGTAGGGCAAGGCAGGACAGGGCAAGGCAGGACAGGGCAAGGACAGCGCGTAGCCAAGGCGTTGGGCAGGGAAGGGGGGTGCGGGGCAGGGCAGGGCAGGGCGAGGCCAAGGTCAAGGGGGTGCAGGGCAGGGCAGGGCACAGGGCCGCTGCGCATGCCATAGGCTGCTCCTAACCCAGCTTGTACTGTCCCCCCCGCTGCCGTTTTAGTTCCGATTCTGTAGCGTAGTCGCCTAGCCAGCCTTCCTCCTGCACCTGCTCCTGCGCCTGCTTGACTGCAGTGCTTGAGGTATGCAGCAGGAATGGCTTGCCACCGAAACATGCAAAAATGAGGGGTGTCTGGCCTTTACCGGTGCTGGCTGCAGCTGCGTGACCCCCGCTCCTGCCAAGACAGGACAGGGCGCACCCCCTTCCATGTGGCCCAGGCCCGGCGGCATGCTGTGCTGGCAGAGATCCTGCACCCCCTCAGCAACCTGGACAGCCTGTTTGAGCCAGAAGAGGTGAGGCAGGCTGGGCGGGCCTCCTAGAAGGCTGTGAGGGGTAGGGGGGCTAGTCACTGGCTGGGAGTGAGGGGTCAAACCGTCTGGTTTCCTGCCAACCTAGGAGGTGTCAGCAGCCCAAGGCTGGACAGCCGGGGTGAGCCACACAAGGCAAGGCTGGCCACGCTGATCTTTTACACCACTCGGGTCACCAGAGAATGGGTATCAGAACGGGGGCTGCGGTACGCACCCAGTGATTTATTGTTTGGCGCCGCTGGCCTCCTTGAAGCTGGGGGGGTGGGGCGCCCATTATAGGGTGGGGGCTTCCCGGCTGGGAGTGAGCAGGCACCTGGCCCTGGCACCATGGAGGCTGCACAGCCTGTCCCAAATTGCCCCCATCTTCTCTGCTCTCACCCCTCCATCCAGCATTGCCCCTAGGACTACTTCAGCACTCCCGCTCAGACTCCTGAGTCTCTTCAGTTTTATACGAAAAGGATGGCTGTCGAGGATCATTACGTGCACACCCTTATCTTCAAATATTGTGTTTGCTGCCAGTGATGTAAGAGTGACAGAAAGAGTCACCAGGACAGCACCCCGCACCCCCACCACCCCCACCTCTCCTTCCCCTCCCTCTCACACGCCCGCCCCCTCCCCCGCAAATAACCTGGAGCAACCGAGCCATCACACCACTGACACCCCTCGCCCCCCACCCCACCTCACCCACTGCCCGGGTGCAGGTTCAGGCTGTGGGCGTGCCCAAGCTCTGCCTGCTAGCGGCCGCCGCCCTGCGCGAGCACCTGCTGCAGCTAGTGGAGCAGGCAGGCCTGGCCGCGCCCCTCTTCCCCCGCTCCGCTGCCCCTAGCGCCGCCTCCAGCATGCGCCGCGCAGCAGCCCAGCCAGGCGGGGCCTCACCTCGCTCAGGCGTGATCCACGCCCCCTCGTGGGTCGACCGCCTGGCCTCCAGCCTGCGCCGGGGCAATGCCGGCTCGGCTGCAGAAGGGCGGGGGGAGGGCGGCGGCAGCACCCGGGGCCCCCCCAGCCCCCTCACCGCCACCAGCATCGCCTCCACCTCCCTAGCGGGTGGCCACCTGGCAGGCCTGGACCCCCAAACCAGCTTTGACCTGCTGAACCTGCCCGGGGGGGTGCCGCTGGTGCCGCAGCCGGCAAGACGGTCGCCTGGCCGGTTGTGGGGCAGCAGGCGGGGAGGCAGCGTGAATGGGGCCTCCACAGACAGCTTGGCCGCGTCCATCTCACTGCCCCGGCCCCTCCCAGAGCCCCTCCCTGACAACATGATGGTGGCAGGACCCGCCCGCCTGACCACCCTCATCTCCACCGCGTTCAGCAACCAACAGAGCGGGAGAGCAGAGAGCATGGGTGCTGGGCCCGGGGAGCTGCAGGGCAGGGGCAGCCAGGCGGGGGGCAGCTGGCTGGGGTCAGAGGCCGGCTTCACCCAGCAGGGCAGCGCTGCTGCCACACCCCGGGTGTCAGGGGCAGGAGGGGTGGTGGGTAGGAGCCCTGCCCGCTCCCCGGGGCCGCTGCTCCCTCCTGCGGCAGTGCCACTGTCAGCCAGTGCTGCTGGCGGTGCCCAGCGCACAACTACCCAGACATCGCAGCGGCGACAGCAGCAGCAGGAGCAGCAGCAGCAGTCGCGGCTGCCTGACCCTCGCCTGCCTGGCCCCAGCATCCCTGGTCAGGCCATGCAGCTAGAGGCCATGCAGCCCCGGGCTGTGGTATCTGCCCAGCAGCTGGACAGCAGCTGCCCTGGACCCGGCAATGTCCTGGGAGGGGACAGCCCCGACGCATGCGACACCCCATCCCTGCATGGGGGTTCTGACCCAGGCATGTGGCCCCACTCCATGATGCCATGCACTACGCTAGGCCTGGGCCCCCCCCCTGGCCCTGACCACCTCCCTGGCCCTGGCCAGTGGATCACCCCCAGGCCCCTCGGTGCCTGCACCCAGCATCCCCACCCAGACGGTCCCCCTACCACCCTGACCACCACATCTAGCCCTCCCGGCACCCAGCTGCTGGCTGCTCTGCCCCTCCCCACGGACCTGTCTCCAGACCCTGCAGCTCTAGCCAGCGCCAGGGTAGCTTCCTGGGCCCTGCCCAGCCTCGCCCCGCTGAGGCTACCCAGCACCCCACCCAGCCTGGCCCCTGACCCTTGCTCTTCCCCACCCGCCCCGGTGCAGTATGCCCCTCATACGATGCCAGTAGACACGACTTTGACTCCCCGCTGTGGGTCTGCAGCTGCGGCGACGGACACAACAATTGAGACAGCCGCGGACCGGCCTGACGACGCTCCTACCATCTCAGCACCTGCTCCTCAACCCGGCATTGTCTCTCGTGCTTTAGACGGGCTGAAGCGTCGCGCCTTCCCAGGTTCTTCTCCGCCCGCCTCCGCCGCTCAACAACCCGCCGAACCCGGACCCGTGTCTTCAAGCAACGGTCAACCGTCAACGGCCGACCCTTTTGCGAGACTGCGCGACATTTTCACCTCGTCATCCCCCAACGCCGCGCGCCGCCCTCCAGCCACTAGCCAGGCACCCAGCGCACCCCTCGCGGCTCAGGTCACGAATGACGCCACCTTTCAGTTCGAGCCCCCGGGAACTTCGCCGGCCTCTGCCGATGTGAGGCCTGCCGAGGTCGGTCGCCAGAGCAGGCACCCTTCCTCAGCATTGAACCCTTCCTCAGAAGCTGGGCAGCAGCTGGAGGCGCTGGCCCAGAGCAGCAGTAGCCGTGGGCAGCAACGCAACAGGCAGCTGCTCCCTTCTGTGCCCGGCCGCTCAGCAACCCCTGAGCCACAGGCAGGACGACTGGAGCTGCTGGGCCAGCGGTCTATACCTCACCAGGGGTCTGTGCAGCAGGCAGTGGTGCTGACTACGCAGCCCGTCCCCCAGCAGCAGCGGCAGCTAGGCCCCCCTGCCATGGCACATACCAGTCCCTTTGCCAAGCCTAGCGCCTGGGGCACCGCCGCCATGATAGAGAGCCTGCAGCCTCAAGCCACCTGCACAGTCTGCCTGGACGAGGGCTACGCTCTGGTCACCGTCAGCTGCCTGCACCGCCTGTGTGTCGACTGCGCCCGCCGCGTGGTTGCCACACTCAAGGTGAGGGGCTGCGGGCAGGGGGGGTCACTGGGTCAGGGGCTGCAGGCAGGGGGTCAGGGGCATCCAGGTTAGCCTGGACCAGGAGAGCACAACAGCAGCATCGGGTAGGCAGCAGCGGCCCTCAACGCTTCTGGGACAGACGCCTGCCCTCCTACTACCTACCACCCCAACACCCATATGCCCTCTCCCCACCTCCCACCCACCTTCACCCCCTTCACCCACCTTCAGACACCCACCTTTAACCCCCTTCATCCCTCCCCACCCACGTTTCACCTCCATACAGGGGCAAGGCAAGGTGTCAACCCCACCTCACCCTGCACCTCCACCCTCCACCCTCAACCTCCCACCAGGGATGGCAGGGGGGAGAGGGGTGCAAAGCGTGCCAGGCTACCACCTTGTGTGGTCCTGGGTACCATAGCCAGTGGGTTCAGGTGCCTGTGTCCAGGCCGTTGTGATGGCAAAAGTAGGACGGTGTGAATGCCGGTATGATGGCAGCGGTGGTGGTGATGGTGTGTGCATGCTAGTGTGATGGCAGTGGTGGTGGTGGTGTGTGATTGTCTGCAGGACCACCCACTGAGCTGCCCTGTGTGCCGGCAGCTGGTCCGGGGCTTCCATGCCCCTAATGACCTGGCGGGTCTAGCCAAGGCCCTGGACTCTTAGTCCACAGGCCAGACTGGCAGGGGGTGCCTGCTGGGCCACACAGCAAACAGCAGAGGGCTGAGGGGAGGGAGGGAGGTGTACCGGCAGTGAGTGGGGCAGGCAGTCCAGACGGCAACACAGGCCAGACGGCAACACAGGCCAACACAGGCCAGGGCAAGGGCTGAATCTAGCACAGAAGAGGAGGGACGAGGGGGAGGGGATAGGGGGGTTGAAGGGGGAAGGGGAGGGGGCGCAGGGGTGGTGACAGCAGGGAAAGGGGTAGCTGACTGGGAGGATGGGTGGGAGGTAGGGGGGGAGACAGGCAAGTCACGGCACAAGTTTGACGTGTGATAATGAGCGTTGGGGAGGGGGTGGGCTGACCTAATCAAGGTTGTGGCTGGTGAAGGGCTGGGGGGAGGAGTGAGGAGGGCTGGGGGGAGGAGTGAGGAGGGTGTAGGGCCGGGGGTTTGAGGAAGGGAAGGAGGCTGGTATGATGTTGCTGGTCAACGCGAGCACTGCAGCAGCCTGCAGCCGCATGTCAGCAAGCTGGGTGGGCGCACAGCGTCCATGCTGGGCATGTGGAGGTGACAGCATGCGGTGACTGGCGGGCGGGGTGGTGGGAGGGCGGGTGGCCATGCCCTCAAAGCATGGAGGTGTTGTTGGTGCAATACGGCAAACCCCTCAATGGCCTGCTAATAGTGCTCCAGGAGGGTGGTGTCGATGAGCTGGAAGTGGTTGGTTGTGGGATGCTTGTGTCAGGCTTGCTTTTGTGGTGATGTTGCTGTTCTCAGTGGGGGGGCCTGGGACCTTGCGTGTGGGGCCATGCAAACAGGGGTCTGTAGGTGTGCGCGCTGTCTTGCAGGCAGTATGTGGTTTACGCAGGCCACTTCTGCGGGCTTGTTCAGGCTAGCCTTATGGGTGACGCCCCACCACCATCGATTCACCCACCCACCCGCATCCTCCACCTATCCCCCTGGGACCCCCTTCTTGCCCTTAGGTCCCCATCCCTGGCTTGCATATGCTTGCATATGCTTGCATATGGCAGCATGCCTTCCCAACAGGCAGCTGGGCATGCAGGCTCCAGAGGTGTTCAGACACAGGCATGACGACAGCAGCACCTCCCCCTCCCCACACGGCTCCAGGTAGAGCTTGTGACCAGTGGCTGATGCAGGGTGGGCATTTTGCGACTGGCGCTACGGTTGTAGCTGTAGCTGCTGCTGGGTGGGCCACATGCCCCGCAGCGTTCCTGCCAAAGTGGGTGGGTTCAGTCGTGCTCAGGTTTCAGGCTCGAGTCAGCGTCTGGGGCGGAGCAGGCAATACATGAGGGCCAGGGCTTGGTTGAGGAAGGCCCATTGCAGCACCCAGCGCTGCTGCTCCACAGCGGCCTGCGCCATGCTAGCTGCCTCATGCCTGCTGTGCAGCTCTGCCAGTAGCTGGCACAGTGGCTGGCACAGTAGCCTGGGCACAGCAGCTGGGCACCACCGCCTGGCACAGAGAGGCTGGCAGCGGGCAGGTAGGGCCTGTCACCCAAAGCCCAGTGTCACCTGCCCCAGGGCCTGCGTGCCTGGAACAGAGCTGAGTGAATGCCTGCACCCCTAGAGCAGCCTGAGTAGGGGCACAGGGTGATCAGGGCCAAGAGGGGTGTCATGCCATGCTTCCAACAGGGCCTGGTTCGTCCCTTCGTCCCTTCAATTGGTTGTGTGAACAGGGCAGACACCAGAAGCAGGGGAAGCAGTGGCTCCCTGGCACTGGATGAGAGGCCGTGCCAATTCCCGCTAGTGGCTGCTAGTGGCTACTACTGGTCCGGCCCAAGTGGAGGCCCTAGTGAGGGACAAGGGGGCTGGATGAGAGGCAGCAGTGGGACATGTGGACAACAGGGCTAAGGGCATCCCTGGATTGTATCTACGAACACTGGATAGCCTCCGGCCCACCTCCCCTTGGCACAGGCGTAACCTGGCTTGCTTCGACCAGGCATCTCACTCCATGACACAGATCCTGATCATGCGCCGCATCCCTCCAACGCCTGCAGTGTCTTGGCTCTGGGGTGCTTTGCCATTGACATGGTGCAATTCGCATGCTGTCCAGCGCTCAACCTGTGCATGAACTGTTGTGTGGCCGGCTCGTATGGCCATCATCACCCTCATCACTCCACGGCCTGCGCCATGCGCCACGCGCCATCAGCGTGATGGCAAGCCCTGTGCTATGACCTGTGCTATTGGCACTGGGATGTATCACACCCACACAAGGAGCAAATGCTGCTGGAGTTATAGCATTTATTACTTTGTGATCTGGAGAATGTGTCCGGTGTTGAGGTTTGAATCAACGCCATGCTTTGTACGAACGTGTGCTCTTGTTTCGCTTTCCTCCAGCACATTAAGAACGCAAGTCACGAATCCATTGTTGTTTGTGTACAGTTTGTTTTGCCTGGATGTCCGTTTCATTGTGTGCAGTAGTTTTTGCTCAAGTTGAACGTAAAGACCAGTATTACAGTCTGTGTAAGATGTTTTGTTGCTGGCACTTGACAAGACCACAGCTGTGGCTCATGCTATCGAGTGGAGCTGTCAGCTGGCTGTGTATGAGTGTGTGCACTTTGCAACTCCCACAGCAGCTGATGCCCCTACTTGGGTTACTGCTGGTGCTTGTGCAGTTGCTGCTGATGCTGGTGCAGTTGAAGCTGAAGTGGGTTAAGCTGAAGTGGGCATTAGGCTCACCAGCAGTAACCTTCACAAGGCTGACACCTCAGCGTGTGCTCGATTGCAACTCTTGCTTTGTTTCAGAGTGGCATGAGGGCTGTGGGGATCAAAAGTTGTTGCCTATAACGGTTACTCTTTCCTGCATGGTTATGAAATCTTGGCATCCGCATCAGCACAACGCCTTCTGCCGCAATACTGTCGCATTGACACCGCTGATAGGGTGCTAGGCTCTTCTCGCAACCCTCCTACCTCCTGGGTATAGGCCCGCAGGGATTTATGGTGGTGTTAGGCAAAACGGACGCCAAGACGCAATCAAAGGAGACGCGGAGGAGCCTGAAACGGTGCGCGGAGTGTGGTGCAGCGCCCGCAAGTGGGAGGAGGAGGATGGCTTAGATTTTCAAGAACATTACATGCGCATCGCATCCACACCCGTTGTCCGGGAAACCTGTGCATGGAGATTGGGCGTTAGACCGGCGCAGGGAAGCGTGCGACTCGGCAGCTCCTGAGATGCTGTTTTCTTGCGTCACATGCAGCTTTAGTATCTTACCTGGACGCGTCAGCAGCTCAAAAAAGGAAGCTCCCTACGGTTTCCTTCCCCGCCATGCAATCCCTCATGGCCCGGTCACCTGTGGCACGGTTTTGGAAAGCCTATGAAACGGCGTTGAAGCATCAGCCACTGGCTGTGCAAAGCGCTACAGCAGGCGTACTGTGGGGCGCCGGGGATGTCTTGGCCCAGAAGCTGTCTGACAAAGAACGCGGCATGTCGAAGCCACTGGATTTGAGGCACTCAGCTTTGACCTCTCTTTTCGGGGCTGCGGTGATTGGGCCACTGGGGAGTGCTTGGTACGCTTGGCTGGAGGCGGCCTGCACTTTTGGCCAGCCCTGCAGCCTGCCAGTGCTGGCCGCCAAAGTCGTGTAAGTGTGCTCTGCAGCATTAGCCAGTCACGTGGCTGGGGCATGCACGGCAACCTACCTCCATGGCCACGCATTGCAGGGCGGATGCGACAGTATGGAACGCATTCAACATCTCCTCTTTCTTTTTGTGGAATGAGCTCCTGCTGGAAGGGGGCACCGTCTCGACTTGGTGCACTAAGATGGTGAAAGAGTTCGGGACGACATTCCTTGCTGAGGCCATCGCATGGCCGCCCATCATGGCCGTCATTTTTGCTCGCCTGCCAGTATCCCACCACCTGCTTGCCGTGAACCTGGTCACGGTCTTTGATGTTGCGTTCCTGGCAACCGTCAGCTCAGGCAGCCTGAACCTGGACATGCAGCTCTGGCCAGCTGCGAAGGACGCCCAGCCTGCAGAGCCAGGGCATGAACAGCCCTCAGCTGGCGCGATGCCGGGCACAGCTAAGTCGGAGCGCAGCAGCAGCTGCAGCAGGTACCCTCTGCGAGCCGGCAGCAAGCCCAGCAAGGCTGCCAAGGCTGACGCTGCATGCGCAGCAGCCAAGGCAGGCAGCTGCAGCCAGGTGCCGGACCTGTGGGGTGCTGACTGCATGCATGCGGGGGATGGTGTGGGCAGCAGCAGCACCCAGGTCCCTGCCCAGCTCGGGTGAGCAGCCTGGCAGTCAAGGGAGATATGCTACCTCTGACGGCGAAGCCCCTGGGCAAGGACATGGCAGCTGTGTGTTTTCCAGCGGCCTGTCTTGGCTATGGCGCCATTTGGCATGGAGCCTGCAGTGTGGCCTGCCCAGTTGCACTGCCCATGGCGTGTGGCAGGTTGTGATGCCCTGGCATCTTCCAGCCCGGCAGTGCATGTAGGTCTCTGAGAGTGCCCAGGACTCAGCTCATAAACGTGCCCAGCAGCACACAGGGCCACAGCGGTTGCCAGCGGCTGAGGAGGGTGTGGTGGCCAGGACTCGCAGTGTGCAGCAGTGGTCAGGGCCACAACGGTCGCCGGTGGCTGAGGAGGGTGTGGAGCCCAGGCCTCACAGTGCTCAGGTGTGCACAGGACCTTTGCTTGCTTGGCCCTTGCGGGTTACCAGGAGTATGCCACATAAGGCGCCCAGTGGTCAGCAGCCAGGGGCTCAGGAGAGTTCATGAGAGTTTAGGACAGAGCGGGAGCACTTAGGAGAGAGTGGCGCCCAGGCCTGCTTGGCAGGGCTTAACATCTAGCTGGTGGCCTTGCGATGTGGCTTTGCATGGTGGTGCTGCTACACCTGTGTTGGCCAGTGGTGGGGTGTGGAGAGGGTGAGGGCAGTGACCCCAAATGACCCCAAGTGCAGCATCTTGGGACAGGCTGTGAGACAGGCCAGGTGATCCCTTCAACACAGAGACCTGGGCCCACAGCAGACCTGGGCCCACTGCGGACCTGCACTCGGCACATTAGGCGTTGCATTGTGGAGCACGCTGCGATGCGTGAGCAGTGTGAGAGGAGGGGGCAGATCAATAGCAGTGCCTGATTGCTGTGTGCATGTGAATATCGTCGTGATGTGCGCAGCGTCATTGATCATGGCGCGTTGGTATGTGAACTTGGCGTCATGGTACTCAGCCTCAGACTCTCAGGCGCTGTCCATGAGTAATAAAATGAATAGAGTGCCCAGTTACAGGCAAACAAATTATGAGACAACTCGATGAATGCAATATCCACCCCACAGGCACTTTATCCTATACCATTGGGCACCCCACACCAAATAACTAACTAACTAACAGAAAATGACAGGAAACCGACCCCTGGTGATCAATACGACGCCGCTTTCAGCCACGTGGTTTCTATTTACGTTTCGCACGTCACTGGAACGAGGACTCCGTCAGCTGTGCGGTGCAACATGTATCATCAAATACTGTGCATTGTGCTGAATGCTATGGCGGCTCAAATCTTCACATTCAAATCCATGCATTGTTTGCTCATGCGGGCCTCGTCGCGAGAGACCGCCGCGACCGACGTGGCCCAGGAGCACCTGCGCAAAGTTAGTAACAGTCGCCGCAGTCAATTCGATTCACATGGCACGCCAAACCGATGTAACGACGCCCCTCCACCCATGCTCGCCCCTCCACCCACACAAGGCTGCTGCATTGCTTGACCGCTGCTTGATTGCTTGGCCACTCTGTAAGGCCACACAAGGTGTGTAGGCCATTGCTATGTTACCTTTCTCGACATGTTGGGTCCGATCCCTTCCGCCCGCCCTCCGCTTGCGTGTCGAGCTTGTGTCCAGCTCCGCCCTGACCCCCTGCTGCGCAGCTGGAGGGGTGAGCAGGTCAGGGGCAGCACTAGCACCAGCTGCCAGACGCTGTGACACCCCATGTTGACAGATGCGCTGTCTGCTGTCATGCTAGCAATGCGGACGCCCTGCACACCCTGCGTTCAAGCTCGCGCATGATGACCTGGACGTGGGACTCAGTGGCACAAGGGAAGGGGACGATGTCAAACACGTCTGATCAAGGCGGTGAGGATCTGGGCGGTGGGGCGCTAATGCTGGCCAGCTGCTACTGAACCTGGTACTGAACCTGCACCCGTGACTGGGCTTGCAACCTTGGGCACAACAGCTGTCACTCTGGTACGAGCACCTTGCCATGTTTTGTTGCATGTGCAGCCATCAAATCGCTTTGGCTTGTCGTAGCTTGACTGCATGCGCAATGCATGATCAACATTGCTGAACCCTGTCCTTCACCATGTGCCTACCACCACCACCTTCCAATCCTTCCCGCCCCGCCCCGCCCCGCCCCGCCCCGCCCCGCCCCGCCCCGCCCCGCCCCGCCCCGCCCCGCCCCGCCCCGCCCCGCCCCGCCCCGCCCCGCCCCGCCCCGCCCCGCCCCGCCCCGCCCCGCCCCGCCCCGCCCCGCCCCGCCCCGCCCCGCCCCGCCCCGCCCCGCCCCGCCCCGCCCCGCCCCGCCCCGCCCCGCCCCGCCCCGCCCCGCCCCGCCCCGCCCCGCCCCGCCCCGCCCCGCCCCGCCCCGCCCCGCCCCGCCCCGCCCCGCCCCGCCCCGCCCCGCCCCGCCCCGCCCCGCCCCGCCCCGCCCCGCCCCGCCCCGCCCCGCCCCGCCCCGCCCCGCCCCGCCCCGCCCCGCCCCGCCCCGCCCCGCCCCGCCCCGCCCCGCCCCGCCCCGCCCCGCCCCGCCCCGCCCCGCCCCGCCCCGCCCCGCCCCGCCCCGCCCCGCCCCGCCCCGCCCCGCCCCGCCCCGCCCCGCCCCGCCCCGCCCCGCCCCGCCCCGCCCCGCCCCGCCCCGCCCCGCCCCGCCCCGCCCCGCCCCGCCCCGCCCCGCCCCGCCCCGCCCCGCCCCGCCCCGCCCCGCCCCGCCCCGCCCCGCCCCGCCCCGCCCCGCCCCGCCCCGCCCCGCCCCGCCCCGCCCCGCCCCGCCCCGCCCCGCCCCGCCCCGCCCCGCCCCGCCCCGCCCCGCCCCGCCCCGCCCCGCCCCGCCCCGCCCCGCCCCGCCCCGCCCCGCCCCGCCCCGCCCCGCCCCGCCCCGCCCCGCCCCGCCCCGCCCCGCCCCGCCCCGCCCCGCCCTTGTAGACCACGCCTGCACCAATGAAAGGCTCGCGGAGCGAGCCTGGCAGGTTGAACATTGATTGTACTTCCTGCTCGATAGAAGGCGCAGTCCAGCCACTAATGCCGCTACATAGCACTAATGCAATTGATGGTGAGCAGGTGTGTACGCGATCGCTTGCGCCGGCCTGGCCATAAGCACTAGAACTTACACGCTGCTTGCCAGGAGACGCGCACCGATTCGCAGCTGCCAGTGTGATTAACGCTAACAAAAAAGGTGCAGTATTGAAAGAGTATTTGCATGAAGATTACCAACTCCATGTTGGGACATCCTATATGTAAAGCCACTAGCCTAGCCAAAAGAAACAACCAACCCTAGAGCGGACTGGCTAGTTCATTGTGAACACCGGGTCTTCGTTGGCCTCGACTCCATGGCTAGGTGAGTGGGAGGGTGGAGGGTGAGGGTGAGGGTGCGGTGCGGGTGCGGGGGAGGCGGCCTGCCCTTTTGTGGTGGTGCAGGCGAGGACGAGGGGCAAGCTGGCAGGCAGCGGAGTGGCGGAATGGCTGATGACCACATTGAAGTGGATTAACAAGGTTGCGAGGAGGAGTAGGGCGACACTACATGCATCACGTAACACTGTGCTCAACAATGTGGGCAAGGAACGCAAGAAGAGGTGGTGCCCCTAAGGGCGCATGGGGAACACATTGAGGCTGGCTACGTATCAATGTGTTCCCACTGCGCTCTGTGGGGCACCAACTCTTCTTGCGTTCCTTGCTCACATTGTCAAGCACAGTGTCACCATGCATGAAGTGTTGCCCTCCTTGTCCCAACCTTGTAGATCCACTTCATTGTGGTCATTGACCCCTACAGCCCGCCGCTGCTCGCCAACTTGCCCCTCGTCCTCGCCTGCACCACCACAAACGGGCCGGCCGTTGAGCCCACCCCCACCTTCGCACCCCAACCTGACCCGCATTCAATGGTCAGGTCATAGCGGTAGGGCGCTGGCATTTGGCGCGGCACTGCCACACCAAGCTGTTCGCAGTTGCCACGGCAAGCTTGACAATTGGCCTTGAGGATGGCCATCCTGCGGCCATGGCAAGAAGTGGGGCAACACCATGCCTTCCAACGCTGCACTCCAGAGTCATTACAACTTTCACCACCGCCGCCACCACCACAACCTCCACCGCCGCAGCAACAGCACTCACCATCATCACTGCAGACATCACAACCACCACTACCATTTCCATCACCGCAGCCACCACCACAACCACTATTGCCATCACCACAACCATCAGCATCATTATCAATGCTTCCATGACGATGGTGGACAGCATTGGTTGGACCTAGTTGCACACAAAGTCAACTTGAATCAGCGGGGCGCGCAACCACTCACCTTTGGGAGTGCCAAGCAAGGGGTTGGCAGGAAGGCGGTTGAGGGGCTGAGCAGGTGAGGAGTAGCCGGGGTAAAGCGCATGTCGCCCGCAATGGGGCATGGCGCGCTGCACGGAGTGTGGATGGAGGGTGACGGGGGTGAGGTCTGCAGGGCACCAGGCAGTGGGAAGGAGATATGTTAGTTGCAAAGGGAGGCAGGATATGTGGCGAGCTTGTTTTTGCAGGGCATGTGGAAGTGACTTACCGTGTCCAAGCAAGACACACAGCCAGGCAGCTAGTCACAACGCAGTCATGAGGCTTGACATGCAAGTACACGAGCAACCATGCCCCCATACCCCCATGACAGACACCAAAGCAATCACTTGCCACGCACTGCTTATGCTTGTCTTCATCATCACCCTCGTCATCGTCAGCTAAATGCGCACAAGCACAACAATTTGTGGAAGTTAACGTAACGGAGCGATTGTCAGGTGGCAGTGACAATAGACATGTGAGCTCCGCACGCCTGCAAGTT
Source organism: Haematococcus lacustris (assembly GCA_030144725.1). Taxonomy (NCBI): domain Eukaryota; kingdom Viridiplantae; phylum Chlorophyta; class Chlorophyceae; order Chlamydomonadales; family Haematococcaceae; genus Haematococcus; species Haematococcus lacustris. The sequence continues at coordinate 6,290,276 of JASKMD010000015.1, forward strand.
ATGCGATTTGTAGCAAGCGGGGTCGTCAAAAAATACGCATCGCTCCGAACTCAGTCTACCACTTACCTCGGAGGGTAAACAACTTTGAGTTCGAGCTCCGCGTTGCTACTCCTTGCCCAGCCATGGATCTGGCCTCTGCGGGATGCGGAGGGCGTAGACCATGGTAAGCAGATGCTCTTACGCACTGTTACAACTTGAGGTTGTTCTCATGCCCTATTGATCAAACTCCGGTTCAGTTATACTGGAGGTTTGCGACAGCCAGTGCGAGGGGAGTAAGGAGCAGATTATGCGCTGATCATTTTGAGCTCCGCGACTCACGTTCAAGTCAGCTTTGCAGGGTGAGACCCGCCTGGGAGACCAACCACTTGCAGCCTGCAATGTCCACTAATGGCGCTGGGGAAGAACACACATGGTTCATTGGGCAAGGCCTTGTTTCCGTGACTGTCAGGCCCCAGCCTCTGTTCAGTTCAGTATGTTTATGATAATATGTTGAGGCGCGTGCGCAAACGCGCAGCCTCCAGATATGACTTATACATACAAGTCATATGGTCAAGATGCCAAATCATCAGATCCTGCTGCCCTGCAGCGAGTTGGTAGGGGTGTGCTGCTTCCAGCTATGCTTCTGGTGGTGCCAGCATCCCTGCAAGTAGTGGGTAGGGGTGTGTTGCTGCCACAGCTGCTTCCCTCATCAGGAGCGACCATATGTGAACTACCACGTGTGAAGGACAAACAACCAATGATCGGCAATACAGACATCCAACCGACTGCTGTCAGCTTGGCGATGCCTATCACAGCTTGAGACCTGTCATGAGCTCAAAGCCCTCCTCTCCTCCTGGGAAGGGCAGATTGCATCACAACTGAGAGGAGGGACATGCGTGGGGCACAACTGCACTCAGGGTGTCACTGCAACACACCTAGACCTTAGGTCCTGGACCATGAGTTGCAAGCCAACAAGCCAGCAACCACGGACACCCAGCTAAGTTGCCCCTGCTTGCTCCTGTCCCTTATCACCCAAGTGCTCTGCATATCGTGGACTGAGGTAACTAGCAAACCAGGGGGACCTGGACGGGTCATTGAAAAGCTGTGGCAGGCAGTGCTTTTGGCTGCTGGTGGGCTTGCACCTCAGCGCGTTGCGGAAGATCATCCTGCAGCAATGTCAAGGCAGACGCACCTTCGTCTACACAGGCTGGCTGCACATTGGCAGTGTACCGCTGAGGCTGGTATGGTCATCAAGCCACACAAGCGCTAGGTTTTTAACTGCTGCATGCCTTTTGTTCCATGTGAGTATGTTGGCAGCAGTGCTGATATATTGGGTCAGGGTTTGCATACCCTACCAGTGCTACGAACCCCACCCACCTTCTTAGCAACATTAGCTCATCGCGGTGAGTGCATTGCAAATAGATGAATGGCTTGACCTTGGGCATGTGGGGCAGCATGTATTGCAGGAAGTCATTAGTGCTGCGTTGGCTGCAAGCGGCATGGCACACCAAGCCAGCTCCAGCAGCGACTTGGCAGGCTTTGGTATGATAAGATGGGTATGATTAGATGGGTATGATTAGATTGTGAGCCTGGTATGATTATATGGGTGCACACAGCTCAACCATCAACTGCAGTGACTGCAGGTGACTTCAGGCGGCACGGCGACCTAGCCAGCTTCAGCAACCCCCAGGGTGAGGGTTTCACTGTTTAGGTAGGGCTAGGGCTAGGGCTAGGGCTAGGGCTAGGGCTAGGGCTAGGGCTAACCCAACCCTAACTGTTTACCACCTGTACATCTGCTGTGTTGAGCAGTGAAACACGTTGGGTGAGCTCCGACCCTGAACTCACATGTCTAGTCGCCCACTCTTCGCAAGGGTCACGGTCAGCCTGCATGTGATGGTCAGTGGTAACCAGTAAGTGGTAACCAGCACCTAGAGTGGGGGCAGCAGTCGAGGAGTAGGGTGGGTCAGTCAGCAAGTGACTCACCTGGTGTCAATCACTGTGATGGGCAGGATGGGCCCGCCATCAGGCCCCTCTTGGATGGGCAGGTGTAGTAGGACAAACAGCTCTGCCGAGTACCCCTCAGGCCTGCAAGGGGAAGCGTGCGGGGCTCCGTCGCTTCAATCAGACCCTGCCATGCATGCTCACAAATCTTGAGCCTCTTGCAGGTTGTAATGCATGATGACGAGCAGCTGTGCAGCACGCAGTGTAGCAAGCTCTGTAGCAATGTTTCAGTTTCTCTCACAATGCTCAAGCCTCTTGCAGGTTCTAATGCATCATGACGAGGAGCTCTGTAGCAAGCTCGGTAGCAAGCTCTGTAGCTACACTGCGTGCTGCACAGCTAATGCATCATGATGAGCTCTGTAGCGTCTAATGCATCATGATGAGCTCTGTAGCGTCTAATGCATCATGATGAGCTCTGTAGCGTCTAATGCATCATCATGATGAGCTCTGTAGCGTCTAATGCATCATCATGATGAGCTCTGTAGCGTCTAATGCATCATCATGATGAGCTCTGTAGCGTCTAATGCAGCATCATGATGAGCTCTGTAGCGTCTAATGCAGCATCATGATGAGCTCTGTAGCGTCTAATGCAGCATCATGATGAGCTCTGTAGCGTCTAATGCGGCATCATGATGAGCTCTGTAGCGTCTAATGCAGCATCATGATGAGCTCTGTAGCGTCTAATGCAGCATCATGATGAGCTCTGTAGCGTCTAATGCATCATCATGATGAGCTCTGTAGCGTCTAATGCAGCATCATGATGAGCTCTGTAGCGTCTAATGCAGCATCATGATGAGCTCTGTAGCGTCTAATGCAGCATCATGATGAGCTCTGTAGCGTCTAATGCATCATCATGATGAGCTCTGTAGCGTCTAATGCAGCATCATGATGAGCTCTGTAGCGTCTAATGCAGCATCATGATGAGCTCTGTAGCGTCTAATGCAGCATCATGATGAGCTCTGTAGCGTCTAATGCAGCATCATGATGAGCTCTGTAGCGTCTAATGCAGCATCATGATGAGCTCTGTAGCGTCTAATGCATCATCATGATGAGCTCTGTAGCGTCTAATGCATCATCATGATGAGCTCTGTAGCGTCTAATGCATCATCATGATGAGCTCTGTAGCGTCTAATGCATCATCATGATGAGCTCTGTAGCGTCTAATGCAGCATCATGATGAGCTCTGTAGCGTCTAATGCATCATCATGATGAGCTCTGTAGCGTCTAATGCATCATCATGATGAGCTCTGTAGCGTCTAATGCAGCATCATGATGAGCTCTGTAGCGTCTAATGCATCATCATGATGAGCTCTGAAGCGTCTAATGCATCATCATGATGAGCTCTGTAGCGTCTAATGCATCATGATGAGCTCTGTAGCGTCTAATGCATCATGATGAGCTCTGTAGCGTCTAATGCATCATCATGATGAGCTCTGTAGCCAGCTCTGTAGCAAGCAGTTTGACACAGCACGCACGGGGGGTGGCCGGCAATGTTCTTCACGCTCAGGAGGCGCACGCCCTCAGTTGCTCTGATGAACAGGCTCCTGATGCTCTCACGCAGCTCAGTCTCAGCATCAGCGTTATCGAAGCTGCAGCACGCAGCCATGTCAAGTCCCTGTCATGTAACAAGTCTGCCAGCTTCAGTAGCCAGTCTGCCAGCTGCAGCAGAGCGTGAGTCCTTACTTGTCGCGAGCTTGTAGCACCAATTGTTGACGCGTGTACATTGCACCCATGTGATGTGCGAGCAGCTCTGTGCCACTGGAGAGGTCCAAGGGCCGTAGGCGTGTGATGTCTAGGCAATCAGGGGCGGGTTGCAGTGGAGGGAGGGGTGTGGCCGCTGGGCGTGGCTGAGGTGGTGCAGCGAGCAGGGTGGGCGGGGCATCTGCTGGCCATCGCTCCCACTCCTGAGGCCAACAGCAGCACTGCAGCAGGTGATTAAGCCTGCTGCCCTGGGCTGACCGAGGGCCACAGGCCAGGGGCTGTGGCATCGGGTCAGGTGGGTGACTTGCAGCAGGGTGCTGGCAGCAGCCTCACCTCGGCCTTGCGCAGCTTGAGCCAGACCTGGCCTGACTTGTGCCGCAGCTGGACTGACTCCAGGCCCTGGCCACCAGAGTAGCAACCTAGTGGCATACCATGAGGCTCATCAGCCCCACTGCTGATGGGCCAGGGCAGCTGCAGCAGCAGGGGCCGCACGCCTGCAGCAAGGAAGGCAGGAAGGCAGGAAGCAAGGGAGGCGATGATGTTGGCCCAGCTGACGCAGGCATTGCAGCTGAGCCAGCAGACAGGGGCGGGCTCTGACCTGCTGGCCGCTCCAACCTCAGGGCGATGAAGTGTGAGGTGGTCACACCAAGGCGCAGTGACAGCAACTCAGGAGCTGTACCCCTGCTGTCCTTGGGTTTGCCAGTGCTGCTGCTGCCCGGCTCCCAGTCCCAGTGCCTGACCACCTCAGCCGACAAGCCACCGGGCTCACAGTCAGCCCTGCCTGCAGTGCCGCTGCTGGTCAGCTGCAGGATGAGGGAGTAGGAGCTGCTGGTCTCAACAGCCTCAGCCACTGCCCAACTGTAGGGGTTGGCAGCTGCCTGGCCATAGGGCTTACTAGCCATAGGGACTGCCTGCTGTGATGTTGCTCCAGCTGGCTTGCTGGCTGTGCTTGCAAAATGGCTGGCAGCATCAGCAGGGGCATGACAGGAGGCTTTGTGGGCCTTCCAGTGTTTCTTCTGACAGGCAGGAGAGCAGTAGGTCACCTCCCGACAACGTCCACACCTTAGCAGCCCCTCACCAAGTGTGCCACACTGAGCACAGCACTGTGCCACCTTACTGCTGGCTGCTGCTGGATGGCCACCACACCCTGCCACAGCCCAGTCAGGCCCCGCAGCCCACCCAGCAGCAGCTGACTGCAGCAGTAGTGTGACCAGGTCAGGGCTATGTGTGACCTGCTCCATCTTGAAGGAGCTGAGCCGGGTGGGCTGTAGCACAGTCTCGCCCTGAGCAAGATCTATCACCAGGGCCGCAGTGCGGCGCAAGTCCAGACCATGGTCGGCTGGCAGCAGCAGGCTCAGCGTCCATTGGCGCCTGTTGCTGCCCAGCACCTCATCTAGGGACAGGTTGTCGAGGATGTGCACGCCAGCAGGAGGGACAGGGGCTGGGGACCGGGTCAGGGCTGCCCAGGCCATGATGCGCTCATCCCAATTCAATGGGAAAGGGATGGGCTGGTCCAGAACTCCCTGGGATGGAACACTGGCAGCTGACACAGCGCTAGTGGCGGCCACTGGCAGCAGCAGGGCGCGCAGTTTGGGAGTGCCACGTTCGAACACCATAGTGAGTGCCTCCATGACCACTGGCACCACCTTGGTGAAGCGCAGGAGGCTGGGGCCCTGGGGCAGGTTCATGTCGCCATCAGCGGCTGCATGGACACCAGGCTGGGCAGCCAGGGCTGCGGCAGAGCAGCCCACCAGGTCAGCCTGCACTGCCCGCCAGCCAAGCCGCCAGTGGTGGGGCAGCTGGGCCCCCACTGTGGTCATCAGCCCCTGGCACTGGTGGAGGACCTGCTGACCTGCTGCAGAGTTTGGAAAACTCCAGCTGGGGAGGAGGGTGGAGCTGTGAGGCTGTGAGGCTGCGGGTGGTGTGTGAAGCGGGAGGGAGAAGCGGCCGGCAACGCAGCCCCTCAATAGCAAATGAGCCAGGCTAGCAGGGGTGGTACCACACCGCACCTGAAGGAAAGGCATCAGGCAGGGCGGGGCAGGGCATCAGGTAACCAGTTAGGACAGCAACACCACGTCTGTGTGCATCACGTCCGTATTACCTGGGATTGCCTCTATTGGAATTAAACACGAACTTCTGCTTTTAGCAATGCATAGTGTAGCAAGCTAGCCTCATGAAGTAGGAGGTGCACATGAGAGCATATCATACTGCAGCAGTGTCAAGCGTGGCAAGTGGTTCAAGTATGATTCAAGTATGCAAGGCAAGTGTTTCAAGTATGATATGATGTGAATATAGACAACTTTAGCAGCCAATTCCTTAAACACAACGGCATGCATGCCTGACCTGTTGGGTACACGTCCTTGTCAGCACTCCCAGATGTTGCTTAAGCGTGTCCATGCGGCTTGCAGCCGCCACGTTGCCCTCCACCCCTGTCTTGAAACAGGGAGGCACAGAACCATCCGCTCCGGTCAGGGCCAAAGCAGGTGTTAAGGCCAACACCTGGACCGCTGGGACCTCTTGCGTCAGTGCTGTCGACGGATCTGCTTGCACAACGGCACCCAACAGAAGCACAAACGGGTTGTGGCTTTACTGGATGTACACAGAGGATTGAATGATTCCGACCACTTCTTTGCAAAAACATCTTGCAACACACAGTGTGCAAACCCGTCAACCATTGCCGTGTACCGATCTGAAGCAACTCAAGCGTTGCGGAGGCATGCGTACATGAGCAGGGTCAGGGTTTGAGTACAATCTCAAAAATTCGAACAACTGATTATTGCAGCAGGAGGGTGAAGGTCCTCACCTTCTGCCAGGCCAGGACCAGGACCAGGACCAGGACTAGGGTCTTTGCACAGAGGTTGCCCTGCAGCCATCAACTGCTGCTGGCCCTGCTTCAGGGCCAGGGTGAGGGCTGCGGTTCCTACAGCAGCCACTGGTTTGTTCCACACCAGCAGCCAGGGGTTGTGGCAGATGGCTCTCAGCTGGGCTGCCATGTCGAGGGGCTGTGGCCGGCCAACTGTGATGTCTGAGACCAGACGCAGGCCAAGGAGTGTGGGGTACATGCTGGGTGGGCAGCTCAGACAACTGCAAGACAGGGAGCAGCTGTGTTCACACTGTGTTCACACAAATGCGTGACCAGTGGTGGAAGCGCACAGACGCATCATCTGCAGGATAACTCCGGCAGCCATGATGGGAGGTGGTGGACACAGTGTGAGGTGATGGTGGTAGCAGCCATGGCACAACAGACGGCAATTGTTGTGTCGATGGTCATAGTCATTGGCATGTAGTGAGGCTGTAAGCAACATTAGCACCCTCCTTACAATTACCTCTGCAGGTATTCCCGCATAGACTTAGAGCTCGTCATCCATGTCATGCTGCAGGTGATGAGGCGGGCCAGAGGGTGGGGCACCAGGCGTGGCTGGGCTGCCAGCAGTAAGTTGAACAGCCCAGCGTGGTCCGCCACATTGCTGGTGTCAATGACGTGGAACATCAGGGGCGGCTGTGAGGCCTGCTGCTCCTGGTGTGCCTGCTGCGGGGCTCCCTCAACTGTTGGCTGGGCAGCAGGGCGGTGGGCCCAGTGCTGCTCCAGGTCAGGGCCTTGGCACAGCTGCAGGCAGTCACCCAGCCAGAAGCACAGCTGGGCTGGCACCCCACTCCCGCCAGCGCTGCCACCTGGTCTGCTGTGGCTTTCTGGTGGCAGCTGCATGGGCACCACCTCGCCTGGCTTGCCCAGCCTTGCATTGCGCTGCATGGCCACAGCAGCTGCCGCCATGCGCACCATGCACGCACGGGCCAGCATGCCTGCCTTGCATGTCTGGTTCAGCAGTGCAGGGCGGTACTCAGGCCTGGCCCCTGTTCTGCCCACAGGAGGAGCAGGGAAGGGAGAGAAGGTTCCCCAGGGGCCAGGCAGAGGGGGCTCCTTCACAGCAGGGCTGGCTCTGGCAGCCATGGCAGCAGCCTGCAGCGCGGAGGCTAGCTGGTCGGCCCGCGCCACTGCCTGCAGCTCATGCAGCTCCAGGGGAGCCCAGGCATGTGTGAACTGTTGGTCGTAGTGGGCGGTCCAGCGGGTAACATGTGTTTCAAACGGGGGCAGCATCTGCAGCCCAGCATCAACACAATGCAAGTGTTGCAAGCAGCTCAACGGGCAGTCACCAGTCAAGCAGGCTGTCACAACTGGCTGTAACATGACGAGGCACGCCAGCCTGCGCCATGTGCTGTCGGCAAGGACAGGGAGACAAAGCTTCCCAGGCTGTGGCCATTGCAATGACTGTGACCCTGACCGCCCACCCTGTGTGTCAGCCGGCCACCCACTGTGCAGTTCACTACCGCTGTCTTTGCGGCGCTCTTGCTCCACTGCTGCTCCTGATGACCCCGCAGGCTGCCCAGTCGAGCCCAGGCTAGGAAGTCTGCCTTCAACACTTCACGCACGCTGCTGCCATCCCGCTTGGCCATGATGCTTTCCAGCATCTCTGACTGCGCATTGAAGGGGAGAGTCTGCAGCACCACCACAGGCCACGGCTGTTTAGTGCCAGCAGCCAGATAAGTGCTCAATAGCTGGTGACTTTGCCACAAAACACAAAGATTTGACCGCAATGTGGCTGTTTGCTGTGGTGCTGCAGTGCTGGTTCCTGTGTGGCAGGTGTCATTGGACAGCCCAGCCTGGGCACCTTACATTGTTTCTCGTCACCACCACTGCCATGGTCCCCTGTGGTACTGCCTACTACGCGCCAGCACCATCCAGGATGCAAAACAGTGCAAAGCATACAAAACACGCTACCATGGCTTCAGGTTCAGGGCCACCAATGTCAAGATTGCTGAAGCACTGATGTCATTACCACGACCATGTTGATGTCATGTGCTGTGCTCAGCTTGATTTGTGGTCAGTGGCCAGTGGCCCAGTTTGTCCTTTTCAGTGCGGTGGCACTGACGCTAGCATGCACCCACCCCATAGAGCAGCGGCTTGGCAAGCGCCTCGTCAGAAGCATCCAGGTCAAACGAAGCGAGAGTGGCATTGGACAACGTAGCAAACTTCTGGGTGCGTTGGAGCCTCCTGTATGACGGCAGGCAACCGCGCATCTATGCTTATGTGACACCGTGTCTGAAACGATGGCCAAGGGTCCACATGAGGTTCACCCAGGGAGCTGGACCCGCACACTCTGAGTCTGAGTTTGACTCTGGCTCTGGCCCCCTTTCCAATGGACTCCGGGCGGAGAATGAGTCTGAGGTCTGAGTCTGAGTCTGAGTTTGAGCTCGTCATGAGAAGGGCATGAACTCCACAGAGCAGCAGGTATCTCAGCATGTGGCTGCATGGCGTGATTGCCTTTACCCACCTGGAGGCTTGCTAGCCCTGTTGAAGGCCTCACTGTCTCTGTCACTGCCTCACTGCATGGGAGTCACTTTTCTCGAGCTGTTTTACTATGCAAGGGGCCATGTAGATTTGCTGCTGATGCTGTTGATGCGGCTAGAGGAACCATTGATGACGATAGAGATGCAGAGCAAGATGGATCACAATGAAATGTGGCTGGAGGGCGCAGCCGTGAGCTCTTTCACCATGTGCCTGACACACACAATGTGGTCTTGGCATGAGGGCACGACAGTGAGCCTTACTGTCGCTGCCCTGGCCCTGCACCAGCTGCTCTGCCACCAGCAGCTTGCCTGACTTCCAGGACATGGGCTGGTGTGGACTGCCCGGCTTCCTCCAGCCACCACCGCAGCACCTCATGCACCTTCCTCATGTCACTGGGTCGAGGTACCTGCATCCAGGGGTACCTGGGCAGCAGGAGCCAGGCCAGCAGGCAGCTCAGGCCATGACGCATGAGCTGCATGGCAGTGGGTGCAGGCAAGGCGTCACTGCCTGCCCACCTGCCGTCTAGGATATGCTGGATGGTGGTCTTGAAGCGCGCCTCCACCTGGCTGCTCTTGTCCCACAGCAGGTTGTACCACACGTCAAACAGCACTGCGTACAAGGAAACAAAGCAGTGCCTGATGTGCGCGGCTGGTTGCACTGGTCAGGGCGCTGCCATCACCTCATGACGCTCACACTGCATGTCTGTGGGGCTGGCAGGGTCTACCTCAGTGGCCAGGGCCAGCAGCACCATGTTGCGAGCAATAATGCTGGGGTTGTGATCATTGGCATGCAGCTCCAGATACGAGCAGCTGCTGGCCTTGGCTGCGGTGTCTAGGGTAGCAGTGGGTGTCGGGCCAGGCGGGTTGAGTGAGCCCAGCGTCAGCAGCAGGTTGCGGGGGTCGCCACAGCCCAGGGATAGCACGCGGCAGTGCCCCGAGGTGTCGATGGCATAGGGATGAGGGTTGAGCCAGCTTACAGCCTGTGCAAGCGCACGCGGCGCCGCTCGCTAGGCGGTTCAATGCGGCAGCTCGGCGCCGTGCGATCCACCAGCTCGCTGGCTTACCTTGGTGTTACCGATAGGGTAGTACAGCTCGTCAAGCTCAAACAGGATGCGACGACCTATCGGGACCGCGCCCATCGGGGTTAGGCGACCACGGGGTGAAAAGCGAGTGCGCCCTTTACATATGGCACGCGAACAAACTGCGCCGTGAAAACACCGTGAAATGGGCAGTGCAGTTTCACGGGGCCTCACACATGAGGCCCGTGAGATGACAACTGTTCAATAGATGCCTGCTACATAAGGTGGGCTCCCCTCTCATGTGGGCGGTCTCTGTTCCAATCACATTACGTCAACAACATTGTCTGGTGTGTCCAGTGTCACGGTGACACTGTCACGACACACTCATGTCGAGACATCCATGCAAGACATGTCAAGGTGTTGGCTTGTGGGTAACCGGGTGTACCCTTCATGACTACAACCCTCACACCTGGTGGCACGTTCCCTGCCAACACCATTGTGCTTCACTGGGCTCCAGAAATCGACCACACGCAGAGGGGATGTGATTTGTGTTTGTGTGCTTTTCTTGGCTGCAATTGACCTTGGCCAGTGTTTGTCAGGAGTCCCCAACATGGGGTTGGTAATCTTCATGCAAGTACTCGCAATAGAGTGCACCGGTTCCGGTAGCGTTTGTTGCATTGGCACCTGCGAATTACTCCCGCATCTACTGGCAAGCGGCGCGTTAATCCTTGCATCAGAGTCCATGCCGGCGCAAGCGAGCGCGAACACACCTCAGCTGCTCACTGTCGATTGTTCTAGTGGTGAGTAGGGACACCAATGATAGAACTGCGCTTGGCATCGAGCCGGAAGTACAATCACATTTCAGCCCGCCAAGCTCGCTCCGCGAGCCTTTCATTGGTGCAAGCTGCGTCGGAGGGCCATCGTTGGGCAAGAAATAACTCGACATTGCAGCGTGGTGCGATTGGATAGAGGTCTCTATAGCCAGCCACACTGAAAAAGGGACCCTCTTACACAAACTGGCATGTGGTGAGCTGACTACTCTAAGTTATTATACTTTCGAGTTATTACTTTGTTCGTAACTCAACGACACAGCTGCTGGAGAAAAAAGCACGGCAATCCATCAACCAGGGCCGCCTCCTCACCCTTTGGCGTGACCCGACTCTGCCTTGCAGGATTTTCTAGCCTACTCCGACCGCCTGGACCCGCACCCCCTTGCAGCCCCACCACCTCCCAGCCCCCGCAGAAGCCTCCCACCCCCTCCCGCCCCCTCCCAGCCCCCTTACTGCCCCGCCATTCCTTCCCAACCTCTCCCATCCCCTCCCAGCCCCCTCACTGCCCTCCCACCCCCGCCACCCCCTCCCCCCCCCTCCCACCGTTTCCCACCCTCTCCCACCCCCTCTCAATCCCGCCACCCCCACCCCGCCCCCTGGCCCTAGCAAGTCATTGCAAGACGCAAACCCATGGTCCACAGCCGGCAGCGTGCTCATCTTGCAGCACTTGTAAAGTCACCAAGGGCTGCTTATCTGCACAGTCCTAATGGCTTGAAAGCCGCAGCAAGGAGGGCTGAAGCTATTGCTTTGGAGGTGCACGCCACAAATGAGTTGCTGATGACTGAGACCGAGTGGCAGCATGCCCATGAGGAGGTACTCAATGCTATAGTGCATGACCTTGAGGAGAAGCTCGAGCACCTGCAGGCAGGGCAACGGCAGCTGAGGTTGGAGAATGAGGCACTTGAGGCATGGATTAGGCAACATTAGCTGGCTATGACACTCTTAAGGCGTCAGCGGCACCGCCTTGAAGCCCAGCTGCGCAAGTGTCGGCTCCGCCCCTCACTAACCCACAAGCAGAAGCAGCAGCTGCAGATCCTAAAACAAACGGGTGTGTCCACTGAGGTCCTACGTCGGTGGGCTGACAGCAACTGCAGCCGTCTTGACACGCATGGCAGACCTGCTGGTGGCACAACAGTGCAGCCCACACCGGGGCCAGGCCCACCTGAGCCCTCTGACTTCTTCATCCCCACGCAAGAGGCCTCACCTGGAAAGCCAGCAGCAAGGACAACAGCATTCACAGCTCAGCACTACATCAGCACAACCAAGTTGATGTTGAAGACAAAAGTCAGCCGTCGCCGGCTGCCCACATGCCGGCGGCTGTTCATCACAGAGCAGTGTGTGGTGGCCAACACTCACCGGCCTGGCAGCAGCCCCCCCCTGGCAGCAGCTGGCAGCTGGTGGTGGGGCTGCCCCTGGGCTGCCCACCCCTCCTGCTGCCCCCCCCTGGCAGCAGCTGGCAGCTGGTGCTGGCGCCGCCCCTGGGCTGCCCACCCCTCCTGCTGCCCCCCCCCTGGCAGCAGCTGGCAGCTGGTGCAGGTGCTCCCCCTGAGCTGCTCACATCTCCAGCCAAGCAGCAAGGGGCCACATCGCAGCTGGACACGAGCTCTACACGCAAGCGGGGGGCGGGCGTGACAGATGGGACCCAACCTGATGAGCAAGGTAACAGAGCAATAGCCTCCACACCTTGTAGGGTTGTGTAGAGTGGCCAAGTCATCAGTACTGCTCACGAACGGGTCAAGCATCGCAGCAACCTTGTATATTTCTGAGCATGGGTGAAGGGGCGTTGTTAGATCGGTTTTGCATGCCATGTGAATCGTTTTGACTGCGCGACTGTGCCTCACTGTGCGCAGGTGCTCCTGGGCCACGTCGGTCACGGCGGTCGGTCGCGGCGAGGCCCGCATGAGCGTAGTTTGCATGAATTTGAATGTCAAGATTTGAGCCGCCTTAGCACTCAGCACACTGCACAATATTTAATGCTACAAGCTGCACCGCATAGCTGACAGAGACTTCTATCCAGGCATGTGCGAAACATAAATAGAAACCACGGGGCTGAGACGCGGCGTCGTTTTGAATACCAGGGGTCGGTTTCCTGTCATTTTCTGTTAGTTGGGGACACCTGAGTGTCAGGCCCTCCCAACATGGGGTTGGTAACATGCATGCGATTACTCTCTCAATACTGCACCGTTCTTGATAGCGTTTATCACATTGGCAACCGCAATTTAGTCCGCGTAATCTGACCATCAGCGCTAGCCATTGGAGTCTTTGCTCGCGTACTGCCACATGTGCCCGCGAACAAATCACAGCGGCGAGACGGGTCTCCTTGGCACGGTGAGCCACGTCGCTGTGACCCCATCTACCTAGCGTAGTGAGCTGGTTGTGCACAAATGGAATGTCCAGCCGACACCCAACGCGATGCCTGCCGGGCGTGCAGGGCGTCTAGACGGGGCGGGTGAAGCATAATCTATCTTCGCTTCTCGCCGAACACATCATTTGGGTCGGCGCACACGAAGGTTGCACCGGGGTACACCCCCCCCCCTCCACTGTGCCCTTCACTGTGTTGCACCCGTTGCACTTGGAGGAAAAGCGACATAGAATTGTTGTTCTTTACTCATTGGCGCATCTATTGAAACAAGCCGCACATTAAACAGCCCAGGCCTCTATCAGTTTGACATCTTCAAAGTGACATCATGTTCTCCAAGCAGAATCAGGGCTACGGGGCTGTGGGGTGGCAGTTGAGCTATGAAACTTTGCACGCAGGTGGATGGCATGTAGGGGAGTGTAACTCTCAAAGGAGCCGAGTCCAAACTCGGCCATGGTGTGGAGTTGTGGAGTTGTGTGACTGACTGCATGGCTCTGGCCCTGAAATCGGCTAAGGGAGTTGGGGGGTCACAGACCAGAGTGAGCTCTTGGCTTGTCTGAGTATGAGCGTTTGTAACACTGTCCTAGATGAGCTTAACCTAGTATGTAGCATGCTGTAATTCCCAATGGTCGAGCTGTGGCATTGCCCTCCAGGTAAGGGGGGGACGTGGGCTCATTGCCACATTTTTCGCAACCGTTCTCCGATCCGACTGCTTCTGCCGATGCGCAGGCTCGTGTTGAGCAACCTAAGCGACGCGGGCGGTCGCAGCGATGACTGCATGCCCCGAAATAGCTCAAATTTGAATTACTAACTTTGATGCTTTGCTGTGCACGGCCTACTGACTGGATAATTATTCTGGATGGGTGAAAGGTAGCTGGCTGGGCTGGCTACATACTGAGCCAGATAGCATTAGATTTGGCGCAGCGAGTGCAGAGTTACAGCCGTCCTACTACCAGGGGTCGGTTTCCTGTCATTTTTAAACAGTTGGGAGCGCCTGACTGAGTGTTTGCCTGAAATGTACTCCCATGCCAGTTTCGCAGACCCAACACTGGCAGTAACACACACAGCAGCCTCAGAGCCTGGACCCAATACTATCCTGCCAGCCAAGCGTACCAAGCACACACAGGTTGAGCAGGTGCCAATGCAATGCTGCTATGCCTTAACCTGCCAATCTCAAACAGTCCGTGTAACCCGCGACAATGTGAGTTGCCTCGCCGCAAGGCTGTATGCGCTACTGGCGCCATGCAGGGCGATGTAACTAGACAGGATTCTAAGGCGGTTTCAGTACACCAAGGGGAAGCAGGCGGCCATGCCCCCCAAGGGCAAAGGAATGGGCAACCTGCGCCCAATCATCGTCACGCTGGCCACCTAGGGTGCTGACTGAGAGGTGTGCCTGGACCTCGAGTGGGCATGGCAGCGGGTCATGCCGCTGTGCGAGAATGAGCGCTTCAGCATTTGCCTTAGTAGGTAGGCCACCTGAGATGCTGGGTGGGTGGGGTGCCGATGCGTGTTGCTGGCGGTGTTCCAAATAGTAGAGGGTTGGTTATCAGTGTTGAAAGGCTGCTGGGCCTGATGGTTGCTGGGCATGATGGCTGCTGGGCCTGATGGCTGCTGGGCCTGATGGCTGCTGGGCCAGACCAAGATGGTTCAGTTATGAGAATGAGCGGTGGGCCCCAAGTGGGCATGGCAGCGGCTCAGGCTCAGGAGCAGTTGTTTGGAAAGGTAGGCCACCTAAGGCGCTGGGTGGGTGGGGTGTTATGGGGACACTGTCAATGTGTTAAACAGCCAGCGAGAGTGAGTGGGCGGGGTACTGACGCAGTGCTGCTGGCCTGCTGCAAGGCCGTGTGCCGACCTGGGGGTGCAGATGAGCGGCGTGGTATGATGGTGCTGGTGGTGGATGAGCAGTGCACTAGCCAGGCCAGCTCAGCAGTGAATGACCAGCAGCGGTGTGAGCGTGGCTGGACCACAATCAGCCTAGTAGCTGGACCATGGGTAGCCCACGGGAGGGGGGCTACATCCTAGCTGAAGCTGGTGGCCCAACACTCTGTTTACTCTATTCGGTGTGACTTGTCCAGCGTCCAACAACGCAGGACGGTAGGCAGTGAGATCGCTCACCGCGCCACGCCACTGGCGCAATGCAGGGAGGTGCAACAAGGCAGGATTCTAAGGCGGAAAAGGAGAAAAAAGTCGATGTGGCAGAGCTCCCTCCTCCTTCCAGCGATGCCACAGCCTTTGCACGTGCAGCTACTGCACGGCACAAGGTTTCCGCAGCAATGTGTTTGGTCGGAGTCGGCCTTGCCTGTTCGCTTGCGGTCACCTACATGCTGTGCACTAGCAACCTGGGGGACGAAGAGCTCACTAAGGCGTATCACGCGGAGGTATGTACTCGAGGCAGATATTTCGTCAGGAGAAGAGTCTTCGTGTTGCGAGCTGTAAAGTTAGTAGAGCACAAAGCATGGACGCTAGTCCGGGTTGAAGAAACTCTCCCTTGACACCAAACAGGTGGACGGAATGGCATACCAGTGGCCTATGGTTGCCTTCGGCACAGCCTTCATGCTTAATGTGATGCTGGTCGCCTTTGAGCGCGGCTCCGTTAAGTTTCAACTTGCAAGTGGGTGCGGGACGTTTTGCTTGGTGCTTGAACATATGAGCTTAGCGTTGATCAGTGGAAGTATAGCATGTGCCTAATCGTTGCGGCGCCCACCATGAGAATGAAAACAGAGCTTACCAAGTTTTGTCTGTTGTGCAGTGGTCGCCTGCTACATCAATCTGTTGGCTGGCCTGAACGACTACCTTTCCTGGAAGTGCAAAGTCCCCATCATGCGTGATGCATTTAACCAGGGCTTCATGATAACACGGGTGGTGAGATATTGGCAGGCAGGGAGCCAGGTTGCATGCACTTGCAAAACCACCAGCCGTCAACTACCACAAGCACCACCATTTACTTAACTCTGCCGTGCAGGCGATGTGGGGCTTTACCACACCCACCATGGTGTATTTGCTCAGCATGGTTTCTGATTTCACCAAGGCCAAGGTGTACAGGGTCATGGCAATTGACTTTGTCATGATCCTGCTGGGAGGAATAGCACAAATAGCTCCTACCCGCTCCCTCTGCATCATCCTGTACATCTTGGCCGTCGCTTGTTTTGCCGTGGTCATCTACAGCATGTGGCGCATGTTTGATGCGTGAGTGCCCAGCTCAGCCTTCAGCGTCTCCACAGTCAGCATCCAACCCAGCTGAGAAATCTCCAACCATTCTGCAGTGGAGGTTGCTCAGCTGGTTGACACGTCAGGCCAGGGTAGAGCAACAGGGGCAGCATGACAGATGCCACGGCTGCTACAAGGCTGCTGCATCATGTGGCACAGGCAAGACCCTGATCCTGTGGCAGAGCTGGCCTGAATGTGGGCACTGCCGTCCACACCAAGCTGTGTGGACATCCAGCCTGCTGGGCTAGAGGCAGCCTCACTACCGAGCCGTGCACCGTGGCTATGCAACCAGCTCACTGTTTCCACCAATCATAGTGTCAGACATTCAGCTGGTGGGCCTCTGTCAGTCATAGCCCCACCTGCACGAGCATGGCTGGTGTGCATGGCTGGTGTGCACAGGTCCCTGGCTGAGGCCCGCAATGACGGTTCCCGTCTCAGCCTGCTGGTGCTGCGCTTTTACACCGTGGTGGGTGGGAGGGCAGGGTGCTGTGTGTGTGGCGCTGTGTTGGATGTTTTGCGAGTGTGGGCCTGCGTGCCCCCTTACTGTGTTGCCACCTGCCAGGTGTGAATGGGTGGGCTTTCAGGCCTATTGTGAATACCTATTAGACTATCAGCAGGCCTGCTTGTTGGTATGCTGTCAGCCAGCACTGACACCGACAAGGCGGCGCTACCTTCATGGCATCACTGCACATGAAGCCATGGTCAAGCAGTGCATGCCTAACGTAGTCCCATGCCTCAGTGCAGCTCCATAGCCAGACTCCTTGTCTGCTTGAAGGAGGTGACCAGGGCCCTGGCTGGTTACATGCATCGATTGTGGCTGACAGCCTGCTACTCACTAGTTTACCACAGACGAGCAGCACATGATCAGCAGCATGCTGTAGTAACTGTGTTCTAGCAGCGCATCAGGTTGGTCACATGGTGCTTACAGGGTCTGTGGTTTACCTTCCCTATCATCTTCCTGCTGGTCAAGGGAGGGTTCCTGACCCTCAACCAAGAGGAGTGGGCGTAGAGTGTTGCGGACTTCTTAGGCAAGGTCATGTTCAGCAGCAGCCTGCTGCAAGGCAATTTCCTGACCATCGAGCAGCGCCGCCTGATTGCAATGCGGATCGTGGAGGAGGGCAACCGGGTCCAGGTAGGGCTGTCTCGCGCAGTCTTGGCACAGCGACGTGGCCATAGCCTTGTCACAGGGACATCCAAGCTCAAAGAAGCTCGACCTCATGCTCACAATGCGACTTTGAACGTCCCTTCTTTCCT
The DNA here is from genome assembly GCA_030144725.1 of Haematococcus lacustris. Lineage (NCBI taxonomy): Eukaryota > Viridiplantae > Chlorophyta > Chlorophyceae > Chlamydomonadales > Haematococcaceae > Haematococcus > Haematococcus lacustris. The sequence continues at coordinate 6,307,972 of JASKMD010000015.1, forward strand.
TTTTTTGCGCCTGTCATCTTGCTTGCCTGCCTGCTTTCCTGGCTGTCATCCAGCCTGCCTACCTACCTTCCTACCTACCTGGCTGCCTGCCTGCCTGCAGGTCATACAAGAGCTGAAAGACTTGGTGGAGCAGAAGGAGCGGTTCATGAGTGGCATGAGCCATGAGTTGCGCACCCCTCTGAACGGAATCATTGGTCTGTCTGACGCCCTGGTGGTGGGCAGCTGCGGCCAGATAAACGACGCTGCGCTGAAGACTATGACCACCATCAAGACCAGTGGCTCGCGCCTGCTTAACCTCATCAATGACATCTTGGACGCAGCCTCCATGCGCAAGGTGAAGTTCCTGGCGCCCACATTGGTATAGACTGGCATTGGCCTAAACCTGCATAGGGTGGGCTGCTCCTTGCCGCACTGAGGAGGCATGGCTTGAGAGGATAGAAGGTGAATAGACCCCCTTTGCACTGTCTGGGCTGGGTTGGGCACTTCCTCACCCCAGTCAAGACAGGCACCTCTGGCACTCCAGGCTCAGGTGGAGGTGTGTAGCTACACCAAGGCTTGATGGTTCTTGACTTGGCCAGACCATGTTGGCAGGGGAGCGTGCAGACGGTTGACGCTGGTGTCATAGTGTTACTGTAGCTGGATGCCTGCTCTTGTGAGCGCCGTGCCACAGATGCATGGCAAGCTGACCATCAAGCACGAGAAGGTAAACCTGTGCCGCATCGTGGATGACGTCATTGAGCTGTGCGGACCTCTGGTGCGTGATGGGTGGCGGAGCCTCTTGCATAGTCACATGCAAGCACAGAGACAGGCACCCCGGCTGACTCACGCCTTGGGCCCATCTTGAGATTAGGCAGGTTCTGTGCCAGCGTACTTAGTGGGTGTGCCTGCTTGCCTGCTGAGTGCCTTCTGTCCCTAGCTGACGTCGTTGCATTCATTGTTCTTCCTGCCCTGCCTGCCTCTTCTGCCTGCCTGCCTGCCTACCCGCCTATTTTTCCTGCCCTGCCTGCCTGTTCTGCCTGCCTGTTCCGCCTGCCTGCCTGTGCCGGCCCTGCACGATGTGGGTCCTGCTGTGCCTCTGCTGGTTTGCAGGCCAAGCGCGGGGTGCAGCTGGTGAACGACGTGCCGGGCAACATCCCATGCGTGCTGGGCGACAACGGTCGCATCATCCAGATCTTCCACAACCTGATTGGCAACTCGTGCAAGTTCACACATACCGGCTTCATCACCATTTCGGCCACCCATAAGGTCAGTCGAAGGCTATGGCTAGGCCAACAGAGTCTGGAGGGTTTCATTTCCACAGCCTAAGACGGGGTCCAGCTGAGCAGGCTGTGCAGAAGCTCTGCAGCAGGCTGTGCAAAAGGGCTGGAAAAGGTGGAGCAGGTGGGACATCTCGTGATCGAGACTGAGCATGAAGGCTGGGGTGGAGGAGCCCCTGCCTGCCTGCCTGTCTGGCACCTAATGCTTTGTGAGATTGTGATATACGGTCATGATATTCCATTCCCCAACTCTACTTTTGATGGGGTGTGCTCCCTCACTCCACACAGCATGGTCCACAATGACAACCACCCCTTGTCCACTCACAGGTTGATGAAGTCGAGATCTCTGTCAGCGACACAGGCATCGGCATCCCAGAAGACAAGTTTGATCAGATTTTCCAGGCTTTTGAGCAGGTGGGCAGCCTGAGAGTGGACATGGCCAACCCCTCAACATATGTAGACACTGCCACAGCTCATTTCTTCGAGCGTTTAAACATTTCTTATGACTGGTGGCGTCGTTCATTGGGAAATGCTACTAAAGCCCAGGCATGTTGCTGCTGTGTAGTCAATCTGTCATGCCTACTCTACGCTCATGTCTACATACAATCTAAGTGTAAGAGGCTGATGTAGTTGAAGCCATTTCGTTAGTGGGTGTGTTTCCTGTCCACACATCCTCATGGGTGACATAAGTGTAAGGTGACATAAGGGCCTGGCCAAGACTCACCTTACGTACTGCCCATGACTTCCCACCTCCCCTGCTGCTGGCCCCTATGTCAGCCTGCTTCCTGCCCCACCTCCTGCCCTATATGCTTCCTTGACAGGTGGACATGAGCACCACGCGCAAATATGGCGGCACTGGCCTGGGCTTGAACCTGGTGAAGCAGCTGGTGGAAGCTCACAACGGCACCATCTCTGTAAAGAGCAAACTGGGGCGAGGGACAACCTTCTACTTCACCATCAAGGTAGGCTACCAGACACTGCTGCTGCTTTCTCTGCCCCCCCCCCCCCTGTTCCCCGTGCCATATCCTTACGGAACGGATGAGCAAGAACAGAAACAGCAATCCTGCCTGCCTGCCTGCATCCTTGCCCCACTCCACCCTCACAAACCTTCACAAACTCTGGCCTTGGCACCCTCCCATCGACCCTGCTGAAGCCACCCAGCTCAACCATATGCCCCTCTGCACACCCAGCCATACCCTGTTTTGCCCCACCTTCCACAGACCTGGGAAGAGCCCGGCTCCACAGACGGCCGCACCAGCAACAGCGCCGCTCCACCCGAGCCCCCTCCCTCCTCCACAATGCTCCGGCGGCCTTCAGTGGATTCCCAAGGCTTCCCAGCACCCACAGCCACACGCGCCTCTAACCCTACACACCAGCGGGCCGTACAGCGCAACAGCAGCTTCCGCACAGCCAGCCGCCTGGCCACCAGGGTGCCCAGCACGGACGGCGTGGTCCCAGACGCGAATGGCACCGGCATCCCTGCCCTGGTTGCTGCAGCCGCCGCTGCAGCCGCCGCTGCCTCTACTCCAGGCAGCCCTAAGCCGCGGGTCACCCCACCTGGGCAGTACGACGCAACAAACGTGTCAGGCCCAGTGCCACTGAAGGACGCACTGACGCTGGCCACCAGGGTCATGCGCCGCCCCTCCCTCATGGCGCGTGTTGCAGCCAATGCAGACAAGCCAGCAGCAGACAAGGGTGCGGTGTCAGGACAGCCGCCCAGCCCTCCCCCCAAGATTAAAGTGCTCAGCGTGGATGATGACCCCGTGAACCAGATGGTCGTGCAGAACCTCCTGACGCCAGAAGGGTACCAGGTGAGGTGCAGCGTGCTAGGGGTGCAGATGAGTACCAGGTGGGGTGCAGCGTGCGAGGGGTGCAGAGGGGTGTAGGTTTAGCCTGCAGTCAGGGTCGCTAGCACCTGGCCATATTGTCTTCTGGAGGGAGCAGTGCATGCGGTGTGTACTGGCATGGAGGTGCTGCTGCTGCTTGTCTGCTGTGCTAGGGTTGAGCTGTTGTGGGCTTGGACAGGACACTATCCATGGGGCTGAGGCTGATGTAGGCAGTGCTGCAGAGGCTGTTTTAGAGCAGCATGGTGGAGGGTGGGTTAGGGTGGTGTGGGTTAGGGTGGTGTGGGTTAGGGTGGTGTGGGTGTGGGTTAGGAGGGTGGGTTAGGTTGTGGAGGGTGGGCGCTGCGGGACTGCCTGGCGGCTGGGGGCCGATGCCGGTTATGCTGCTGAAGCTGCTGAGCTGAGGGGTACTCCCGTGATGCCTCTGCTGTGTGTGGCTGGCTCCTAGCGGCTGTGTAGCAGCTGCCTGGTGTGCACTGCAGATCATCCAAGCCATGGATGGCCAGGAGGCGCTGGACATCCTGGCTGCTGACAGCGTGCTGCCTGACGTCATCCTGCTGGATGTCATGATGCCTGGCATGAGCGGCTATGAGGTGGGTGGGTCCGGCCCAGTCAAGGCTGTTGACACACGCTCAACCTGCCTTGTGCTGTGAGCTGAGGCTTGGAGTAGCTTGGTTCAAAGTGTTGGTGGTCCTAAGAGGGCGTCAAGCAGTGGTGGAGTGTCATGGCCCTTGCTTTGGCCGCAAAGCCCCTCTGGCACATGCTTTGCAGCTGTTGTGGATGAATTGGAGCAGGGAGTGGTGGACTTGTGTGCTTGGCAAGGACAGGAGCATGGCTGTGGTTGTGGGGTGCCCAGGTGTGCCGCAAGCTGCGCGAGCTGTACCCCCTGTCCTGCATCCCTGTCATCATGATCAGCGCCAAGAGCAAGGAGGAACACATCGTGGAGGGGCTGGCGGCAGGCAGCAATGACTACGTGGTCAAGCCCTTTGGCAGACAGGAGATCCTGGCCCGCATCTCAGCTCACCTGCGCTTCAGAGACTCAGTGTACCAGGTCAGGGGCAGCAGGGCACCAGGTCATCAGGTCAGGGGCAGCAGGCCAAGCTGGTTAGGGGTGCCTCCTAGGAAGTGGAGAGTTATACGATAATAGACCAGTGTCATGCATATGGTGCACTCACCCCTGTCAGCTGTCTGCTGTGGTGTCAGCTACCACTGAAGTGGTGGGCAGAAGCGTGACCTGAAAGGCAGCAGAAGGGAGCAAACAGAGGGGGCTCCCCAGCATGAACCATCCAGCATGCAAGCGAATGGGTTCCTCACAGCACTTGCTGCACACATCATACGCTCTGCTGGTGTTGCCTTGTAACATCATCACCACCTCTGGTGTGTTCAATGCATCAGCTGGGTGGACACCATCCATGTTGCGGTGGGCCTTGCAGGCAGGGGAGATGGCAGGCTCCACTGACTGCATCAAGCTGCATGGAGACACGCCCACTGATCTGGACCCCTTCCTGGACGTCAGCGGTCGTGGCATGAGCCTGCCCCTCACTATCAGTGCGGAGATTGACGCTGGCCGGGGCACTAGCTTGAAGGTGGGTGTCAGGTTGAGGCTGGGGCATGGCTTGGGCAACACTTGCACCTGGGGTTCTTCTCCCTTGCTCCTGTATTCCTCCTCCCTTGCCATGTCCCTGCCAGACACACGGTGCTCAGATCACACTAAGCTTTTGCTGTTGCCACCTGCCTTGATTCCTGCCACCTTCTGCTCCTACTCCTCCCACCTGCCCCTCCTCCCTCCTGCCCCCTCCTCCCACCTTCTGCCCTACTCCTTCCTCCTGACCCACCCTCCTGCCCCTACTCCACCCTCCTGCCCCACCCACATGCCTCCCCTCGGGCTGCTCCAACACAGGTGTATGAGCAGCTGACCCTGGTGATGCTGAGTGTTGCCAATCTGGAGGAGCTGAGTGTGGTGATTGCTGTGGACGACCTGACCGCGGCGCTGTCCTCCATGCACATCTACCTGGACGACCTGTTGGAGCACCACAACGCCTACATGGTGGATGATGTGCTGCAAGGAGTGCTGGTGGTGGTCACCGGTGAGGCCTGGCCCTGCCACCTGCGTCACCTGCTGCTCCTCACTTAACAGCTGGGGGTAGCTGTTCCCTTGTGAAGCAACCTGTCCAGTTACACCTGCTGCTATGGCAAGCAGCTTGGCAAGCAACGCCTGATGCTCCTCGTCAACCAGCTGGTGGTAGCTGTCCTCTTGTGGAGTGACCTGTCCAGCAACACCCTTTCCCTTCTCATGCAGCTTGTCAAGCAATACCTGCTTCTCCTTGACGCAGCTTGAGGTTGCTAGGTATTCTGTACCTAACCCTCCAGGGATCACCCATCCTATGAAAAGTGCCACAAATGAGCAGCAAGTAGGTTGAACAGTAGTCAACAGCACCTGCCCTTCACCCTCCACATGTAATCATGCCACGGGTTAAAGGCCAGGATGAGCAGCTGACATGCCACCAGCTGCCCTTCACGCTGTGCTGACCACAGGTCTGCGCCAAGAAGTGGACCAGGTAGACAACGCGCTGCAGTTTGTGCGCGGGGCCTTGGCAGCAGTGGACAACATCCAGCTGGCGGGGGAGAACCAGCTGCAGCTGGCAGTCGCTGTGCATTCCATGCCAGCTCAGGTGTGAGCAGGGGCAGGGGCACAGGCTCAACCCTCTGCCCATGACTGCCTGACTGCCTGCAGATGCTTGACAGCCTAGGCACCAGCCAGATGTATGGCTGGCTGTGGCCTTGCTTGCCCTCCTTTCCACAGCATCCCAGTGAACCAGGGCGGCACTGACCACATGTAGAACAGATGAAAATCACTTGTACAGACTACATGCACATGAGCACTCTCCAGCCCAGCTTTATCGCTACCAAGTAAGACACAGTCCACCAATGGCCCAGGTCTATTGCTAGGAAATAAGACACTGTTCACCAATGGCCATATGCCTCATGATTGCTTTAAGATCCCTCAAGCTCATGGCTTGTAGGCTTATCCCTCAAGCTTATACACCGCCTTGACCCTTGCCCAGCCCTTGCCTCACCAAGGCCTTCAGGCCACCCTCTCTCGCTCTTCCCCCCTGCCGACCCTCACCCTCCACTGCTGCTGTGCCTTCCTCCTGGCCCTACAGGGCGTGGTGGTGGGTGTGGAGCACCCCGTAATGCACCTCACGGGTGAGCTGCCAGCAGCCACAGCGCGTCTGCTGGCAGCCTGCCCGGCCGGCTGTGTACACGTGTCCTCCCGCGTGGCAGCCTCCCTACAGGTGAGGGGCACCTGCTGATGGTGATGGTGGTTCCCTGCTACCCTCAGCCTGACAGCCTGACAGCTGGTTCCCGCATCTCTGGAAAAGGCCAACGATGAAGTGCCGGTGCTGGTGAAGACTTACCTATGTGTGCCCCATGTTGGCAGTGCAAGACCTAGAACGGGCAGTGATGTTTTTGGCATGGTGCCCACTAGTGATGTACAATGCTGCTTTGTGTTGCTGGCACTGATAATGAGCTGGGCTGATTGACACAGTGCCCCGTGTTGTGGCTTGTTGTGGCTGTAGCTGCCTGCTTGTTCCAGCCTGACGCTGCCCCAGCACTCTAGCACTCAATGCAGCCTTGAGGGCCCCTCTGTGCCCCGGATGCGCCTCACAGGGTGACAAAGCCCAACTGGTGCGTGCAGCCAGCATGCGTGGCGAGCCTACCTACCTGCTGCAAGCCGGGCGCTGGGCCGATGAGCTGAGCACAGTGGCGGCACGCTGTGAAAAGTAAGCCTAGGGAGTGAGGCTGCAAGATGTGTGGAGGGAGGGGAGACAAGCAGGGGCGGGCTGGAAGGGATAAGTGAGAAATGAGCTACAGGGTGGGGCAGAAGGGGAGGGTAGAGGGTGGGTCAGAAGGGCTGGGTGGTGGGTAGGAGAGGGGGGGGTGGAAAGGGCGAGCCAGAAATGAATGGAGAGTGCAGAGATAGGTCAGAAGGAGTGGGGTGAGGAGGGGTGGAGCAGGGCGGTGTGAGGCCGCTCAGTGTGGTATGCAGTGCTGCCAGTGCCACCCTCACACCTGACATGCCACCCTCACACCTGTTCATTGCAGAAGACTGTGTGGCAGCTGTGCTGAGCCCTGCCTGCTGCTCTTGCAGGTTCCGCTCCGCCCACCTTGCGCCCAGTGTGAACACCTCATCCCAGCGCTTGAAGCCTGTGCAGCGTGCCCTCATGCACCTGGTGAGGTCCTGGGGTGTGTGCTGTGCCTGGTGCGGCACGCAGGGGGAATGGCAAGAGCCCTGGCCCTGCTGACCCCGCACAGCCAACTATCAACCAGCCAACACTGCCAACACAGCCAGCTCTGACCTGACCCTCCTGCACACAACATGCATGAGCCCCTTTGCCCTGACCGCCCCTGACCCCTTCAAGTAGGCCATACCCAGCCTTGATGCAGACCTGTACTGGCTCATCCCCGGTGTTCTCTGCCCTGCTTTGCCTTTGACTCAGGTGCGCTTGAACCCGGCCCTGATTTTGGAGCTGTGGAACGCTGCGGTGGCAGCCACCTCTGGCGTGATGAGCCCCCAAAACCACTACGCCCTGCCCCCTCCCACAGAGGCCCCTCAGGCAGCTGCTGGGGCTGCGCCGCCGCCCTGCATCACCACCCTGCAGCAACAGCTGAGCAAGCTCAGTCACGACAAGGAGGTCCTCACCAGGCAGCTGGACGAGGTAGGCCAGCTGGCATCACATGGCACCACATGGGGACAAGTGGCAGATTCGGTGGTGGGAGGCACGACGGGGCAGGGGCAGGGCAGTTCAGCAGTTTGGTAGAAAGGGTAACAAGTCATTGTCATGAACAGAGGGGTGGCAACTGCAAAAATAGAAGAGGAATAAGAGGGGATGTGAGCGAGAGAGGAAGGAGCTGAGAGAAGAAGGAGGCGATCAAAGATGGGCGAGCGAGGCTGTTGACTGTTGCGTGGGTGTGCATGTGCTGCAGGTTAGTCAAGAGGCTGGTCGGCTGCAGGACCAGGTGGACGAGCTGCAGCTGCAGCTGGCAGCAGCCGAGTCAGCTGTCAGTGCAGCCAAGGCTGCTGCAGCAGCAGAACAGCAGGCTACAGCGGCTGCCATAGCTGCCAAGGTCACGGCTGAGGCCACGGCAGCACAGGCCCTGGCAGCAGCCAAGGAGGCAGAGGGCAAGGTACTTGGGCTGGTCATGCTGCAGCCGCCTCCTTGGCTTGTTGTGTCTGGCAGTCTGCTGCCATCTCTCCTGCTGCTGCCGCCTTCTCTGTTGCTGCTGCAGATGCTGTCTCTGTTGCTGTTTGTTGCTGCTGCCTTCTCTGTTGCTGTTACTGGCTCTGCTGCATTCCTGACACTTGCTTAGCCAGCTGTTGCAAAGCTGGGCACGATCCTCAATGCGCTCCCTTTCTCCCCAGGTGCCTGCTGCCAAGCTTGCTGAACTGGAAGCCGCCCTGGCCCAGGCTCAGGCCAAGGAAGCCGGGCTGGAGGCAGCTCTAGCCCAGGCCCAGGCCAAGGAAGTGGCTTGCCAGCAGAGCCTGGCTGAGACGGAGCGCAAGCTGGCCGCAACCCAGGTAGCTGGGCCTTGCAGATTACACTGCAGATTGCACTAGGGCACTGGGAACAATCACAAGCATTCTAAGTAACGTAGCCTTTTACTAACATCATTTCTGCTGATGTATCTCAATGGCGTAATTGATCTAGAGGACGTAAGACAGGCAAGTGTAGGGAAGGGGGCCAGTGCCCAGTGTGCCATATCCTCTTTCTCTCCCCCTCGGCACTCTCACGCCCACCCCTCTTACTTGACTCACCCCTGTGGCTGACAACCCACCCCTCAACATCCCGCACACACGCCCAGCCACATCCCACTTTCCACCTGACCCCTTCCCTGTGGCTGACAACCCACTCCTCAATACCCACGCCTCAATACTCAATACCCACGCCCCAACCAGCTCCTCAATACACCCATCCCCCCACCCTTGCTGGTGCAGGCTGCCCTGGTGAGCACCCACGAGCAGCAGGCTCTGCTGGTGGCTGGGGTGCGAGCTGAGGCTGAGGCTGTGCTGCAGAAGGCGCAGGGCGCCCGCCCCGGCACTGTGCCTCCCCTGTCCCTGCATGCCTCCTCCACCCTGAAGACGCAGCCCAGCAGCCACCACGGCCCCATCCCCACCGGCCACGCATACCACAAGGCCCAAGGCCATTGGCTGCCCAACCCCCACTACCGCCCTCCCACTGGGGAGCGTGGGCTTGCTCCAGGAGGGGAGGGGTGTGGCGGTGAGGAGGAGTACAGGGCAGGCCAGCTGCTCACCAGCTCCCTCATGGGTGTGACCGACCGAGAGATGGAATGCATGAGCTTGGCCGACAGCATGGCAGGTGGTGGCGGTGGTGGTGGCGGCACTGGCCAGGGGCTGGTGGACAGGGAGAGCCTGGCCATGCAGGAGCAGGGGGGCGAGCCAGGGAGACATGCAGCACCCTACCGCCACTACCGCCCTGGCCCGCTGGCCCGCCCCTCTGCAGGGCACATGAGCCTGGCTGGTGGGGGTGTGGGTGTCGGTGCCGGCGCCTTTGCCGTGGACGGCTGGGCCCCCAGCTCCGGCTTCAGCACCACCCTCAGCAGTGGCCAGGCCTCAGGCTCGGCCTGGGGTGGCGGTCATGTCAGTGCGCGTCACCACAATGGCCACCACCACAGCCAGCTGCAGCAGGCCATGAGGGGTGGGGGCTCGCGTAGCAGCTCCATGCAGGGCACAGCAGGTGGGTCACAGGCCTGGTGTGTGGCGGAACACCCCTGTGTGGTGGTGATGTGTGAGTCAGATCTCCTTGGTGGGACTGTTGCAAGGGATCGGGGCTGAACTGGCAGTGTGGGCAGGGGTGAAAGGGGTGCAGTGGTGTGTGTTGGCCTGGTCACCAAGCACTGCCACTCAGAACCACTGGCACTGCAGGAGGTGGCACCCGCTGGCCCTGAGTCCCCTCCCCTGGGGCCCCTGATGTCCGCAGCGCACCACTGTCCCCCCACAATCCTTACCTTCCAGTCACAGCTGCTGGATTGAGACCGCCCTGGGCCCCTCCCTCCTAATGAGAGCAGCTGCCGTGAGATCACTCTAGTGCTCACGAATGCTGGGCGGTCGGCTGCGTGCAGGGCGGCAGCCGCTGCTGAGCCCCGCCGCCACCCAGGACATCCGTGTACTGCTGGAGGAGCTGGGGCTGACGGAGCTGACGCAGCGTTTCTTGGAGGAGGAGGTGGGAGGGGCGGGGCGGGCAGGTCAGCGGGGGTGTGGTGTGCTGGCTGGCAGCAGTCCTGCATGGCCCTGCATGCAGCTGCAAGGCGCGCCTGGCCTGTGGGCTGCTGCTGCAGGTGACACCCTCTCTGCTGCCATACCTGGATGAGGATGTGCTGAGGGAGATGGGTGTGACCAGCATGGGGGCGCGTCTGAAGCTGAAGCTGGCCGCGCAGAGTTTGGTGATGTGATGGGGACTGCAGCATCTGCTCACTCTACCTGGTCAGTGCCTGGGCCAAGTTCAGGTGAGAGAGCTGGGGCAGAGGCTGGGACTGAGTTGCTCTCCCTCTTGGCCCAGGTCTGACACTGGCTTTGATTCGGTTGGCCGGCTTAACGGTGCTTAGGCAAGCTGCTGCCTGGCGATGTTGTGGCGGTCCTGGCTGCTCTGGCGCTGCTTCTGCCTGGTGTTGTGGTGCCATGCCTACCGATTGAGCTGCTACCTAGCCCAGCAGCAGCAACATCATATTCTTGTCAAACAAGCCCTGCACTGAATTGCCGCCACCTGCCTGACGGGCAGGATGCTTGCGGCCTGGTCCGACGGGGATGGTGTTTTAGGGGTGCTGCTTGTCTTCACTGCTGTGGCACTGTGCTGCAGTCTGTCTACTGAATGTCATAACTCAAATGCTTGCAAGTGGTGACCCCTGCGGTGCCCGTAAGGTGACCATGCACATGCCCATGCAGCTAACAGTTCTGGCAAGTTTTAGACTGTAGTTGTGTTGCCTCATCGATACTTTATGTTGACAAATGGGTGGTTGTCGTGGTAGGGACTGGAGGTGCATCTAGCATGGAGGTGCAACAAGTATGGAGCAGCGGCCCTAGTGCCTGGCCTTTGTCCAACAGACTGGGTCAGTTTTGAAGAGCCCGGCAGGGGTTTGGGGTTAGAGACTGACCGTGAGGTGTGAGTGTGGCATGCTTGTTAGCTAAGGAAGGGTATGGGGTACAGGCTGCATTTGGCTGCCTGCGCCAGCTGCCCGTCTAGCTGTGCCAGCTACTGCAGCTGGGCTGGAGGGGTGCTCTAACGAGGAAGTGGTCTACGTAGGGATGGCAGCTGATGGGCCGTGCTTACACAATAGTACAGATGCACAGCATGTTGTCACCGTTCCTGGTAGTTTAAGAGGGTTTACATCGCCTGAGCCGTGACCCAGCAGGCTGCTTGGCCAGGTTGTGGTCACATGGACGGTGAGCGTTTGCGAGGGAGGGGGTTGTGGAGGCAGGGACGAGTGAGCAGGGCACGTGAAGATAAGTGTTGCAAGAGGTGTGTTGTTGTATTTGGACGCCCATACATTTGCTGGGCTTGCTTAAAGAGTGTCTCTCAAGCGTATGTGGATGTGATCAGTAGGGCCAGCGGAGGGGGTTGGTGGAAAGGATCTATCCGATGAAGGAGGGTATTGACGCTGGCCTTTTAGTTGCATAGTGGTGCTCAACTACTTACATGTCATTGAAGCTGAGTGGCCGTGCAAGGAATGGCTGAATGTGACGGCCATGAGTGATCTTGTAATATGCATGGTATTCTAATAGATGTGCAAGCAGCCGTACCATGTACACGCCCACCGTTGCACCAAACATCATCATCAGAGACGCGCCAGGCGGTCATAGCTCTGCACGTGAACTGTGATGACCAGTCGCCAAAGTCAGGCGACTGCTAATGGCCAAGCTAGTAAAATAGGCAATTGAACGAAAGATAACGACGTGAAAGTCCACAACACGCCCACAGTTGCTTTTGTTGTTGTTCACTGGTTAACAGGCGCTCTATCGCGACTGTTGCGAAATAGGCACACCACCACACACACTGCGCCTTATTCATCTGTCTAGGCTAACCACCACCGGCCGTGAGGCTGCTTAGTCGCCCCCTATTCCGGTTCATTGCAAAGGCGCCAGGGTTGTATACAGCGCAACTCAGGTGCGCATGCAAAGGTGCATGCTGCCCACCAGGCTGCCGTCAGGCCCAATCCATGGTCTTCTTCCCATGATACAAGAGGCCCAGCATCCCAGCTGCCGCCATGATGCCCGCAGGCATCATTTTCTTTGTCCTGGCATAGCGGGAGCCCATCATGCCCGCCAGCACCAAGGAGGTCACGCCTCCCACCACATGGCCTTGGAAGCCGTCCACCTGCTCAATGAGGTAGCCAGAGACTCCGTACGCTGCACCAATCACCAGACCACCTGCAAGCTGCAGGCATAGGAGGCCAAAGAAGAGCTTGAACGTCCAGAACAACATCAGCATGGTATGACATGGCTGTGGCAGGGAATGTGTGGCCTAGGTTGCGGCCAGCCGGCTTGTCTGTCTGACGGTGCATAGACCGAGCACCAAGATTGTGGACTAAGATGCGAAGGACAGTGTGTAGTGATGGTCCACTGCATTCTTGCTCATACACAACACAATACAACAATACACAACAAAATGCAATGGGGGGTGCAGTGTGTGTGCTGGCATAGCTGTAGCTGCCTATGCAAGGCTAGGGTGGCACAGCAAACGAGCAAGAACAACAAATCAAGCAGCGCGAGTACCTTGCTGCACGGAACTCCGAGCGCGCCTCAACAATAGCTGCCGTATCCTGGTCGTGTGTGCAGTGTCTGCAACGTGTGTGCTGGTGCCACTCACTGATGGCAAGGATTTCTTCTTGATCCACCCCACTCCTCCGCCGAGGACGCACAGCGCTGCGAGGCTCCAGTCGAGGTGCGCCTGCCCACTCATGTCTCGGTCTCGACACAACAGGAAATCGCAAGATATGACGAAGTATGACAGAATACCACTAAAGCTTCTATCCCCCCCCACCCACCCCGGGTGCCAATGCCTGCGTTGCCAAAGAACACCACCAGCTGCTTGCGGGCCCCCCACTGCTGCTGGGACACGCTTGCTGCCTCCTCCTCCAACTGCATGGTACATAAGCACACAATGCGCATTGACATCCTTAAATGGATTGGAGACATGGGCACCTAGCAGGTCACATGTGGGGCAGTCATCAGCCTATGGTCCTGCCCCTCCCCCCTACCCTTGGCACTCCCACCTTCTTGAAGTAGCGCTCCAGGACCCTCTCCTGCGCACCATGCATCCTCATCTTCTGCTCAGCCCACTTGGGATGCAGGTACTCCCCCCACACTGCATCCCAAGTGGCCAGGGTGACGGCCACATGCCGCTGGATGGCCACCAGGGAGGTGCCTGCTGGGGTGGCTGCTGCCAGGTGCTGCAGCTCAAGCTTGACGTTGTCACGCCACCGCTGAGTGTTGTAGCGAGCCTGGATGAGGCTGCTGTCATGCTGCACCTGGCTCCTAATCAGCTTGCTCCTGTAGAAGCCTTGCAAGCAGCCATCCGCACACCACACCCCTAAAGCTGCGCTGACTGCCTGGATGGCACCGGGGTCCAGCCCCATGCCCATCTGACTGGCTGGGTCAAACAAAAACGCTCGCTCATCAGCCAGGCCGCTGCCTATGTCAGCTTGTTGGCGCTTGTTGCTGCTGCTGCTGCCAGGGGGGTCTTCAGCTGCTGGGCTGCTGCCAGAGGGGCCAAAGGGGGGGGGTGTAGTCCAGTGGCCGTGTGTATTGCACACTCACACTGACCCCACCAGTCAAGATTTGCCTATTAAATACTGGTTGGCGAGTTTCCCTACCTTGAAAACACTGTCCCAGTGACTGTAGGCAGCATGCTCGACCTCAAAGGCAGAGCGGTTGTTTGGGAAGGTAGGCCAATCCTTGAGCCTCTTGCAGGTTCTAATGCATCATGATGAGCAGCTGTGTAGCACACTGTGTAGCAAGCTTCGTAGCAAGCTCTGTAGCGAGCTTCCCTACCTTGAACGGCCCCATGGTGCCTGCATGTGTGCCTACGGCGGCAAAGCTCACATCAGACCTGAGTCAAAGCAAGCGCCAGAGCATGAACTAAAGCTCGTCAAAGCTTGTGGCGCTGGTGAGATGCGTGCTCGTGGCAGGTTTTTTCCCTCATGTTCTAAAGTTGCAGGTTTACATTTCACGATTGACATTTTCAGTTCTTCATGAATACGTGAAAGACTTTCACGCCAGTGTAACCGAGCGGTTGCCGCTTGTTTCTCAGCCTCCCTTTTGCACGAGGCCTGTTAGTAGGCCTGCACACCCCCTCTAACAGGTTTGAGGCTCAGATCGGCGCCTAGACCGTGCTAACCCCCCCTAGCCAAGACCACGCACACCTCCAATGTCGAGTGCAATCATTCCAGCACCCAGGCCTCATGCAAGTGTCTGCCATGCCATGTCAAGCCTCACCCTCCACTACCATACCTCCACTCCCGTCCTCCACCCACTCCCACCCCCACTAACACCCTGTGACAGCAAATGTCATGCGATGTCCGCTGCCGACTCCTCCCACAGCTTCTCCATCGGCCTATCCAGCCCCTCCCACCCACTCCCACTCCCACATGCGGCAAAGAACCGAGGCGGGGCGGGGCGGGGCGGGGCGGGGCGGGGCGGGGCGGGGCGGGGCGGGGCGGGGCGGGGCGGGGCGGGGCGGGGCGGGGCGGGGCGGGGCGGGGCGGGGCGGGGCGGGGCGGGGCGGGGCGGGGCGGGGCGGGGCGGGGCGGGGCGGGGCGGGGCGGGGCGGGGCGGGGCGGGGCGGGGCGGGGCGGGGCGGGGCGGGGCGGGGCGGGGCGGGGCGGGGCGGGGCGGGGCGGGGCGGGGCGGGGCGGGGCGGGGCGGGGCGGGGCGGGGCGGGGCGGGGCGGGGCGGGGCGGGGCGGGGCGGGGCGGGGCGGGGGCGGGGCGGGGCGGGGCGGGGCGGGGCGGGGCGGGGCGGGGCGGGGCGGGGCGGGGCGGGGCGGGGCGGGGCGGGGCGGGTGCACCCTGCTGCTGCACATGATACAGGACATGGCTAGCCAGCATCACACTCAGGTAAGGCTAGGTGGGTGGACTTGCGCCACTGTGGCACCAGGCTCAGCCCTGGCCCAGGTCAGCTGCTGCTGGCGGCCCGCAGGCTACGCATGTGCAGGGTGACAGAGCGCTGGGTGCTGGCACCAGAGGAGCAGCAGGACCTTGTCACTTCCGCAACCTCACGTCCCTCACAGTCAAGGCCGCCACCGAACTGCGACTGCCAGACCAGGGGAGCAGGGGTCACAGCCAGCAGGCCAAGCTTTAGTCAGGTTTTACCCCTCATCCATTGCTCATACAGCTGAGTCCTTAGTGGGCTGGGCGGGCTCAGCTGCCCTGCTCAGCCCCGATGCGCTTGCTGCGCTTAGCTGGCATGGAAGTGGTGGCCCAGGCTCTGAGGCAGGATGCAGGGGGCCACTAGCGGGCACCACATCAGGCTCACATCTGCTCACACCACCTTTCAGCAGGCCCGCAGCACCGCATTAGCACTCCAGCTTCCCCCGATGCCAATGCCAGCTGCGCCGAAAAACACCACCAGCTGCTTGACACCATGGACACCATGGACACCATGGACACCTCCGCCATCTCCATCCCCAGCTGCAGTCATGCACACAAAGCTCACAAGGTGGCTGATATGGTGGCACTAGCCAAGGCATGGCACAACCATGTTAATATTTCACTTCATGCCATCCACCACCTCCCGCTGCATAACCCACCCTCACCTTCTTGAACAGCCCCCATCTCCATACAGCCTCAGCCGCTGCCGTGCCCATTTGGGTCCAGGTACACCTCCCACACCGCATCCCAAGTGGCCTGGGTGACGGTGATGTGCCGTTGGTTGGCCTCCAGGAAGGTGCCAGCTGTGCCAGGTGCTGGAGGTGGGGCTGGATCGGTGCTAGCCACCACTGGGTGTCGTGCGCTGTTCAGGCCACTGGCCTGCCGCACCTGGCCCTTGGTCAGCTTCCACCTGGTCTGCTACCAGCTGGCCTGACTCCTGATGCCACACCCCTGAGGTTGCACTGCCTGTGTGACGCCAGGGTTGATTCCCCGCCCACGTGATGTGGCTGCATTAGTGTCATACACAGTCAGACTGTTCAGCTAGGGCTTTTCCAATGTGGAGAAGCCCCACAGCCAGCATGTCGAGCCTCTGCCAGGCTTTGTCCATGCTCATTCAGCTGAGTCCTGCATTGCTACTTTCTGACCACAGGCCAATGCAGAGGGCTGGGTGCCGGCTCAAGAAGGTCACAGGCGACAGAGCTGGTCCCATGATGGCTTACTGCAGCTGCGCTCACCTCTCACCTCCCATTGATGTTGCCATGACGTTTGTCAGCTGGCATGACCCATCATCTCTCATATCATCTCCCAGCTGGGTTGTCCCTAGATTGCTCACGATTTAGCTTGCCCCTGAGCTTACGTAAGCTGGTGCTGTACACAAACATGTAGCACCCGGCGCCTCGGTACGTCGTACATGGCTTTCAGCGCAAGCATGACACAACCGACATGGCAACCGACATGTATTCGATTGGGCAGAAACAATAACACGTCACCTAGACGTGTGATTCAAGCTGTGCGATGGGTCAGCCGCGATCGGACCGGACGTGCTCCTGACGGGCTATGTGGCGGACATGACAGCTCGTGAGTCTAGCTCATCTGCACGCTTGTAGAAACGGCCCTCGATAGCTGATCCGTGATGAAAGACGAGTATTCTCTCACTCGGGGGCGGCTGACTGCATTTGCCTTGCCTAGACATCTCACCTCACCTGATGCGCTCTGGCGCTCCTGCCAATGCTTCGCAGATGAATCCTGCAGAAGCTAACGCTCACAAACACACTGTGTAACTGTGGTTGAGCTGTGAGCAACAAGGTGAGGATCACTCACCTGCAAGCACCACCATGCACAATCACCACCACTGCCACCTTGCCACCATACCACTGCCACCATGTGTGACCAGTGTTCTCCATAGTGTGTCACAGTGGAGCAGCACAAACTGGTGGACATGGCCATCACTACACGTGCCAGCAATGCTGTGTGCTGCGAGCACCCCTCCACTGCCTGCTCAGCAGTCCCCTTGCCCCTCACCCTGCAGCCTTGACCCAGTGCACCCGACAGCCCTGCAGCAATGGACAAGCGGCGCAGGCTTTGTCTGGTCACAAAAGAAGGCGGCACAGCTGCAGTAGCTGCTCCAGCAGCAGCTGCTGCCCCTCCTCCTGCCCCCTCGCTGCTGGACCTGCCCATATCACCGCTGAATTACATCATCAGCCAGGCCATGCAGCGGGGGGCCACATCAGCTCTGGCCCGCACCTGCTCTGCCCTGTATGACCGGGTCCTGCTGCAAACCCCAGCCTTACGCATCCAGCTCAAAGGCGAGCGCCGGGACCAGCTGGTTGCGCCCCGCATCACCGCTGCCCTGCGTGCCAGGACAGGCAAGCTGGCCTTGGTCTTGCAGCAGGATCAGCAGCAGCTGCATCAGCAGCATACCGAAGAGTGGTTGGCAATGCTGGGCAGCTGTTCAGCAGTGCAGGCGTGCAAACTGCACAGCACACAGGCTTTTGGGATTCGCTCTACACAGCCGCTAACCTGCACACCCCACCTTGCCCAGCGGCTGCTCTGGCCCTTCCCCAGCCTGACCTCCCTGTCCCTCACCGGCTACTCCGTCACCCACACTGGCCTGGCCAGCCTCCTCTCCCACCCGCAGCTGGCCCTGCAGCTGCAGCAACTGGACATCACCGGCACCACCGTCCAGTGCCCCCCACAGCCTGATGAGCCTGGCGCAGAGACCCTGAACAACCTGTTCCAGGGCCTCAGGCTGAAGCAGCTGAGCCTGGATGTGTCGAAGAAGTCTCCACTGCCCAATCTGCAGCCTCTAGCACAGCACCTGACGCAGCTGCACATCACCGCCTGGGCCTCTTGCGACGTAGCAGTGGGCTTCTTGCCCCTGCTGCAGGTGTTGAAAACCTCATATGAAGTCAAGGTGGAGCATGGTTCGCTACCACAGCTGCTGCAGGCGCTGCCCCGGCTGCACACCCTTCATCTACCTGGTACTAGCTTGCGGGGGCAGCACGAGCTGGATGCACTGCTGGCCGCCACTCAGCTGACCAGCATCCAGCTGTACTTCATATACGACCTGACCAGATCACGTGCAGATGCGCCCTGCAGCTGGCAGCGGTTGGAGCTCACAGCACGGTTGGAGTTCACAGCCAGCAGCTACTGCAATGCTGCCACCATCGCTGCCTACCTGCCGCTGCACTCCCTCACCCACCCACTGCTGTTCGACAACCTTGAGTTCAACAGCTGGGACTCAACCGCCCTGGTGACAGCTGCAGTCCACAACCTGACCCAGGCCTGCAAGGTGAAGGTGAAGGTGAAGCTGCTGACGCTGGAGCTCATGTCAGACATCAGTGGCATGCCAGGCAGCCATGGCATGAGGGAGTTGCTGGCCTTGCTGCAGCCACTGTGCAACTGCTGGCGCAAT
The DNA here is from genome assembly GCA_030144725.1 of Haematococcus lacustris. Taxonomy (NCBI): domain Eukaryota; kingdom Viridiplantae; phylum Chlorophyta; class Chlorophyceae; order Chlamydomonadales; family Haematococcaceae; genus Haematococcus; species Haematococcus lacustris. The sequence continues at coordinate 6,326,652 of JASKMD010000015.1, forward strand.
GCTGGGTCCACCTTCACGCTTAATGGTGCCACTATACGCGCTAAGGATGTCGAGGTGCTGGCTCCATTGTGCCAGGGCTGCACCCACCTGAAGCTCTACTACGGCAGTCTGGCCCCCACTGTGAGGTTCTGGCGCCAGGTGGTGCAGCTCCTGCCCACGGTCAGCCAGGTCACCTTCTTCGATGTGAAGGGTGTCTATGTCTATTCTTCATCCACAGCCATGTGCCAGTCACTGCGGGGCATGGCCGAGCAGCCTTGGGCGCGATGGCTGGACATCAAGGTCAGGTTCAAAGGCCAATCGCTGAGTGCAGGCTGTCAGGCCAACTATGAGTTTCAACATCCCTCTCAGCCCCAAAAGTTCGAAGTGTCCTTTGTGCAGTTTTAAAAGGATTGGCGTTAGACGCGTGATGAGACCGGCAGGCAGGGCAGGCGTCCCTTTTCGCGTATTTCAGCGACACTGAGTGCCTTGTTGCTCTCTTATGGTGACTCAGCCTTAGCCGTAGTCTGCTAACCTCGACGGTGTAGCGGGATGGCAGTAGTGGTGATTGGCTGGCTGGCTGTCAGGGGGGCAAGGCTGGAAGCTGACCCCTGCTCCATGGTGCCTGCCTGGTTTGTTTGAGGCCCATGGCCACTGCTGCAGGCACAGCCACAAAACACTGCTGGCACCCCAGTTCATGCCTAGGATTAATGTGAAGGTGACATAGATGAACGCGAAGGTGTCACAACCCTCCTCGGCCCACATCTAGCACCTTGCCCCACACTAGGGGTGGTGTTTTGTCGATGTGGACGTATGACCCCGTGCACATGGCATGGGCGCCTTCCATCTACACTGTTGCATGACCCCTGTGACAGGGCTATAGCCTGGTGTTGGCATGACATGCATGCATGCACTTATTGTGAGCTGATGACGGCTCAAGATAAGGTCACACACTACTGTGCCTCAGCAGGCTGCTGCTCCTGCTGCTGCTGTTGCTGGGCCTTGGGTGGGCAGTATTGCAGACGCTGTTAGCCCAGGCTTGGGTACCCCTTGCCCTTGGCTGGCAGCTCAGGCAGGTCCGGCCACCAGCCCAGCTCTAGCTGGCGCCACCTGCTTTCCCCGCTGCCGCTATGCAATGTACTTTGTCCTGAGTCGGCTGTGACCTTCTCAAGCAAGGTTTCTACGGCTGACTTCAGAGGATGGTGGTAGTCAGGCTGATGTGTGGACTTCGAGGCCAGCTTGTAACATGAATGGTTCAGGCTTGGCGGAAACGGCTGCTGCTGAGGGCTAGTGCTGCCGGGGCTGCTACTGTGGGCGAGCTATTACAAAACACTACTATGCCAAACGTGGTGATGAAGAGGTGCTGTTGCATAGCAGCCACCACTCTCTCAGTGGTGATGGCGGACACACCTTGGGGGTGCGCTGCACCAGCTAGGGGGGTGTATGTGTGGGTGTGGGTGTGGGTGTGGGTGTGGGTGGGTGGGTGGGTGAGTGGGTGGGTGGGTGGGTCGGTGGGTGTATTGCTGCTTGGGCTGCTGCAGGCATGCCATAGCTGATAAGCTGAAAGTGTGTGTGACGAAATGGAGGTGTGGTCTTTACTACTCACCACGAGGGCGTGAACATTGCGAACATAGGGTGTCATGATGTCATGCCAGTGGCCGCTGATACTTGTTGAAAGCAAGGGAACAGAGTAGTATGCGCAGGTTATACAAGCAGAGGAAAGTGTAGGACAAGCGTGGGTGGGTCGTGCATGGGCTGGCAGTACAAAAACTGGGCTGGGCCGTGCCTGGGTTAATAGCAGTCAGCGCACTGTCAACCCCCTATAAGCAGCAGCAGCAGCAGCAGCAGCAGCAGCAATGTGGCCAGGGTGGCGACACGAGGAGGTGTGGAGCATGTAGCCAATTCGACATGCGGTGACTGGCTGAAGACTCTTGTGAGAACGGTGGCTGTTGCTATCTATAGACAAAGCCAAACACCCCGAAGCTGACACAACAGGGTGACTGGCAGCAACAGGTGGCCAGCAGCTGCAGCATGGCTCCATCGTGTTGCCAGCATTTGAGCACTTGCCGGAGTTCACAACAGTGCTCAAGCACTTGGTGCATGAGCGAAAGTAGCTTCTGCAACAGTGGCCAGCAGTGCCTCACCAGTGCTACACAGCCTACGGCCAAGCTGTGGCACATCACTAGGGTACGCCCATATAATTCTAGGTGGTTCGGATTCCTAGAAAATTTTAGAAAAATGGCACGAAAACCTAGAATTCTAGGCTGGACGAATTTAGACTTCTAGGCTGGCGGTCGCTCCCTACACATCACAGGCCACATCTAGATCGAAGGTTGCTGCTTATCATGCAGCCTGGCCTATGACCTGGACCCCAAATGGGCATCACATGTGGCTAGGTAGCATGATGGTAAGCAGCCAAACATGGTGCTCCTGGATGAGTTCCGAACTGGTGCTGGCTCAGCCAATGCAACTCAGATGTGGTGATCTTTTGGCAGGCACTTCAACCCCAGTGCCACTTCTGCCTTGGCTGCAACCAATATGCGGGCTGGCATGTTCCTTGTCACACGCCAAGCTTGCGAGCGAGCCAGTGATTTTGGGGTACTGCAGGCGGGGCGGGGCGGGGCGGGGCGGGGCGGGGCGGGGCGGGGCGGGGCGGGGCGGGGCGGGGCGGGGCGGGGCGGGGCGGGGCGGGGCGGGGCGGGGCGGGGCGGGGCGGGGCGGGGCGGGGCGGGGCGGGGCGGGGCGGGGCGGGGCGGGGCGGGGCGGGGCGGGGCGGGGCGGGGCGGGGCGGGGCGGGGCGGGGCGGGGCGGGGCGGGGCGGGGCGGGGCGGGGCGGGGCGGGGCGGGGCGGGGCGGGGCGGGGCGGGGCGGGGCGGGGCGGGGCGGGGCGGGGCGGGGCGGGGCGGGGCGGGGCGGGGCGGGGCGGGGCGGGGCGGGGCGGGGCGGGGCGGGGCGGGGCGGGGCGGGGCGGGGCGGGGCGGGGCGGGGCGGGGCGGGGCGGGGCGGGGCGGGGCGGGGCGGGGCGGGGCGGGGCGGGGCGGGGCGGGGCGGGGCGGGGCGGGGCGGGGCGGGGCGGGGCGGGGCGGGGCGGGGCGGGGCGGGGCGGGGCGGGGCGGGGCGGGGCGGGGCGGGGCGGGGCGGGGCGGGGCGGGGCGGGGCGGGGCGGGGCGGGGCGGGGCGGGGCGGGGCGGGGCGGGCGGGGCGGGGCGGGGCGGGGCGGGGCGGGGCGGGGCGGGGCGGGGCGGGGCGGGGCGGGGCGGGGCGGGGCGGGGCGGGGCGGGGCGGGGCGGGGCGGGGCGGGGCGGGGCGGGGCGGGGCGGGGCGGGGCGGGGCGGGGCGGGGCGGGGCGGGGCGGGGCGGGGCGGGGCGGGGCGGGGCGGGGCGGGGCGGGGCGGGGCGGGGCGGGGCGGGGCGGGGCGGGGCGGGGCGGGGCGGGGCGGGGCGGGGCGGGGCGGGGCGGGGCGGGGCGGGGCGGGGCGGGGCGGGGCGGGGCGGGGCGGGGCGGGGCGGGGCGGGGCGGGGCGGGGCGGGGCGGGGCGGGGCGGGGCGGGGCGGGGCGGGGCGGGGCGGGGCGGGGCGGGGCGGGGCGGGGCGGGGCGGGGCGGGGCGGGGCGGGGCGGGGCGGGGCGGGGCGGGGCGGGGCGGGGCGGGGCGGGGCGGGGCGGGGCGGGGCGGGGCGGGGCGGGGCGGGGCGGGGCGGGGCGGGGCGGGGCGGGGCGGGGCGGGGCGGGGCGGGGCGGGGCGGGGCGGGGCGGGGCGGGGCGGGGCGGGGCGGGGCGGGGCGGGGCGGGGCGGGGCGGGGCGGGGCGGGGCGGGGCGGGGCGGGGCGGGGCGGGGCGGGGCGGGGCGGGGCGGGGCGGGGCGGGGCGGGGCGGGGCGGGGCGGGGCGGGGCGGGGCGGGGCGGGGCGGGGCGGGGCGGGGCGGGGCGGGGCGGGGCGGGGCGGGGCGGGGCGGGGCGGGGCGGGGCGGGGCGGGGCGGGGCGGGGCGGGGCGGGGCGGGGCGGGGCGGGGCGGGGCGGGGCGGGGCGGGGCGGGGCGGGGCGGGGCGGGGCGGGGCGGGGCGGGGCGGGGCGGGGCGGGGCGGGGCGGGGCGGGGCGGGGCGGGGCGGGGCGGGGCGGGGCGGGGCGGGGCGGGGCGGGGCGGGGCGGGGCGGGGCGGGGCGGGGCGGGGCGGGGCGGGGCGGGGCGGGGCGGGGCGGGGCGGGGCGGGGCGGGGCGGGGCGGGGCGGGGCGGGGCGGGGCGGGGCGGGGCGGGGCGGGGCGGGGCGGGGCGGGGCGGGGCGGGGCGGGGCGGGGCGGGGCGGGGCGGGGCGGGGCGGGGCGGGGCGGGGCGGGGCGGGGCGGGGCGGGGCGGGGCGGGGCGGGGCGGGGCGGGGCGGGGCGGGGCGGGGCGGGGCGGGGCGGGGCGGGGCGGGGCGGGGCGGGGCGGGGCGGGGCGGGGCGGGGCGGGGCGGGGCGGGGCGGGGCGGGGCGGGGCGGGGCGGGGCGGGGCGGGGCGGGGCGGGGCGGGGCGGGGCGGGGCGGGGCGGGGCGGGGCGGGGCGGGGCGGGGCGGGGCGGGGCGGGGCGGGGCGGGGCGGGGCGGGGCGGGGCGGGGCGGGGCGGGGCGGGGCGGGGCGGGGCGGGGCGGGGCGGGGCGGGGCGGGGCGGGGCGGGGCGGGGCGGGGCGGGGCGGGGCGGGGCGGGGCGGGGCGGGGTCTAATACGCACCTAATATTAGACGGTAAGAGCAGGTTCCCACCGGGGTTCAAATCACGGGGATCTCTCAGTAGGTTGTTCATTTGCGCCAAGCTGTGTGTTTCGCCTGTGAGGCTTGCTCAACCCCTAAACAACGGTTGTTGACATTGCACTTGCATCTGAAGGCCATGCTGGGCGATGGGTGGGTGGCAGTGATTATTTTCGTAGGTCAGGCCCAATGCTGACCAGTTGCGCTCTGCCGCAGCTGTCGTATTGTTACTATCGGGATGTGAGGTCCCAGAGATCGCGGCGTACGCTGATGTTCGCTGTGACATCTTCATGTTGTTTGAGTGGTTTGAGTTGTCCTCATCGCCATCATTGCTCACTGCACGCGTCTTTATAAAGTGGTTAAAGTAGTTATAGTTGTCCTCATCAACGAGTGCCGTATGTAGTGTGCAACGCAGCGGATGCTGCCTCTCAGTTTGAGTCAGATTTTTTACGCTGGCGCCCTCATCGCTTGCAAAATGCTTTGGCGATGCCCTCCACGAACTCAAAGTCACAAGTTGCGGTGAACTTGCGAGCCTGGACTTTCAACATCACCACAGACGTGTCAGTATTCTTGCCATTGTACTTCTGTTATCTGGTTGCGGCCATCGCCGCTTGGCTGCCGATGCAGCTGCCGGCCTGCCTGCCGGCTGGAAGTGACAATGTGACGCGCTTGCAATTGCGACCAGTGCGCTAGGGTCGCACGGCTGCACTCACAGCGCCCAGGATCAAACATCGTCATCTAATACGCATATTAGATCTAATACCGGCCGGATTAGATCTAATATAATCTAATACCTAATATTAGGCGGGGGGAGCCGCGCCCTAAGCATGGCTCCATCGTGTTGCCAGCATTTGAGCACTTGCCGGAGTTCACAACAGTAGAGCGAAAGTAGCTTCTGCAACAGTGGTCAGTAGTGCCTCACCAGTGCTACACAGCCTAGGGCCAAGCTGTGGCACATCACTAGTATACGCCCATATAGTTCTAGGCAGTGATGGGTAATACAAGATACGTGTATCGATACCGATACGTATTTTTTGTATAATACAAGAATACACGTATCGTATTAAAAAATACAAGTGCCGGCCGGCAAGTTGCGTCGATGCCTTAGAAGCAGCTGCTGGCTGCTGCCACAACTAGAGTCCGCGCTAAAGCAATGCCGCGCGGGGCTAAAGCCATCGGCCTACTCCCGGAGCAGCCGGTCGCATGTGCCGGCTTTACATGCAAGAACATCAAAGTTGGGAGGCCCTGACTTTCCGACGTCGCCGTCCTGCCCAGACATCAAGGACAGGCTGCGGGACTGGTTGCGCTGCTCCTAGCTGCTCCTTTCCCGCGTGACATGTTGCCTCTGTATCGCTGTATTGTATCGATACAAAAAATACACGTTTTTTCTTGTATTTTCTTGTATTTCCTGTATCGATACATGTATTACCCATCACTGGTTCTAGGTGGCTCGGATTCCTAGAAAAACCTAGAAAAATGGCACGAAACCCTAGAATTCTAGGATGGACGAATTTAGACTTCTAGGCTGGCGGTCGCTCCCTACACCTCACAGGCCACATCTAGATCGAAGGTTGCTGCTTATCATGCAGCCTGGCCTATGACCTGGACCCCAAATGGCTATAACCCTATGACCTGGACCCCAAATGGGGCGGGGCGGGGCGGGGCGGGGCGGGGCGGGGCGGGGCGGGGCGGGTGCGGGAGTTTGGGAGGGGGCAATGAGCATGGTCCTACTACATGCCTCCCAAGCTAGCTCAGCTGGCTTCGATTGACCTTGACTGGTGTTTGCCTGAAATGTGTTCCCATTCCATCCCCCCGCTGCATCATAGCCCCGGCCGCAGTGCCCGAGGAGGGCCCGGGCAGTGTCACTTCTTGTCTAGGGACCGAGGCTGTTGAGTTCAAGGGGTGCCCTGATGGCAGAGTGTCAGCGACGGTAATTACCTTGGCATGGTTTGCTGCGCTAGCACACGGCAGCATTTTAAGCAACCCCGCATTTGAAAAAACTTTGGACTAACCCCAGTCGATGCCATCACTAGCGTTGGCGCACGCGTGAGGGCAATGACCACTCCGCTCGCGCTTCAACCATAACCTGCTAGTCGTACAACACGCTCCAGGTTTGGTCCACCAGGAGGTAGGATAGCTTCCCGCACAATTACAGACAATTAGAAAATAATAATCTCGTCGACAAAACCGTACATCACTGGACTGCACACCGACTGAAAATTTGCTAGCATGCTCGACCCCAAAACTCTAGCTTAGCAGCAAGCAACATAAAATACAAAGCAACCTCTGCACGCAATATCTGGCCAAGCAGGTCATGAAAATGCCTCAACTCAAACAAGGAGGGGTCAGCCAACCCGCAGGGGTCAGGTGTCGCCTCCACACGGTTGACCTGCTAGAGGGTGGTCAAAAATACCAATAGGGCGATTCGTGCTTCCAGCACTGAACAATGTGAAAACCACCAGCTGTCAATATGCAACCTGCTCTCCTGCATTCTGCCTCCACAAAATGAACAGCCACAGCCACGTCAGCACATTCATGGCAGTCAGCCTGTCAGCGGTGCCAACCACTGCAGCTTTGTCATCCTTTCAATCCATCCTGCAATACATCAACTGCCACGCACCATGAGCTATGCCCCTTCCTGAACAGCCAGCCACATGCACTGAGGTGTGGGGTGTTGGCCACAACATTGACAACCAGCCCCTTGTATTACTATAAACTGCTCAACTTGCCAACCACTGCTCAACATGGGGATCAACATTGCATGCTGCATGCACCCCATGCACTCTGAAGGGCTCTACCCTGGTTCCTAGTGGCGGACAACCCTCCTCCCCTCCTGCTCCCCTGCTACTCCCCTGCGGCACATGTGATGCAGAGCATCAGGCAGGGCAGGTCATCGTGAGGAACCCCAGGCTAGCAGGCAGCAGCAACACGCACAGCATCGCAGCTGCCAGTCATTGCAGTGGAAGCGCCTCCAGCCTCTCTTTTCCGCGTTGCCATGGGCAATGAGAGATACACCCATACACCTGTCAAGCTGCACTGGCCTCACAGTGGCTGGCGTGGACATAGAGACCAAGAGGTGTGACGCAATCGCCTTCACCTTCATAGCTAGGGCACAGCACCTCCTCCCTCACTAGGCACTACTAGGAGGGACCATTAGGGAGCACTAGGGACCACTACGTGGAGCTGGTGTTTTGCTGTGTGGAGATGGCTTGGCCACAGCACGGCGCCTGCAAGTCTGTCCTCATCCTGCCTGCTGCCTCCCAATGTGCCCATGTGCTTCTGTCACGCATCACCCATGCATGTCTTGGCCAAGTCTGATGCATCAATTCATCCTGCCTATCAGCGCTATTCTGCCCAGGCATCCTCAATGTCATCTTGTGTGCATGGTGGTACATGGTGGTCACTCCTTGTCACTCTGAAGCTATCCTGACACCCCACATAGAACTGAATAACTGAAATACGACACCACCTCACCCCACCCTGCCTAAGGCCAGGACTAATCCGAGCCAGCCCCCACCAGCACTATTGACTGCGAGGGCAACGCCCAGAAGGAACCTGGCCCTCACTCCTGCATGTGATGCCTATGCCCCATCAGCTCATGTGTGACCGTTTCCACCCCTGCATTCCTCCACACCAACCCAGAGTTGCTGCTCACAGAGCACACAAGCCCCTGGGACCCCCTCCCGCACCCCCCGGGCCGCCAGGCTTGCCCCATGCCTCAGACCTGGCACCTCAGGGACCGCTGCCCTGTCCACATGCTGCTGCCCCAGGGCTGTGCCCCAAGGCCTCATAGCCTGTGGCCCCATGCCTCTGTCCCTCATACCTCACACCTGGCACTTCAGGGTGTCCCTGCCTGCCCACCGTCACCAGGGCCACATGCCCCTGCCTCCCTCGCCAGTTTTCTGTGCGATGGGCGGGCCGCATGCGGTTACAGAGGTCACACTGGCTGGAAGTGTGACTCACCACAGAGGTCGCTGCCTGGCGCCATGAGGCCACTGGCTGCTTGCGGGCTGCGGCATCAGGGGCTGGTGGCTGCAGCGGTGCCGCGGGGGGCCAGGGTCCAGATGCACAGGTCGCCCTGCGCGTCACCGCTCACCAAGCACTCCCTGCTACCAGTGGCCAGTGCCCGCACCCCTGCAGCAGCAGCAGTAGCTGCGATGCTGTGACTGGCAGCACCAGCAGCCCAGCAGCAACAACATCAGCAGCAGCGGCGGCACTGTCACTAGCAGCACTAACACAGCAGCATGGCAGCAATGGCAGCGGCGGCGGAGGCGGCGTCAGCAGTGGCACTGTCACCATCACTAGCAGCACGGGTGCAAGTGGCAGCGGTGGCGGCGGCGACAGCAGCAGCAGTGGCACAGCAGTGGCTGGCAATGTCAGCCGATGGCGTTGCGGCGACGCGGACCTTAGCGGTGCAGCAGCGCTCAGGCAAGGCGGGGGCAGGGGGAACCAATGCACACTGTCGTGTGGCTTTCACAGAGGGCAATGGCTTGAGCGCAGGCAGGGGTGAGGCAGCAGGCGGGGACCAGCCCACCTGCACAGTGGCTCGCCAGCGGCGCTCCTGCGGGCTGCAGCGGCAGCAGGCTGGCACGCTGGCGGGCTGGTGAGATCACCGCCTTGGGCTCCAGCAGGTCGAGGAACTCGGCAGCAGCGGACAGGGGATGCCAGCGCCGCACCAACTGCGTCACAGGGAACAAACAACGCAGCTCAGCTGAGCTGCGGCTTCACAAACGCCCAAGACTTAGACTGACCCACAAGCTCAGGTTCTTAGCTCGACCCTTGTTGAACGCATCGCTCAGATGAAAAAGTCTGCGCACTTCACGTAAAAATCGCATGTCAAAGGTCGCTTTCCATAGTGCGATGCGCGATAGCGCATTTCGCAATGCGATCATTTGATAGCGCAATGCCACCTCTGTGATATGGTGTTTCATAGCAAACGCTATATAAATCGCGCTTTGACAAACCGCATTGTGGACCCCAGCAGTAACAGCAAACAGCAGCAGCTGGTGTCACTGCGGGCGTTACTGCTTTGAAAATAAGAGCCAGGTCAACAGCGAAGGCGAAGATTGTGCTACTTTACCACTCCCTACACTATTCGTCACACTGCATCACTTGATTCTTACCTTGTCATCACCACCTGTGTACAGCAGGCCGTCAGGACCTAGGGTGATGCAGTGCATGGAGGCGCCCAAGTGGGCGTCATGCACCTGCATGCAGTCCATGTAGAAAAGAACAAGCACCTGCAGCTACAGCTCAGAGCCACGATGACAACAAGCTGCAGTCAGATGAGGGTAGGATGTCTCACTGCAGCGCTGTCTAGCTTGTACCTGGTCGTACCGATCCCTTGATAGAGCAGGCAGGGCGTGGAGGCAGTTCACCTGGATACTGCTTTGTGTTCAAGTGTCAAGGCATGCAGGGTGTGCGTGCCCGTCAGTGGGTAAAGTCCCACCCTGCCCTCAACCCCTGCCCCTGACCCTGCCCTGTCTATAGCTTTGCGCAGACAGCTATGTTCCAGGGGGCCTCGTCTCTGCAAACTGACTGCTGTATGTGCATGAGCATCACACCTGGGCTGCAAGAGTGAGGTCATCGGTGCTCCATGCTTGCAGCGCGCCGTCCAGGCCTACGCTGTACAGGCGGCTGCCGTACACTGCCAGGCCCGTGACAGCAGCAGAGTGGGCTGAGGACACCTGAGCCAGCTGCAGGCGGGCCAGGACACAGGGGCAGGGGTGGAGGGTGAGGGGCAGGGGCAGGGGCAGGGGCAGGGGCGAGGGGCAGGGGGCAGCGGCAGGGGCAGGGGCAGGGGCAGGGGCAGGGGCAGGGGCAGGGGCAGGGGCAGGGGCAGGGGCAGGGGCAGGGGCAGGGGCAGGGGCAGGGGCAGGGGCAGGGGCAGGGGCAGGGGCAGGGGCAGGGGCAGGGGCAGGGGCAGGGGCAGGGGCAGGGGCAGTGTACCCTTAGCTTGCCTTCCTGACTTACACCACTGATGCCCCTCAGACCACCCGAGCTGAGACTCACCGGCTTGAGACTGCCGCTCTTGGTGACAGAGAAGCCGTGGATACCGCCTGCTGCTGTGCCGACAAACACGGCGCTGCTGTTGGGGGCGGCGGCCAAGGCCAGGATGTCTCCCTTCATCACCTCCTGCTTGCAAGATAGGGCAGAGGAAGGCCAAACTAAGAGGGTGGTTGGGTGGTTAGGGTGGTTGTGCGGGGCTGTGGGGCCCCCTAGACTGTCAGGGTATGGGAGGACATGGCATGACAGGGAGGTATTGCATGGCTAAAAAGTCAGGGTCAGGGTCAGGGTCAGGGTCAGGGTCAGGGTCAGGGTCAGGGTCAGGGTCAGGGTCAGGGTCAGGGTCAGCTGTGGGGCAGGAGCTGCTGACCTGTGTGTGTGTCAGTGATGGCAGCCCCCTCCTGGTGTCGTGCAGCAGGAGGCAGTGGTTGGCTACACTGAACAGCCAAGGGCCTGAAGCCGCCAAGGCCCGCACGCAGCCTGGGTAGCCGGCTGCCATGACGCGCAGTTGGGTGCTGCTGGCGCTGGCGGTGTCGCTGCTGCAGGGGTGGGGCAGGAGGAGGGGAGGAGGGGAGGAGTGAGGGAGGGGAGGAGTGAGGGAGGGGAGGAGTGAGGGAGGGGAGGAGGGCAGGAGGGGAGGAGGAGGGGAGGAGGAGGGGAGGAGGAGGGGAGCAGATGGGGAGGAGGAGGGGAGGAGGGAGGGTTCAGGCCTGACCTGGCAACGGTGACAGGCCAGGCGAGCAGCTGGTGTGCGGCCGTGCCGCAGTACAGCAGCTCTCCCTGGACCTGATCATGCTCTGGGCTAGCTGGCTGCCGGGCCAGGCTGAACACAGGGCCACCGGGTGCAGCCAGACGGGTGGCCTGTGTGAGGCAGGGCAGGGCCAGGCTAGGTAAGGGATGCGCATGGCAGTGGTGCTGCTGCTGCTGCTGCCGCCGAAGCCAATGATGAAGATGGATCTAATGAGGATGAGAATGCACCTCCCACCTCCCCTCCGCCCCTCCTCCCCCTCCTTCCCTCCTCCCCTCCTCCCCCTCCTCCCCTCCTCCCCTCCTCCCCTCCTCCCCTCCTCCCCTCCTCCCCTCCTCCCCTCCTCCCCTCCTCCCCTCCTCCCCTCCTCCCCTCCACCCCTCCTCCCCTGGCTCTTTCCCCTCCCCTCCTCCTCCCGCACAGATCAGGCTACAGGGCAGTGGCGAGCTGCAGCATGGGCTGGGCCCCTCCATGCTGGTGGCCATGGTGGTGATGGGAAGGTGGATAAACCCCCAGCGGGCCGTCTGGCAACAGAGCCAGGACTAGGCACGACTACAAGGGGTTGGGAGATCCCTACGCCACTGCTGCTTTGACTGCTTGTTTGTCATGCAGGGGGCGATGGCACAGCAGCATGCTGGGTTTGGGCTGCTGCTCCAGTCATGGACATACAGTCATGGACATAGAGTCCGTAGGGGTGTGTGTGCTGGGCAGTACCCGGGCTGTGTGGCCCTTGCCGCATGGTCAGGAGGGGGTCAGGCTGCACAATGTCAGGAGGGGTCAGGCTGCTCAATGGCAGTGTGACCGAGTGTGACATTGTGCCAACTGTCAAAGTGATGAGCGTGGCAGATGGGGATCATCAGCTGGGGGTACTGACCTGCACCTGGTGCTTTGCTGTTAAGGGCTCCAGGTCCTCATTGGCCTCACACGTCCCCTCACTCCCCTCATGCTCACCAGCACCGCATGAGGTCACACTTCCCATCTCCATGGGCACAGGAGTGACACCGAGGTCCACGTTGAAGTGCGTAGGGGTAGGGGCAGGGCCAAGTCCAGCCGGTACATGAAAGCCATTGCTAGCCACACTGTTGAAGTGGGCAGCGTTAAGGCTGGCGGTGTGGCTGCCTTGGAAGCCGCTGACATCATCGTCGCTGCTGTCACGTGATCTGAACTGATTGCTGGTCGCCGCGGCTGATCTGGTCAGATGTGATCTGAGCTGAATGCTGGTCGCTGCACCCAGCCCCTCACCCGCTGCTGCTAGCCCCGGCCCTGGCCCCCCCAGCCACCGGCACCCCTCAGCTTCCTCGGCCACCTTGGAGGCGGAGGAGCATGCGGAACACAGCTGCACTGCACCTGACCCCGGGCCGCCGCAAGCACATGTGTGACCTGGTACATGGGAAGAGTGAGTTGCATGGGGCCAGGGAGTAATGGAGTAGCTTCCAGAGCTGGCCCAGCAGGGGGTTGGCCCTGATCCTTGGCCATGAGGCATCAGGGTGGGAAGCTGTGTGGCAGCTGCTGATGCCAGCGGCTGTGTGAGTGTCAGTGCTGCGGCGGCGGCGGCGGCGGCGCCTGCTGACCCAGCCTGGGTGGCCTGTGCTGGTGCCACTGCTTGTGAAGCCATTAGCTGGCCGAGCTGAGTGCCATCAGGAGCCTGAGAGCCGGTGGTGGTCTGGGTGTGTCCAGTGGGCAGGTCTGCCTGGGCCGAGCCAACGAGTGCGCCATCCTGCTGCTGCTGCCTGGAATGTTCCCAGGGGGCGCCTGACGCCAGGGCACCTGGCCGAGGGGGAGGGGGGGCCTGCAGGCCATGCTGCTGCTGCTGCATTAGGAGGGATCTTGGTGGGTGCAGTGATGGGGCACTGGGGGTATTCAAGCCAGGTGGTGTGAGGGAGGTGTGAGACACAGTGTTGGTCAGCAACACCTCCAGCTGCAGGGCAGTGAGGGCATCACCGAGCAGCCTGCTCTCCTGCCATGGTTGTGCATGCGCAACTGCCATAACTGATTCAACTGTTGCAACAGAACCACCAACTGCCATGGAGCTGACTGCTGCGATGTCTGGGCAAGAGCGGGAGGCGGAGCTGAGCAGGGTGAGTGGGGGGTGAGGCTGGGGGTGAGGGTGGCCCTGGGATGGGTTGAGGGCTGGCTGCTTGCAGGCTTCTGTGGCGCTCAGGGAAGCCCCTTCACGAGCCTGGACCTCTTGAAGTGCTGACGCATGGGGCTCCGCATGGAGGCTTGCATGGGTGCTTGCATGGTTGCTTGCATGGGTGCTTGCATGGGTGCGAACCAGGGGCCTCAACTCTGGTTCCCTCCATGCTCCTAGCTCCGCATGCAGCTGGCACGATGTGGGGCGGGCGGTGGTGGTGTACCCAGCCTGCAGTCACCAGGCCAACAGGGCCAGCACTGTGAATGCTGCAGGCCCAGCAGCGTGGTGAGTCAGCGTCTCTGGTGTTGACCAGACAAGGTCAAAAGTGACCAGCAGCGCTGCAGTCCCAGCAGCGTGGCGACGCCTGTCGTGTTGATCAGACAAAGCCAGACAGGAGCAGCAGCCTCAGTGGCCCAGGCCTAGCAGCGTGCAGTGGCAGCCTCCTGGAGTCAGGGTGGGGCTGAGCAGGCTGGCTGAGTGCTGAGGGCTCAGCTGCTGGCTGAGCCCTGGCGGATTGCAGGGCTGGCAGTGCTAACAGTGCTGCTGGCAGTGCTGGCAGTGGTGCTGGCAGTGGCCTGGGAGCAGGGGTCCGTCTAGTGCTCTGAGCAGGCTGGCTGAGTGCTGAGGGCTGAGTGCTGAGCTGCTGGTCAAGGGTTTTTGGGGCCCATAGGAGGGTACAGCAGCTGCATGTTGCAGCAGTGGGAGGTGGCAGCAGCAGTGGGTGCCGGCAGCAGGAGAGGGGGGCGGCAGCAGCAGCAGTGGGGGGCAGCAGCAGCGGCAAAGCCAGCAGCAGGCCCAGCGTGTGGTTCATCCAGGTGGTGGAGTCCAGCCCTGTGAGGGTGTACCTGGTGTGCCTGGCTGCTGGTGAGGCGCCAGGATGCAAGCGAGCTGTCCAGGGAGGCGGACACCACCAGCTGCTCCCCTGCAGACCAGCAGCAGCAGCAGCAGCAGCAGGGGTAAGGAGCAGCATTATTGACACCAGTAGCAATAACAGCAGCAACAACAGCAGCAGCAGCAGCAGCAGCAGCAGCAGCAGCGGCGGCAGCAGCAGCGGAGGCAGCAGCAGCAGCAGCCAACTGGGGCAGGGGCCTCACCAGCATAACTACTCCACTAGCAGCAGCAGGGGTACGAAGCAGCCGCAACAACATCACTGACACCAGCAGTAGCAGTAGCAGCAGCAGCAGCAGCAGCAGCAGGAAGGAGAAGCAGCAGCACCACCACCACCACCACCACCACCACCACCACCTCCACAACCACCAGCACCATAAAACCAACAGCTGGAGCACCAGAGGAGCACCAGCAGAGCAGCAACTGCAGTACCATGGTGTGCCCTGAGCTCTAGGCTAGGGAGAGGCATCCTCTGCTGCAACAGCTAGCTCTGGGTGGCTTTATGGGTGACTTAAAGGGGGTGTTACTGTGCTGCCGCCTAAATCACTGTGCAAAGGACATCTTTTTTGAGCCAGGGTAGCAACCCAGTGATTGAAGCACAGGCGCAGGTCAGCCAATCAGCCAATCAGCCGGGCAGACGGGCAGGCAGTCAGCAGGTCAGCAGGTCAGGTGGTCAGCAGGTCAGCAGGTCAGGCGATCAGGCGGTCAGTTGTCCACATGTTGCCCGGTCAGCAGGTCAGGCATATGGGCAGGGTGCTCACCAGGGGCATCCTGCAGCACCAGCAGGGCTGACACGCTGGCAGAGTGAGCATTCACCAGCTTGGACTTCAGGCTAGTGTGCGGAGCAGCTGCAGGACCTGCACAGAAGCGGAATGGGCAGGTGGCTGAGTGGTTTGGCAGTGAAGTGCAAGCTGAGAGCTGGGAAAACCAGCTGGTTGAAGATGACGCCATATGCTGCCATCTATCATGATGTGAGGGTCGCTGCTGCTGTTTCTGCTTCCTGGCAACAGAACCAACTACTACCATGTCTGCCTGGGCCGAATGCCTGTGACCCTAACCGTCGTGTTGAAAGAGCGTGCAGCCCAACAACCATACTGGCGAGTCCTACTCGCGAGTCAGTGGAGGTAGTAGAGCACAATTGGCGCACATGTCGTGGACTGCCCGCACCTTCCGCCGCAGTCTCCAAAGAGGGTACGCGTGTTGTTGTGACCAACTGTGCATCTGCTGTGATGCAGTTCTCCTTCACCGCCCCCCAACCGCCAGATGTAGTATTATATCTTCCCCTCGCTCCTTTGCTCAGATGGGTCAAGGAGCAGTTGAGCGGACGTGTAAACCATCTAGCGGGTGTGGAACTTAGCCCCCGCGCAACCGAAGACTGCCTATACACAAGCATCGTATCGGCGTGCTGGACGGCACCACTCTAGGTCCTCGCCCTTTCACTACAGCTCAGCGGGAGCTGAGGCTTATGAGCGGCTACGCGTCAAGACTCCAACCGGGATTTGGCCCCGACACCCGGCATGCAACTTTATCAACACCAACTCTTACCGTATGTCCGTAGTAGGGAGCGTCTGATGTAGCTACATGTAGGTACATGTGCCTGTTATATATGCGGGAGTAAAGTAACTGCTTGATGTTTTGTAAGGCTAACAGCCTGTGCAACCGGCTTGATGTTTTGTAAGGCCCGACCAGTGCAACCGCTGCCTGCCCTTGGGCAGCTGGTCAATGGCCAGCTTGTAGCGCCGCTGGTACTCCTCGCCTATGGGGGGCAGAGCCTCTCGGTCCTTCCAGCTGTACAGCTCCAGGGTGCGCTGCATGCTCTCCCTAATGCGCTGGAAGTTGAGGCATCCGTTGGTGTCCCGGTTCAGCCACCTGCCCCATGGGGGAGCCTGGGGTGGTGGGGGTGGGCCAGGTGGCTCCTGGGCTGGGGGAGGGGGGTCCTGGGCAGGTGGGTTTTGGGCAGGTGGAGGGGGCTCCTGGGCTAGGGGGGCCTGGGCAGGGGAGGAGGTTGGGCGGCACCTCATGGCACCACAGCAGGCCCCGCACATACTGCCCATGTCGCTGGCTATTGGATGGGCGCACCAGCCGCTGGATGACCTGGCCTGCTGGGGATACCCAGTCCTTGGGTAATAGTCCTTTGGCAGCCCCACCTAGGTAGGTGCGACCATGCGTTACCAGGCTCCACACAGCACTGACGGCCGTCCAGCTATGCCCTAGACAAGCTTGGCATCGAGGTGTCAACTTCGGAGTAAGCGGTGACCAGCCCTGACTATACCTTTACAACAAGCGGGTGCGAGAAGCGCGGCATGCAGTAGCCTGGTTGGTCCATGCTGACCCAATTGAACATTTCCTCAAGAGTGCCACAGCTGATGTGCAGCCTTCACAACATAAGGGATATCAAAACATCGCCAGCGCCGCCGCAGCACAGAATTCGAAATGCAACCGGCCATGCTTAAGCACCCCTGATGCGAACGCATGGTAGGCATGTCATGTCGCAGCATGAACAGCCTGGTGCCCATGCTGGCCCTGTGGGAGCTGGCTTGCGCTTGGCCCTGCAAGCAGGGTGCCTGTGAGCAAAGCCCTGACCCTGCCCACCATCTCCTGCCCGGGTGCTTGCGAGGTAGGAGAAGGTGTGGTGAGTGGCTCCCCTCCGGAGGTGTGCCTGAGCAGGCAGGCAGAGAGGCAGGCAGTGCAGCAGCGTTACCCTAAATGTGATAAAGGCCTTGGGTGGGCGGGACGGGGCGGTGAATTAGACATGCAGCAATTGTCAGATTGAGCAGGGGTTGCCTCTGTTGCCAGCCTCTGTTGCATCACACCTCCTTCCTCACACAACACCTGAGCATGCACATGCCCTCACTCTGTCGCATGCATGCCTCCAGATGCCTCCACATGACCTCGCCTTCCAGCACATTATTCCACCTATCACCGATCACCACCCATGCATGGGAACCCAGCTGGCAGTCATGCGGGCACAGCAAGCAGCTATGTATATACATGTATATACGTACCTACGTATATACGCCACAACGGTTCTGGCCACCCCTGCACCTGAGCATGCAGATGCCCTCACTCTGTTGCATGCATGCATCCAGGTGTGTCGTACCTCGCCTTCCAGCGCTTAGCCAGCTTGCGGTGCTGGCGCACGACCTTGCACTCCAGGTGCAGCAGGGCCCGCTTGAGACCCTGCTGGGCTGCCGGCTGGCCTGCGCCACCTGGGCCAATACAGCAGGCACAGCGGCAGCAATGATGTCACCTGGCAGGGCCACTGCGGCAGCAACAAGGCAGCTGCCAAGAACACAGCACTTACACCCAGAAGAAGCAGGAGGATGAAAGATGAAGAAGAAGACTAGTCTGGCATGATAACCAGCGTGTCAAGAGAGAAAGCAGCTCATGCCTGAGGTGATGCCTGCTCCCATCATGCAGGATCACCACTTTTTATTTTATTTAACTTATGAATAATGACACAAACAGCACAACACACTGCTGCAAGTGGGAGTGTGTGTGAAGGGGAGCCAAGGTCGTGCTTCATCTGATGTGGTGCGGGTCCTCACACCCCTGCTGCTACCATGATGTTGCTCAACAACTACCTTGACTACCTGCTGCCCTTGTTGCACCTGCCTACCAGCTGCCTACCAGCTGCCTACCAGCTGCCTGCCAGCTGCCTGGCACCTGCCTACCGGCTGCCTACCAGGGAGGGTGGCGTCCCAGCCCCCAGGTGGGGGGTGCACCAGCAACAGCTCTTGAAAGCCCTCAGGTCCGCCCAAGCAGGGCAGCTGGAAGGACGCTGCAGCTCAGGCAAGGGTGGCAAGCAGTGCTGGGCGATTGGGTAATAATGTAATAAGTCGGTAATAATCCAGCGCAAAAACCGGTAATAAGTCGAAAAAACCGTCCTCAAAATGAGTGAACTTTATTACATCGGTAATAGCTCCACCGCCCGTTTGGTACTCCGCTTATTACTTATCCCCCAACAATGTATCCCATCTTCCGCAAACCCCAAAGCGGGCGGCTGCCCACCACAGCCGAACATCCATCGCAGTACAACCACATAGCGTCCCAACGCTCTGTAACAACAAGTGCCGATGACGAAGGCGTTGAGGTCAGTAACCGTAGCATGTCCGTCAACGCAGCATGTCAACAACGCGATGCGATGAGTATATTTGGGTGCAGAGCGTAGCAAGCGATGATGATGCGGACTTGGAAAAGAATGGACCTGCCAAGGTTGGTATACAGCAAGATGCCCAGGTTGTGAAGAGCTCCCAATAGGATCTTGTCCTTGCAGAGCAAGGTGAAGAAAGGCAGCAGTGATGGAGCTTGGGTCAGCAAGCAGAAGTATGGCATCACTGACAGCATGCGCAAGGACCATGGGCATTGGATTAAGCCTATCCTTGGCAGCCCCGACCGTGTCAGCTGCCGGTTCTGCCTCCACCCTCAGTCGATACAAGCCCGCAAGGCCACTGTCGATACGCATGCAGCCTCCGTCAAGCACTCTAACGCAGTGAAGGCAGTTGGGCTCAGTCCTGGCGGCCGTCCTTTTGGTACCATCCCTCTCAGCCCAGCGGCCCTCCCTCTCAGCCCAGCTGGCACAGCAAGGGTGGACAAGATTGCCATGAGACACGCCAAGCAGCAGCTATCAGTCCTGGCGGTCTAGGGCTACAGCCCAGCCTATTGCATGCTGACCCACTAGGGCTAGGGTGTGGGGCTAGGGTGTGGGGCTACAGGGCTAGGTTTAGGGCTGCATGCTAGGGTTAGGGCTAGTGTTAGGGTGCATGCTAGGGTTAGGGCTGCATGCTGACCCATTAGGGCTAGGGTGTGGGGCTACAACCCTGTTGCATGCTGACCCATTAGGGCTAGGGTGTGGGGCTACAGCCCTGTTGCATGCTGACCCATTAGGGCTAGGGTGTGGGGCTACAGCCCTGTTGCATGCTGACCCACTAGGGCTAGAGTGTGGGGCTACAGCCTAGCCTGTTGCATGCTGACCCACAAGGGCTGGGGTGTGGGGCTATGTAGGATATATTGCATATGTGGGATATATCACAAGGGAGTATGCTGTAATTGTTTAGACTCAAATGGCGATTTTTGCGATTTATTTTAACTTATTTTGATTTATATTTAATAAACAATTAATTAGTTAATTAATATATATTAAAAGTAATAAAAAACTCCTGTTTTGATGTTTTTTATTACACTGAGTAATACGTCTTTGGCGAATCGCCCAGCACTGGTGGCAAGCCAGGACAGGCAAGGAGATCGTGACATTTTTTTTTATTTTTTTTTTTTTCGCGTGTGAGGCGAATGTGATAACCAACTACACCACAGAGACACGTTTGAATGCTAACATAAGAGAGGAAGGCGACTGGGAATGGCAGTGGCATAGATGGATCCCCCTTGGTCATGTCCTGACCGTCAGCAGGTAACAGGTTCAATTCGCAACACCAGCGTGTCAATAGCATCAGGGCCCGGGAGTGCAGCTGCTGACGGCGAGTTTGAAAATTACGCTGGCACGACATTGAGGTGTGTGCGGAAGCGGGGTTAGAGGAGAGTGCACGAGCAGCACAGTGCGCGTCCACTTACCCATCAGCGCGGCCATCACTGAGTCGGGCACATATCTGCCGCGGCCCTCACTCAGCGA
The DNA here is from genome assembly GCA_030144725.1 of Haematococcus lacustris. Lineage (NCBI taxonomy): Eukaryota > Viridiplantae > Chlorophyta > Chlorophyceae > Chlamydomonadales > Haematococcaceae > Haematococcus > Haematococcus lacustris. The sequence goes on from JASKMD010000015.1 coordinate 6,346,755, forward strand.
CTGCTGCTGCCAGAGCGCCAGCCAGTTCATGGGGGGCACTGCCAGTGAGGCCACCAAGCGGAACCCCGCACTTCTGAAAGGCGCGAGCAGCGCTACGCGCTTGCTGCGCGACACACTGCGCAGCGTGCAAACAATGTAAATGGTTTGCGAGTACGGGCATGCCGCGAACATGCCTGACGCAGGCGCTACCCGCGGCGACTACCAAGATAAGAAGCAGCAACATCGCCGACAGTGGTGGTGCGATGAACCCAGCCCGCTCCCCTTGCCCTGCCCTCATCGCCCCGCCCGGCCCTCCGCGCCCAGGTCATATCGCCCTGATTACCCTGTTGACTACCCTCTAGTTGCCCTGGTGTCCTACCCCGCTTCTACACTCACTGCGTTTGGTCCAGTATGCAGTTTCTCCTGCGCGCCACAGCCCTCTTCAGCCAGACCTCATACACGGACATAGCTAGCTGGGCATAGGGTGCTAGAGGGTCAAAGTCCGTCAATGCTGCCTGGAGATCCACCGCCGCACTGACCACCCCAGCCGCCCCGCTTCCCTCCCCCTGCTGCTGCTGCTGCTGCTGCTGCTGCTCCTGGGGGGTTGCTGGACGGGGGTGGCCTAAGGGGGCGGAGGGGTTGCGGCTGGCCTGGTCTTGGGCAAACAGCCTGGCTTTACGCAAACTCAACACCTGGCAGGCAGGGAGCCGGCGGGCAGGCGGGTTGGCAGGAAGGCTTCACGCAGGCAGGCAGACATGAAGGCGGGCAGGTGGATGGTCATGAGACGTGGGTGGGCGCTGTGCGTAGGGTGAGGATATATGTTTTTCCCTTTTCCATGCAGGGGGTGACAGTCTACCCAGCAGTCGGCCAGCAGCCTGGCTGCGTGTGTCCCTGGTGGCAGCAGGCAGTAGGCAAGGCAAGCATGGCCAGCTGGCATGCAAGGTACAGGAGAAGGCGTCCCTGGTGTATGGCTAGCTGAGGGTATGAGGGTGGTGTGGGGTGGAGGGGTGCAGGGTGTGTTGAGGGTGTGTTGAGGGTGTGTCTGGACACGCGACAGGCTGTGCATCAGGGTTTCAGGGATGATGGCAGTCCTCAAGAGTGTCGGCACAGGGAGGGGCGAGAGAGGCTGACAGGATGTCCTGGCCCCCTGACATAATCAAGCCATGGACACATCACTAACATTGAGATATATCGATTCAGGCTGGATCCCACATGAGTGGTGCACATCAGTGCACATCAGTGCAAAGCAGTGCAAAGCAGTGTATGTGCTGAGGGGGAGTGAGGCTCACTCTCATGGAGTCCAGCACCGCCTCTGGGCTGAGCAGCAGGAACCGCTTGTTGGGGTGGCTGGCTGCATGGGCCTCAGCCCAGGTGGTCTTGCCTGAACCTGCACCCAGCAGTAGCCAGGCAGGCTCTCAGCAAAGGGGGAAGATGTCAGGGTCAGCGCCAGGGTCAGGGTCAAAGTCTGGGTTAGGAAAGGCAGGGCCAAATCAAAGTCTGGATCAGGCAAGGCAGGGCCCAATAAAGTGTGGGTCAGGCAAGGCAGGGCCCGATCGAAGTCTGGGTTAGGCAAGGCAGGGCCTGCTCACAGATACAGTGGGTGGCCTGGTGATCGTCGCAGTGCTGACCCAGGCCTCCCAGGGTGTGGGTGTGTAGGTCCATGGGGCCACTCACCCGGCAGGCCCACCATCATGACCAGCTCACAGGCAGGCGGGGTCCCCAGCAGCCATGGGGCGACGCAGGCGCAGCTGCGGGTCTTCAGAGCACCCTGCACCTCCAGGCAAGGCAGCAGGGGGGAGGGGAGGGTGGTAGGGGTGGGTAGGTGGTGAAACATGCTTGGCCATAGTGGGTTGGGCCAGGCGGTGGTCAGGTCAGGGTTAGGGCAGGTCAGGGCAAGTGTGGGTCAGGTCAAGTCAGGGTCGGGGCGGGTTAGGGCACAGTGGTCAGGTCAGGGGTGGGCAAGTGCTGGCTGTGTAGGGTAGGCGGGTAGGGCTATGCCATGACATGCACATGCAATTTGTACTGTGTGCTCTTAAAAACACAGCTACAAGCCTTCCTACAAGCATACACGTACATTCTGCACAGCTGGTGTGCTTCTACAAGCGTACAAACCAGCTGCCATCACTTGCACATGCAACATCCTACCCATATACGCTCCTACACACCCAGTCAGTGTGTTTCCACAGTCGTACACACATAAGGGGCTGTACTGGACATGACAGGTCAGCATATCGGGGTGAGGGCACGGGCATGGACATGGTGCTCAAGGGGCCACCATGGGGCACCATGTGAGGGTGAGGGCGCGGGCGCAAGGGCGTAGGCGGAGGCAAGGGGCCAGGGTTGACCATGTGAGTGTGAGTGTGAGGGCGTGTGGGTGAGGGCGAGGGCAAGGGGGAGGGGTTGCCCGCACCATGATGGCCTGGTACTGGCCTCCTGGCTCAAACAGACCAAAGGTCTGGTGGCAGCCTGCGGGTGGGCTGGTCAGGTCCAGGCGCACCTAAGACCACCCAGCAGCGCAGCAGTGACTCAGCCCCTCAGCAGCCCACACACCTCCCGCTGCTGCAGAAGCTGGCCAAGGCAAGCGCAACGTAAACATGTGGCTTGACTGCTGCCGCTGCTGCTGTTGTGCCACACTGCCACAATTGTAATGTATGGACAATCTATCTTCCTCTTCAGGTGGGTGCCAGGACCAAAACCCAACCCCTGACTGCTGCAGCGGTCGCAGAGGGCTGTAGTTGAGTCAGCCAATCGGTCGGTCTGTTGGTCGGTCGGTCGGTTGATCGGTCGGTGGGTCGGTTGGTCCTTCAGTCGGTTGATCAGTCGGTCGGTCAGTCCGCCCGTCCGTCAGTCGTTTAACTATGCTGTTATGTGCTATCAGACCGTACCAGCCCAAGTACACCGCCACCTTTGCTGCTGCTGCTGCTGCTGCTGCTGCTGTGATTGTCCTGGCCAGGTGGCTCTGTCCCAGCAGTGCCAGTGGCCCTGCAGCCAGCTGCCTAGCCACCTACCCTGGCGTTCCGTAGCAGCAGGTGAGGGAAGAGCGCATCCTTTGAGCCTGATGGTTTGCTGGGGAGGCGGGTCAGCAGGAAAGGGGGACGGTTGGCCTTGGCGGCATACACCGCCCCTCCGGCATCACCGTGCAGGTCAATGAAGATGGTGACCCTGGCGAGCAAGGTCAGGGCCAGGGTCAGGGTCAGGGTCAGGGTCAGGGTCAGGGTCAGGGTCAGGGTCAGGGTCAGGGTCAGGGTCAGGGTCAGGGTCAGGGTCAGGGTCAGGGTCAGGGTCAGGGTCAGGGTCAGGGTCAGGGTCAGGGTCAGGGTCAGGGTCAGGGTTGAGGTCAGTGTGCATCAAGTGCACGAGCACATGGAGCACTGCACCCACCCTGCCCACTGCGCTGAGTTGTGTGTTGAGGCCTAGAATAGCACTTCCCCTGCCCCTGCCACCGCCTCTTGCCCCTGTCCAGCCCCTACTCTCGCCCCTACCCCTGCCCCTAGCCCCTGTCCCACTCCCTTCCGCTCCCCACCTTTTGCCCTGACCCCTGCCCTGTACCAGCCCCTGTCTCTGGCCCACATCCTGCAGATCTCTGCTGCCCTCCACCTTTCACCCAGGGCTATGCATGCGGCTAGGCGGCGCTCCTCCTCCCTGCAGTTCAGCGGTGGCGGGCTGAACTGGCTGCCGCTCACAATGCTACCGCTGCTGTTCCACCCGCAGGACACCACCTCCTGGCAGCAGGCAGCAGGCAGGCAGGCAGGCAGGCAGGCAGGCAGGCAGGCAGGCAGGCAGGCAGGCAGGCAGGCAGGCAGGCAGGCAGGCAGGCAGGCAGGCAGGCAGGCAGGCTGGCTGGCTGGCTGGCTGGCTGGCTGGTTGACTGGCTGGCTGGCTGGCTGGCTGGCTGGCTGGGCAGGCAGGCTGGCTGGCTGGCTGGGCAGGCAGGCTGGCTGGCTGGCTGGGTAGGCAAGGCTGGCTGGCTGGGTAGGCAGGCTGGCTGGCTGGGTAGGCAAGGCTGGCTGGCTGGGTAGGCAGGCAGACAGGCAGGCAGGACGGAGCCAGTGGCTGCGCACCGGGGCGTCGCTGCGCAGCTTGACCTCGCCTAGGCGGGCTACATCTGTGCCCAGAGTGGACACGCCCACTCGCACAATGGCGCTGCTCCTGAGGTGCTGTGTGTCCTGCACGTTGATGGCCTGGTGCTCCAGCGTGCTGTATCGTGCAGCACACGCGATGCCATGTCAGTCTTCCAGCAGCACCACACCATACTTGTGAGGACTTGCAACCTTGCAAGGGAGCACGTGTGTAACCAGCCTAGACTTTTATATGTGCTGCTCCGCTTGCACGGCCTCACCAGATTGAAAAGCACCAGCGACCTCCGATGACCCCGAAGGTGCTGCGCACGCCGCCGAAGCAGTATCCAAAACCATCGTTGCTTAGTGTGCTGACCTCGCTGGCGTCCGTCGAGACATCAAGGTTCAAGGAGGCGTCGGACACGTTGAGGCCATGCAGCATTGCCTGCTCCTAGCATGTCTGCCCCGAAGACACATAGCACACGTAGCATGTAATCACACATTGTCCACGGCACTCGTACATCGCAGCCAGCTGTCGCTCGTGAGCATTGCCTGGCGGGTCGCCGAGAACTAAGCCAGTTTGAAGCCAGTTTGAGAGTCGTCCCCTCCGCTGACAAAGGGGCGGAGACACTGTCGCGTGTGCCGAGCCGTAGGTGATAGGCGAGGGGGTGGGGCGTACCTTCTGCAGCGGCGCAGGCCTCGGCGTGCCTTGCCTGCCTGCCTGCCTGCCTGCCTGCCTGCCTGCCCTCCCACTGAACACCTCTGTGCCCATTGTGACCTGAGCACAAGTTGCCCTGGTCCACCATCGAGCTGCCATCCAACACCAGCACCAAGACAGACAGGCGCATGCTCTTAGCCCAACTCTGCATGCCTGACCCTGCCGCTTCACCAGCTCCAGCCGCTGCACCCAACACATCATAGTCAACAACTCCCACACCCTTGTCATCACCGTTACCACACAAGAGAAAAACATACACTGACCCTACTTTGCACCCTGTCACCCCTGCCACATTTTGGCCCAGCCCCTACACACCCCTGTCTTCTTTAACTCACACGGCTGCAGGCCAGGCCTATCCCAGGGCCCTGACCTTGCCAGCTGTGCTGAGAGGGGCCGCTGGCAGCACAACACCTGAGCTTGAGCCCGAGCAAAGGGGAGGGTGACCGGCTCCCTCAGGGGCCAGCACGCCCAGGGCGGCAGCAGCGGGGATGGCGGCAGCAGGGGGTGGGATGACAGCAGCAGGGGAAATGGCGGCAGCAGAGGGTGGGGTGGCGTCAGGAGGGGAAATGGCGGCAGGAGAGGGTGGGGGTGGCGGCAGAAGGGAGTGGGTTGGCGGTCGCAGCCCAGCCCTGCCAGTACCCTGACAACGCCAGCGTGCCCTTCCAGCGCCTGGTGAGAGCAGCCCTGGCTGCCCTGGCTGTCCTTCTGGCTGCCCTGGCTGTCCTTCACCCCCTGACCTGCCCTGGCCCACCATTGCCTAACAGCAGACGGCCTGCGGCTTACCACCAGCAGCTGCCTGTCTGCTGGCTGACCTGCCAACAGCTGGCTGACCAGCCTCCAGCAGCTGCCAGTCTGCTGGAGGGGTATGCCGGGCGCACCTAGCCTCCCAGGAGGGGATCTCGGGGGCCTAGCATGTCTGCCCCGTAGACACATAGCACACATAGCACACATAGCACACATGTAATGTTGTCTGCCTGCCAACAGCGGCCTGGCCTGTGACAACCTAGGAAAGGAGCTATCCTTCTATCCTATATATATCCTACCCCGGTTAGCTCTCAATTTGCCTGACCTGCCCTGATCTGCCCTGATCTGCCCTGATCTGCCCTGGTCTGCCTTGATCTGCCCTGATCTGCCTGATCTGCCTGATTTGCCCTGATCTGCCCTGATCTGCCCTGATCTGCCTGATCTGCACTCCATAAGCCTGCGTAGAGCAGCCCGACCGGTGCTAACCTAGGTTGGGCTCTGTTAGCAATGCCTGCTTCAGGACACGGCAGCAGCGCTGTGCTGGTGGCCTGTGCGGCCACCCCTGACCTGCAAATAGTGCATGTACTGCCTGTACTGCCTGCTGTGCTGGGTAGTCCCCCTGACCTGCATATACTGCCTGTAGTACCTGTCGTGCCTGCAACAGTGTGCGCCGCGCCATGCAGTACAGTGCCCTATCAGCCTGCAGTACTGTGTAGTACCTCTCCGACAGCGCCGTACACGGCCGCTGCTGATGCAGTCGTGAGGGCGTTGAGAGCCCCGTGGCTGTGCTGCTGGTGTGGTGGTGCCAGGTGGTGTGGTTCCAGAAGATGTCCGGCAGGGCGGGGAAGTGCTACAGCTGGGCCCAGAAGCAGCGGCTGCTGGAGGAGTTCATGGCGCGATACCTGAACAGGTGAGTAGCCCCTGAGGGCGGGGGAGGTGAGGGTGAGGACGGTGGGGAGGGGAGGGGAGGGGTGGGGCAGGGGCCACGTGGCTGGGGCGTTGGGAAGGAGGGGTTGGAGGTAAGGGTGGGGGCCTGGGGAGGTGCGGGGGGGAGGGGGAGGGGGAGGGGGGTGGGCTGGGGTTCAGGGGGCTGACTTATGTGTGCAGCCTGAGTTGGGTGACAAGGGCGGAGGCAGGGAGGGAGGCAGGGAGGTTGAAGCAGGGGTGAAGGGAAGCAAGGCAAGTGAGGGGTGGGGTGGGGAGGTGAGGGGTGAGATGTGTGGGGTGGGGAGGGGTGGGGTAGGGAGGGGTGGGGAGGGGAGGGGTGGGGTGAGGTGGGAAAGGCGACCATGTGGCCAGGAGGTGTAGGGAGGGAAGGTGGAATGCTGGTGTTAGCCTTGGCCATGCGAGCCAACAGTCTCTCAAGCCCAGCCGCCATACTAGCCTTGCAGCTTAGTCCCATACACGACTCCTACATCCAACAACCAACTTCCAAGGTTGTCCTACTGTCATGTGGCTGTGGCTCCTTTAGGCGCTCAGATGACACCTTCCAGATCATGCGACTGCTGTGCCCTGAGGTAAGGACCCTGACCCTGACCCTGACCCTGACCCTGACCCTGACCCTGACCCTGACCCTGACCCTGACCCTGACCCTGACCCTGACCCTGACCCTGACCCTGACCCTGACCCCTGACCCTGACCCTGACCCTGACCCTGACCCTGACCCTGACCCTGACCCTGACCCTGACCCTGACCCTGACCCTGACCCTGACCCTGACCCTGACCTGACCCTGACCCTGACCCTGACCCTGACCCTGACCCTGACCCTGACCCTGACCCTGACCCTGACCCTGACCCTGACCCTGACCCTGACCCTGACCCTGACCCTGACCCTGACCCTGACCCTGACCCTGACCCTGACCCTGACCCTGACCCTGACCCTGACCCTGACCCTGACCCTGACCCTGACCCTGACCCTGACCCTGACCCTGACCCTGACCCTGACCCTGACCCTGACCCTGACCCTGACCCTGACCCTGACCCTGACCCTGACCCTGACCCCTGACCCTGACCCTGACCCTGACCCTGACCCTGACCCTGACCCTGACCCTGACCCTGACCCTGACCCTGACCCTGACCCTGACCCTGACCCTGACCCTGACCCTGACCCTGACCCCTGACCCTGACCCTGACCCTGACCCTGACCCTGACCCTGACCCTGACCCTGACCCTGACCCTGACCCTGACCCTGACCCTGACCCTGACCCTGACCCTGACCCTGACCCTGACCCTGACCCTGACCCTGACCCTGACCCTGACCCTGACCCTGACCCTGACCCTGACCCTGACCCTGACCCTGACCCCTGACCCTGACCCTGACCCTGACCCTGACCCTGACCCTGACCCTGACCCTGACCCTGACCCTGACCCTGACCCTGACCCTGACCCTGACCCTGACCCTGACCCTGACCCTGACCCTGACCCTGACCCTGACCCTGACCCTGACCCTGACCCTGACCCTGACCCTGACCCTGACCCTGACCCTGACCCTGACCCTGACCCTGACCCTGACCCTGACCCTGACCCTGACCCTGACCCTGACCCTGACCCTGACCCTGACCCTGACCCTGACCCTGACCCTGACCCTGACCCTGACCCTGACCCTGACCCTGACCCTGACCCTGACCCTGACCCTGACCCTGACCCTGACCCTGACCCTGACCCTGACCCTGACCCTGACCCTGACCCTGACCCTGACCCTGACCCTGACCCTGACCCTGACCCTGACCCTGACCCTGACCCTGACCCTGACCCTGACCCTGACCCTGACCCTGACCCTGACCCTGACCCTGACCCTGACCCTGACCCTGACCCTGACCCTGACCCTGACCCTGACCCTGACCCTGACCCTGACCCTGACCCTGACCCTGACCCTGACCCTGACCCTGACCCTGACCCTGACCCTGACCCTGACCCTGACCCTGACCCTGACCCTGACCCTGACCCTGACCCTGACCCTGACCCTGACCCTGACCCTGACCCTGACCCTGACCCTGACCCTGACCCTGACCCTGACCCTGACCCTGACCCTGACCCTGACCCTGACCCTGACCCTGACCCTGACCCTGACCCTGACCCTGACCCTGACCCTGACCCTGACCCTGACCCTGACCCTGACCCTGACCCTGACCCTGACCCTGACCCTGACCCTGACCCTGACCCTGACCCTGACCCTGACCCTGACCCTGACCCTGACCCTGACCCTGACCCTGACCCTGACCCTGACCCTGACCCTGACCCTGACCCTGACCCTGACCCTGACCCTGACCCTGACCCTGACCCTGACCCTGACCCTGACCCTGACCCTGACCCTGACCCTGACCCTGACCCTGA